>CAMGYJ010000005.1:56069063-56588675 GCA_946122785.1 Linum tenue
TAGGTACCAAAATACACAAATATATATTATTTATTTTAATTTTTAGTGAATATGTCGAGAGGAAAAAATCCACAACCCATTGCTCACAGTTCTCTGTCCTCTGCTCCACTCTCTAATTGCTAGCACCTGCCGGTGGAACCTCATCCTCTTTCAAACTTTTACGTTAACGTCTGTCGCCAACGTTCCTGCTTTCCATTTTATGCTATGGAGTTAATCAAGAGTGAACTCCAAAATCAGTTTTATAAATTAATTTATACTTTTATACGTCGATAAAAGTTTGATCACACCATAAGCGACAAATATATTTTACAAAACTTTCTGAATATGAAAAGTTATCATGTGTCACTAGGAAAGATAATAAATTACTACTTAGAATTAATATTTTATTTTACTTTTTATTTAATTCATTTAATTTATTAATTTTTTTTGTCTGTCGACACACCTATTAAAGAATCCTGGGTCCGCCAATGTTGCACAACGCTCTCTCCATATAAAACTGAGAGTTATCATCCACAATAATCTACCTATAACAGCTTTATCACTAGAACCATTCCAAGCACAAACACCCCAATTCATATGCATTCCCTAGTCTGTAAACAGAGGAGGGGTACAAACTAGCCTTAGAACAGTTGTCCAAATCCAAGATGAATATGCATAGACTTAGGGGTGGAAATCGGTACGGTATCGGTATTCCAATATCAAATACCGAAATCTCGAATACCGAATTACACCCTAAAGTCAATCCCAATCTCAATCCCTAAATAATTTCGGTATCCCAATCCCAATCCCTAAATATTTCAGTATCCCAATCGGTACTTCGGTATCCCAATCAGTATTATCGAATACAAAATTAATTACCTTAGCAATTAATAATTAAATATATAAATTAGATTTTATTGTTTAATTTAGGGGAAAAAGACTAAGCAAAGTGTCTTGAATTGAGATATATTAAGGAGAATGGAGGAGAGGAGACATCTCAAGTTCTGGTCATTGGTAATCGTTAATTTGACAAATTGGAGGTTGAGAGACCACTATTAATAGTGATAGAATGATCTATGTATAATTAAATGACACTCTTGGTGGTTTAGGTTCGTGTAGTAGTGAATGAGAGAGTCTAGTTGAGAGGATAAAATACACACTAGCTTATATTTCAGTATTGATCGGTATTTCGGTATATACCAATCTCATAATCCCTAATACTGAATAAGAATTGAAATTCAATCCCAACCCCAAAACTCTCGCCTCTCTCTATCGTGGTGAGTGGGAGCGCATTGTTCGCCGCCGTGCGACTTGCCGGTAACGGCCACGCCGCCATCGTGCCCCGCCGGATTATGCCTGAGGCGCTGATGGAGGCTTTAAAACCCCTTTGTTGGGCTGTGCGATTCCATTCGCTTCATTGGATTTTCTCCTCCTCGTCATTCCTTCTCCTTGCTCAGTCGCCGAACCCTAAATTAGTTTTGGCTGGTATGGCTGCTCTCAATCCGGTGTTGTTTGGGGACGATGATGTCGTTGCTGGAGTTGAGCGCAGCGACCTGTCACTCCTGGGCAGGATCGTTGGGACTTCTCCCCCCATCCGCCATCTCCAGACCACCCTTGGTCGACTGTGGAGGTGTCTCGGGTTGATCTCCATCCTCCCAGCGCAGGAGGGGCTAGTGCAATTTGTCTTTCCGACGGAGGCTGCCATGAACGGAGTTTTGCGTGAGGCTCCCTGGTTCCTCCCCAAATTCCTAGTCAACCTGGCTCCCTGGGTGGCGGTTACCCCTGAAGTGGCGGAGCAACTTTGGCGCGTCCCTCTCCAACTTCATTTTTGGGATATTCCCCCCTCCTGCTGTACTCGGAAAGTGGGTACTTTGCTAGGCCTTGCCCTTGGCAAGAGCGAACCAGCGGCAGTTCACAGGGAGGTAGTTACCGCTGAGCTGTACATCCATGCCAAAGTCTGGTTGGATGCTAGATCTCCGCTCCCGGTGTCTGTGCCTGCCTCTCATGAGAAATCCGGTAAAGGAAGCTTCACGGCCACTGTCAAATACAAAAGGCTCTCTCAATTCTGCTATCTGTGTGGGATTCTTGGTCATGTCGGCCAACGCTGCCCTCGACGGGAGGAACTTGCTGGGACGGTTACCCCGTACAGTAAAGACCTGGTGTCGACGAGGTCGGGGCCAAAGGTGAATGAGCGCTCTTTACTGAGCCGCAAGCAATTCACTTGGGTTCGACAGGCTGCGAAGGGGCTGAGAAGAGCCTAGGCCAGCCTAGTCGTACCCGTCCATTGCCTTTGCCGCAATCAACTGCTGCTGCCTCCCCTGCAGTGGGGGCTGACCTTCTGCTTTTGCCGGCTGACTCATCTCCGATCGAGGCAGGGGTACATTTGCAAGGGGGAGGTCATGATCCTCATCAGCCTGCCTCCCTGGTTCGTTCCAGGCCTATACTGGATGGTGCGGCGGACGTGACTATGGCGTTGAAGAAAGCTCGGGTGGACTTGATGGACATCTCTGGTGACAAACAGAATGACTCAGTGGTGGAGGAACCCAGCCCAAACTGGTCCCAGCAGCCGCGATGAGCATGGTGGTGTGGAATTGTCGGGGTTTGGGTTCCCCCCTGACGATTCCCTCGCTGTTTGGGGCCGTTTGTCGCTTTTCCCCGTCGATTGTCTTTCTGAGTGAGACTAAACATGATGATGATTTTGTACATAAGAAGCTTAGGCGTCTAGGGTATCCGTTTACTCATTGTGTTTCTCCTATTGGTAGAGCTGGTGGTTTAGCTCTTGCGTGTTCTTCTTCCGTTGATTGTCGAATATTAGGACAGGCTGGATTCTTCTTGTTTGTAGAATGCCAGCATGTAGTTTGGGGTACATTGGGCATCTTGTTTGTTCACCTTCACTGTGATGTAAATATTCGTCTTTCTCAATTCAATGAACTATTGCATTTGTGTTCGTCTTATCCTCTTCCTAAGTTTGTTGTGGGTGATTTTAATTGCTTGCTTCAGTCAACAGAGAAGCTTGGGGGCAGACCCCCAAACCTTCAAGCCATGGATCAATTCCGGGACTTCGTCAACTCGGCAGGTTTGCTAGACGTGGGATTTAAGGGAGCTCCGTTTACTTGGTCTAACCGCCAAGGAATTGCAACTCATATCTTAGAACGTTTAGATAGGGGTTTGGTTTCCTCTAATCTATTGACTACCTGGCCGAATTTGCAGGTTACTCACCTTTCTGATTTAGGGTCCGATCACCGGATCCTCTTGCTCCAACTAATCCCAGCAGCAGGGAAGGGAAAGCCGCGCTTCCACTTTGATCTCCGCTGGGCGGCTAACAATGATGCTCGGGAGATTATAGCTCAGGTTTGGCAGCTGAATGTTGCAGGGACATTGCAGTTCCAACTGTTTTCCCTCTGTAAAGAGGTTCGCCATCAGCTTGTACAATGGGCGAGGCTTGGTACAACCAATTCAGCTCGGCATATCAGAGAGCTGCGGGAAGCAATACAAGCTGAACGGGATAATCTTCTGACCGATTGGGACATCATCACAGGGCTGGAAACCCAACTTTCCGCTGCCTATCTTCAAGAAGAGGCCTACTGGAGACAAAAATCTCGTACTACATGGCTGCAAAAGGGAGACTCCAACACTAATTACTTCCATATTACCACCACTCAACGGCACCGACATAATCTGATCGAGGTCCTGCGTGATGACCATGGGCAGCCACATTATCAAGAGCCTGCCAAAGGAAATGTCTCTGTAAGTTTTTTCCAGAACCTCTTTCTTTCTAATGGAACACCACCAGGCTTCCTCGTGCAGGCTCTGGGTCTACCACATAAGGTCACGACCAGCCAGAACATGTTTCTCTAGCTAATGTGACTAGTGAAGAGATAAGAGCGGCAGCCTTCAGCATAGGAAAGGGGCAAGCGCCGGGCTCCGATGGCCTAACGGGGGGCTTCTTTCAGTCTTATTGGGACATCGTGGGGGATTCAGTGTGCCGGGCAGCCCTCTCATTCTTCAGAACAGGCCGCCTACTGCAGAACTTCAACCACACTATCATCACCTTGATTCCGAAGGTAGTAAATGCAGATCTTATGCGCCAGATGCGCCCCATCAGCCTTTGTCAGGTTTTTTACAAGATCATCTCCAAAGTTCTTACCTCTCGGCTTGCAGTGATTCTTCCCTCTGTGATTTCGGATACTCAGAATGGTTTCATCAAAGGTCGAGATATATCTGATAACATCCTGATAGCCCAGGAGGTGATGCAATATTTGAAAACAAAATCGCAGGGTCGGGATAGGTGGATGGCCTTAAAGCTGGACATGGAAAAAGCATACGACAGGGTCGAGTGGGGATTTCTCTTCGCGGTTATGGAGGCTCTTGGGTTCAATGATCATTGGATGAAATGGATCAAAGCCTGTGTCACCACAGTCTCTTTCACTGTTCTCCTAAACGGTAATGAACATGGTTACTTTCGTCCCCAACGTGGTCTACGACAAGGAGACCCACTTTCGCCTCTGCTGTTGCTATCTACACGGAGGCTTTCTCGGCTATTCTTAATAATGCGATGGAATCTCAGCAGCTTCATGGCCTCAAGATCCACAGGTTGGCTCCTACTCTTTCTCACCTCTTCTTCGCCGATGACACTTATTTATTCTTGCGTGCAACGTCCTCGGAGTGTCATAATCTGCTCCATCTGCTACATTTGTATGAAGAAGTTAGTGGACAGCGAGTCAATCTGCAGAAATCATCGGTTTGTTTCAGCTCAAACATGTCCGAGCACGAATCGGTGGCCATGGCAGCCCTACTTGGGGTCACATCCATCGGTTCTATGGAGAAATATTTGGGATTGCCTGCCCGAGTTCAGCGTTCGAAGGTTCAAACTTTCAGGTTTGTGGAAGATAACTTGGCTGCCTGTATTCAAAGCTGGCGTTCGAAGTCCCTTTCACTAGCGGCTAAAGAGGTTGTAATCAAAGCAGTAGGGTCGGCAACTCCAGTGTATGCTATGTTCTCTTTCCGACTGCCGTCTACGACTTGTCGCCGTCTGAATGGCCAGTTGAGTCGATACTGGTGGGCAGGTCAGGATAAAGACAGGGGAATGCACTGGATCTCATGGCCTGCGGTTTGTGTAAGCAAATTTCATGGCGGATTGGGGTTTAGAGATTTCGATCTCTTTAATGTTGCCATGCTGGCCAAGCAGGCCTGGAAGATCCTGCAGGATCCAGCTTCTCTCTTCGCGCGCCTCTACAAAGCCCGTTATCATCCCTCGACTGACTTCCTCAACGCATCAGCAGGCTCCCGTCCGTCGTGGGCTTGGCAGGGCGTATTAGAAGGGCGGGCACTCCTTAAGCGTGGTTTGAGGTGGAAGATAGGGTGCGGGACGGCTGTTCGCATCCTTGATGATCCATGGTTACCCTCTTCCCCTCCTTCTTCGCCTCTCTTGCTGCCCGGGGTTATTCTGCAGAATCAGTTCGTTGCCTCGCTCATTCACCCTCTCACCCGCACCTGGAACAGCGAGCTTCTCCGCGCTTCATTCGAGGCAGAGAGTGTTCAGTGGATTCTCTCTATTCCATTGTCAGCTGCACCGCGTCCCGACAAGCTTATATGGCATTTTTCGGCGACGGGTCAGTACACCGTCAAGACCGGGTATCACCTACTCTCCTCTGGCCGCCACCTTGAGTTTGATCCCTTACCTTCTTTCCTTAATCAACAATTCTGGAAACTCTTGTGGAACCTGCCTATTCCCCCCAAGCTTAAAGTCTTTTTGTGGCGAGTAGTTCGTGGATTCCTCCCAATGCGCCAAATACTGAAAGGGAAGTCTTTATGTGACACCGACACTTGTCCCGTTTGCTCAGCTGCCGTGGAATCGATCTCTCACTGCTTCTTTGATTGCAGGATCGCTCGTGGGCTATGGGCACTAGCAGGGAAGGAGCGTATCCGGGCTGCCATGGCTGTTGTTAATAATGATTTGGCCTGGTCCAATCTATTTTTTTCTATGCAGCTTTCCAAAATGGACATAGCAGAGGTGATCTTCCTGGTTTGGAGGGTATGGAAGGGGAGATGCTGGTCTACATACGACTACATCCAGTACCTACCAGGTCCATTACACCGTCAATTCACCAATCAAGTTACCGAGTGGAAAGAGGCTACAGTTGATCAGCATGCCCAGGCCGCCACGGTACGAGTTCCCCGCAGCCTTCCCCCCCAACCTTCCTGCCCGCCAGGTGGTATCCTCATTAGGTTCGATGGGGCGACAAAGAAGGGAGTCGGGGGCAGCGTCGGATTTGTAGGTTTCAATGGGGATCGCGCAGTGATATGCGCCTACGGTAAGTATTACGAAGGTATCTCCGATCCATTCTTACTTGAATTACTAGCCTTAAGGGATGCAATGGTTTGGAGCTTACACCGTGGCTATTCATCTGTTTGCTTTTGTGGGGATTCACAATTGGTCATACGACGAGCTATGGAGGACGAGGTCTGCCATGATAGAGGTGGAGCGGTACTGGAAGAAGTGCGAGTCATGAAGACCTCCTTTGCATTTGTTTGTTTTGTTTTTGCTCCTCGTAGTACTAACAGGGCTGCCCATCGCGTGGCACAACGGCCCTTGCATCGGTAGCGACCCAGTTGGTTGACTACCGCATTTATATTTCCACTGCATTGTAAAGAACTATCTATTACAAACTATCTATGACAAAAAAAAATCCCAACCCCAAAAAATAATACGTGATTTCGGTAATACCAAATATAGACAAATTCGGTACGGTATTCGATATATCCCAAATACCGGTACCAACTTCCAGCCCTATGCACAGTTCCCAAAGAGATGATTGCGAGACTCAAACCCTCCTGGACATAAAGGGAAACATGCTTCTTCAAGTATCTTCCATTCGATAAGCTTATTTTTTGTGTAATTTTGTCCTTAATGATCAGGGAAGGAAAACACTATGCTTTGGAATATGAGGCTTACCCCAGACAACATCAAAACCAAGGAACAATGGGATAAGACTGTCTGAGTGATTTTCATATTGTACTTGCAGAATATCTACTCATCAGATTTCCATCCCACAAAAGAGAAGGACTCATACCTGATATGAAAGGAGAAAAAACATAACGGTTCTTTAAAAGCCTTCTCCAAAGCCAGGAACCAACTACAGTTTGCTGAAGATTCCAAAGAGACCTGTGCTTCACTCTGTACTTCTATACCTAGGCTACCCAAAAAGAGTCTGCTTCCGCAAATATATTCCAAATATGGCAACCAACACAGGCTAGATTCCATGTCTTGAAATCACTTATACCAAACCCTCCTTCAGTTTTCAATCGAGCAACAAACTCACATGAAACCGGAGCTCTCTTTCTTGTACCTTCATCCCCCACTCCCCAGAGAAATATGTTACAGATTGCCTCCACTGACGAAATCAATTAAAGTATACCAGCGTAGCTAAGCAAAATAGCCTTCCAGCTTCGAATTTGCAAAATTTCTTGTCAATTAACATTTGACAATCAGTTGCACTTAGTTTTCCTGTAATAAGAGGTACTCCAAAGTACCAAACTGGGAGGGAGTACTCCCAGTGGAAACCTTTTATGCCGAGAGATGAAACTCGTCTCTTCATCCAAGATACCAACACAAAAAAGACTACACTTAGCCATATTACATTGAATCCCTGAGATACTGTAAAACTGGCCCAACAATCGACGAATACCAGCAACAACCCTCTCCATTAGAAAACACTAATAGATCATCCGCAATGCACCAATGAGTAATTTCTAGTGCCTTGCAACGCGGATGGAACGATATATGATTATTCTTAACTGCCCCAGCTAATAAACAAGAGAATGCTTCCATAGCCACTGTAAAAAGATAGGGCGATAAGGGGTCTCTATGCCTCAGACCCTCGCCAAAAGAGAAATATCCACAAGAACCACCATTAAAAGAAATGTTTAGCATAGATGTTGTAACACACTCTTTCACAAGCTCAATGAAACCAACTGGGATTTGCATGACATGGAACACTTTAAACAGGAACGTCCAACTAATCGAGTCAAAAGGCTTTTTAAGGTCTACCTTTAGAACACAACGAGGGGTCACTGATGCTTTATGATAATCTGCATTAGTTCAGTTGTCAGAAGGATATTGTCACTAATTCTTCGCCCTTGTATAAAATATTACAAGAGATAGGACGAATTTTTTTAATCTTTTTAGCATTCATAACCTTTCGAATAAGAGAGATGATCGTAGAGTTTACCTGACAGCTCAGTACTCCCGAGTAAAAAAAAAGTCCAAGCTAGCATCCTCCACCGTTGGTCCAATGACACCCCAGTCTACGATAAAGAATTCCATTTGGAAACCATCAGGGCCAGGGGCTATATTCTTCCCAATATCCCGGAAAACATTCAGAATCTCTTCTCTAGTAACTGGGATCGATACTTCCATCTTATCCTCCTCTTCCAGTCTAAATTTCATCAGGTCCTCAAAGTATTCAATAGGAAGATCCTAGACTGAAGAATCAGGTCTCCCCAACAACTCCTTATAAAAAGATACGGCTAATTCACTCATCTCCTTAACATCACTTATCTTAACCCCATTATTTCTTTCCTTGTTTTTATTTGGAGAAATTTTACAATGCTATATTGCATTGCTGCTATAGGTTTTTGCCTTTATAGTACAACTTGAGATTGTACCTATACATTTTCTGCAAATTCTTTTATGGTACATCTTGAACTTGTACCTTTATTTGATGGTACAACTTCAAGTTGTAAAGTTGTGCCATAGCATAATGATACAAATTCCTTTATGGTACAACCTAAACTTATACATTTAATATTATGGTACAACTTTAAATTGTACATTAAAGTACCGATGCTATATAGCGTAGTTCTTCTATTTGATTCATCTTGTTATTTTACAATAATTTGGGTATAATTTCAAGTTAGCTAACTTGATTAAATCTGAATTAATAAAATATATCCCACTCACTTAAAAGACATTGATTAAGAAGAAAATAAATTAAACACAAAATTATAAAATAATGGCAACCGGCGGTGCCGGATTTCCTTGAGTGTTGGTGGGAACATTTCTTTTTTTTTTCTTTCTATTTGATGTGTCTTGTTTTTTTCCTTTTTCGTATTTTTTTTCTTTTTGATTATTTAATTATTGTATTTAAAACTCATTACGTAAAGTTATGAAACAAAGTTATTTCTCACATAACAGTTAAATCAAAAGTATTATGTAAGGCTTTCGTAATGATTAATATTTGTTACGTAAAATACACATTCATTACGTAAAATTTACGTAATGATAGTTATTTCTTACACAAAAATTAAGTTAGAAGTGTTATGTAAGGCTTTCGTAATCACTTAGAACTTTACGTAAAATACACATTCATTACGTAAAAGTTACGTAATGATAGTTATTCTTACACAAAAATTAAGTTAGAAGTGTTACGTAAGGCTTTCGTAATCACTTAGAACTTTACGTAATGCGAGGTTAATAATCATTACGTAAATGGACCTTCCATTATGTAAGGTTTCCGTGATGATATTTTACAATTGTTACGTAAAATACACATCCATTAGGTAAGGCTTCTGTAATGACTTAGCACTTTACGTAACGGGAGATTAATACTCATAACGCAAAAAGAACTTCCATTACGTAAAGGTACGAAACATAGTTATTTCTTACGTGACAGTTAAATTGAAAGCGTTACGTAAGGATCCCGTAATCACTTTACATTTTACGAAATGCAATCTCGATATTCATTCCGTAAAATAACCGTTCATTAAGTAAGGCTTCCGTAATGACCTTTTACAACTGTTGCGTAAGATTATCATACGTTACGTAACTATTACGTAATTCCTATTGTATTTTATGTAATGCGACCTGTAAAACCTGATATAGCAGGTAAACAAATTCAAGTTACCTTACTTCAAATTATCTTAGGAGATCCCTAAAATTTTATATCAGTCACTAATGCACTCTATTGGTTATCAAAATATTAGTTGTCGGGTAGAATAATACGATAGATTAAATTAGAAGATAACATAATATTTTATATGATTAGCAAGTTAGATTAATCTATTTTAGTTATTGAGTGAATTTACTAGTTTATTCAATAGAGTGCATATGTTATGACATGCTTCTTGAATCTTGAGTTCAACTTAGTAAATTTAACTCGATTACTTTTCCAAGTATTTAAGTTGGTTAACATTTTAAAAGTATTAGTTTAACGAGTTAAGGTTTTAGTACGATAAATTAATTGCTATGTTGATTAGCCGTACTTTGAAATTATCGCAAGTAGTTCTGACCGTCAAGAACCGTCGCTTAGATAGCATGCAGTTGCCTTACTTCCCACTAGGTGGAAGTTTATGATTATGATGTGTCTTCCCATTAGGAGGAGCTGACATATTCGTATGTTATGATTGGTGTCGGTCAATGTGCAAGTTGAGTCGAGTTCGGGACCCCCTTTTATATGAAACTAGATGAATAAATTATTCAAGAATGTTATTATGAGTTTTTCCTCATTAAAGCAAAACTAGAATTAAGATTTGATCCAACGCCCGCACTCGGAAATCATAGAAAGAACATACTCACACATATGGATTCAACGGTCCATCGGTGGCTCCAGAGGACTCCAGAAGCAAGTAGTTAATTACGGCAGCCTTCTCCAGGGATCCCATCAAGGAGGAGGAGGACTGGACCATGATCCTCTATCAGAATGTCGACAATTTCGCCACGTGGGATAGGTGGAGAGGCTACTTTTACAGACGCGTAGTGGTACATGTGTCAATTGGGCTGGTTCGGGCTGGGTTTAATCGGGTTGCGGGCTAGTCGATTTCGGGTTCATCGGGTTGTGGGTTCAGGTTCAAACGTGTTGCGGGTTAGTCGGGTTGCAGGTTCATCGGGTTTGGGTTTAATCGGGTTGCGGGTTTATCGGGTTGCGGGTCGGGCGGGTTGTGGGCGGATCGGATTGCGGGTTGTTCGGGTCAACGCATCGAGTAACTTACTTCTTACTCATTATCAACTTGCACATTTTATTACATTAATTTAAAATATTTTTCTCAATTTTTAACCAATTTTTTTCTACCTCATATATATATATAATTAAAAACCAAACTAGTCAAAATGTTGAATCAATTTTTATGACTTACAAACTTGTTATGTAATTAATCGTAATTGGTAAAGTACACTAGCTAATAGTAATGGTGATATCAAACATTTGAAATCAAAAGACACCATTAATTGTTTATTTGGTATTTTAGTATTATTTCAGTAATAATTGGGTTAAAGTATCTCGTTTAATATAATCATGCAAATCTAGTATTTGGCATGCGGTATTTGGAAAAAGCAGAGTGGTAAAAGGAGTTATTTCGAAATAAATTATTGTCCAAATAACTTCAGTAAACTGTTGTCAAACTATATATTTGTAAAAATTATCCTAAAAATTGAATCATTAAAGATTAACTATCAAATTTAGTAAAATTGTTGCGACTTCAATCATAACTCACTGAATAACATATATCCCATACACTTAACCTTACCCTCAATCGACAATATTAAGTCAGTATATGTTGTTGATCGTATACCCTAAACCATCAATACATTATACACTAACCACATACTCTAACCATATATCCTTATGAGCTGGCTCGTTCGATACTTAATGAGTTGGCTCGTTTACAAATGAGCGGAGCTTGAGCTAGGTCTAGCTCAGCTTGTTAAGCTCGCAATCTAGCTCGGTTTGAAGACTCGTTGAGCCCGACTCGCAAACTAGCTAGATTTGTAGCTCATGAGTCGCTCCAAAGCAAATACAACAATAAAGAAAGTTATGGTTTTCATTGAAGCAACATGATCCATTAGTCATTCATGAGGACCGACCAACTATTGTTATTTGTTCATCATTCTTGATGAACCCATTCTCTATGCAAAATACCAACTTGGCCAATACACATTAACATTGCAAACACCATTAACTCATAAAGTCATGTCGATAGTAGAGATTCTTTTAACCTTCTAGGGTATTCTTTATTCACAATAAACCCCATTATAATTTATCATGTTAGGTAATTCAAATAGATAGAAATCACGTTATAGAATGAAACATGAAATTCTTTTAATGGATTAATTTCTTTATTCCCTGCAAAATAGAATGGTCATCAATTGAAAACAATATATTAGCATAAAGGAACTCATCAACTACTTAGCAGTAAGGATAGCCCACTCACTTACCTCGCATCAACAGTAGAAGACAGCAAACTCACTTGTCTTGCTAACATCGACATCAAAAGACAACAGGTTGGAAACATTAAATTAACCTAAGCATCTCTCTGCCATATACCGCTTAACCTTGCATCCCACTCCTCGCATACTCTTGTCAAACCACCTGCTCTTGTACAAGCAAGTGCTGCTATATCCGAAACATCCTCATCATCTTTAAGTTTATTTGATTAATAGAACTAATAGAGCAGGATGATAAGGATAAAGGATCTACGTGTCCTCTAGGAACTTCATTGCTGGTGGGTTAGGTGGAAGAAAAACGAGAGATAAAGGAGAAAAATGCTAGAAATTAGCTCGTCTCTCGTGGTTCATTTTTCAGATAGGGAAAAAGAGGAATTAATGTATCACATCGCCAGAGGAAGAAGGTTTCTACTCCAATCAATTATATAAAGAGTATGGGCACCATTTATATTATTGAAATAAATGTTGAGAAGGCCCTCATGTGTGGCCTGTTAAATGGGCCGCTACTCTAAGCCTTTTCTTGTCCACCGATGGCTACTTTGTAGCTGTCAAGCTAAGGTTGGGTTATTAAAACCCAATATAGTGGTTGGATTAGTGGTGTTAATGAGCTTGATTATCAAGCTGGGCTCGTTGAGCTCATTAACAGGCCATTTTCGAGCTGAGTTTGCAATTAATGAGCTGAGCTCGAGCTTGTACCAAAATCGACCTCTGGTATGAACTCGAGCGATCATTTTAGTTTCAAGCATGAGCTAAGCTAGATCAAAATTTGGCTCAGCTTAGCTCACTTGCAGCACTAATTCAGTCGTATGACTTAACAGACCAAATTTAACTCTCGATTTGAAATAAAAGTTCAACTCAAACACAACTTATTTGTGCCAAATTTTACTTAAATGTTATAAAATAATGATAATGTAGGGTTGAAGTTGCAATAAATGTAGAAGTATAGTAAACAATTAGATAAATTAAGTAAATTTTTTTAGAACAAATGATTGTTGTAACTAATGGTTAATTTAGTTATTAGACCGTAAAGAACTCCATATATATATTAGCCTTCAAAGCATATAAGAAAAACTTTAATTAGTCATGGCCTTCATATAAAAATTAAAGATTCTTATATCAATGGCGAAATTTTAAAAAACCAAAAATTTGAAAAACCAAATTTGTTTACTTCTTTCTTTTCACAAAAAGAAAATTAACTAAAATACTAAAATTCCCCTCCTTTTTTTCTCATTTCATAAATTAGAAACACTCAATTTTCCTCCCCTTTCTCTTCCATAAAAGTGAAGAACAAAATTTCACTGTTCTTTCCTTCCTTCCACAAAAAAGTTGAAAACTAAAAAATTCCCTATTTATTTCCCTTTCATAATAAAAAAAGCCAAACTTTCTCACTTCTTTCTCTTCCCACAAATCAAAACTATCAAAATTCTCCTTTTTTTTCTTTTGTAAAAAATTCAAAGAACCAACTTTCTCTTCCCAAAAAGTTGAATGCATCTTAATTTCCTTTTTTTTTTAAAGTATCAAATTACAAAATACATTACTTTACTTTATTTATATTTAATTGATAACTTTATTGGATACTTAAATTAACAATAATTTTTATTAATATATTATATTAATATGGTCCATGATCTCAATTATTAATTCTTCATTATTAATATTGACATTGTGGTGATTTGATATTTGATATTTATTTTTTTAATTTTGTTAAAGAATTTAGTGTTCAAGTGACCTTTATGTTTAAAATACATAATATCAAGTGATTTTCATATTTTTTAAATTTCATATACAAAATGAAAAAATAATTTTACCTAAGTATAAGATGAACAACTTTATTTGAAAAACTATGTATTATATAATATAATAATATTCAAGTGGATTAGGTGAAGTTCGGGTTGAGTCGGTCGGGTAACAGGTTAGTCGGGTTCGGGTCAATCGTGTTCGGGTTGATCGGGTTTAATCAGGTTGCAGGCCACTCGGGTTCGGGTTAATCGGGTTGCGAATCAGTTGGGATGCGGGTTAGTCGGGTTGTGGGTCGGGCGAGCCACGGGTTGTTGACTTTTAGTCAATTCGAATTGCGGTGGGGTTGCGGGTCAAATTGATCGAGCGGGTTAGTCGGGTCGGGTTCTGTTTTGACACGAGGGTGGAGTTTGCGTGGGATTGGACATAGGGACCGAGCTTTCTTCGTCCTGTTCAACACTGGACATGTTTTGGTCCTCAAAACTGACGGTCCCGCCTGCGAACGCTGCAAGTTTAGGATTATGTTAGTAACTGATATGTCTGATCCGCCCCGAAATCTGCTGTCTCTGTGGGGGGTTACCTCCGTGTTGTGCAAATATCGAATGATGATGATTGATGACGATCGGGTGGAGGACTGGAGGTCCGTTGGGGCCGAAGAGATGGCGCGGGCTTCCGGCTGCTTAGAGATTTTAACAATGGCGGCAACCAGAAAACCGTTTGAAGATACGAGGAAGGATTACTAGGCCGGCAGAGTAGGAATTGCCCAAGAGAAGCAATTCAACGAAAGGTTCAATCTTTAGGGTGCTTTGGCGATGTTTTGTGGCGGCGGCACGGTCGGAGACCAGCTATAGACTTGGATCAGAGCGATGAATTTATTTGCAGTAAAACGCTTTACATATAGAAACTCAACCACACCCAAATGCAATTTTGCAGAAGAACAACGAATTGCTTTGCGTCGATCACTGAGAAAAAAGCAAAGGCAAAAGAAAGAAGTTAAATTATTGTTACTGCACATTGGTCCATCCTCCTCACGAACAGAAAGCGTACTGTACAAACCCACAAACAGTACTTAACGTAGGAAGCCCCTCCTTGGCAGTGAAGCCAACAATCATAAGAAGGGCTCTGAGAGCTCCATCTCATTTGAAGTCTGTTGTTGTTGCTGCATTTCAGGTCTGGTAGTAGTGCCTACAAAGTCCAGGCCTAGCCACTGCCATGGCCAGCATACATATCTCGATCCATTTCGTCCTCTAGAATCTTCTCGGGTTTCAAACTCTTCAAGTAGACGGCTGAGCTCCTCTACCCTGTCCCTGAGCCGAGAAGCCCTTGTGTCAGCCAATCTCAACGACTTCTCAGCAGCCTCTCGTGCGGCCATAGCAGCAGCGACAGTCTCCTCTTTGGACTTCAGTTTCTGCTCGGACTCTGACATGGACTGCCTTGCCTCTTCAAGCTCCTGCTTCAGTACAGACAACTGCATGTGCATGACAAAGGTGGAATATATAATTCACAGATAGCGGATTAGAATGATTTTAGTAACAGTATGCTGACTGGTAGAGTTGGCCTTACCATATCATGGAAACACAAGAAAGCATTTTCAATCTAACTAATCTGAAGTGGTTAGATGACGGCAGATAAAAATGAAGATATGCGTTCATGTTAAAGATATTATTGGTCACAGTTGAAAGTTTTTGACTCCTTCAGCTCCCTAAACAGACAAAAGATGGATGCAAGCAATTTTCTTCTAAAATTTTTGTTTTCATTTTCTACTCTTTCAAAACCCCAGATATCTCAGGTCCTTAAAGGGGGAACTCCGAGACAAATCGGAAGCAAATTGTTTCAGCTTTTCAAGAAAAAATAAATCACTCGGCTCCCTGAACCCCACAGAGACCAACAGCGTCTTCAACTTTAACAAAATGACTCCTAGAATCCATGGACATGGTATGTTTACCGGGACAACTAAAAGCATGCTCAAAGTTTGGTTTGACCGACTCAAGTTACTTCGCTTGTCAGTAATTATAATTACTGGAAACGTTCAGATTTTAGATATTGTGCTTCTATCTCATTAAAAGAGGAAAAATGCCATATATGAATCGCAACCAATTTACCAAAGTAGTTATGGTCCTTATGGACAAGAAGTATGATTCAGATGTCCTAAAAGTTAGGGAAGCATACCTGAGCCATGACCTCTTGTTCAACAGTTCTCCCTGCAGCAGCCTCCTCCTCTGCTGCCACTTTCCACCTTGTAATTTCTTCTTCAGCAGCAGCAATGTCCAGCATAAGCCCTTCAACCTATAATATGCAAGCAGAGATGAGTAATAAGACCAAAATAGTAATATTCTCAATTATACACCATAATTTGTATAATCAAGCAAATAGTATCCGGTATTCATAGAAGCTCCAATGAAGCAATACATTAGATTAAACCATCAAAGAGACTATCATAACTTACACTTTCATTTGCCACTCTCTCTTTCTCCTCAAGCTCCTGTATTCTCTGCAGTCTATAAGCTAATTCCTTGGCTTGACCCTCTATATGCTCCTTAAGTAAACTTGACTCTGCCCTTAAATGGAAAAAGCAAACATAATCAGAAAAAACCAGCTGATAACCATCTATAACAAATCCTCCCTTATCTATATGCAGCTCAAGAGTACCTTAATTCCTCCACTGAATGCTGCAACTCAATGATCTCAAGCTGGGATGCCTTCACAATATTCTCCAGGGCTCCAGCCTGAGATTCAAGCGCATCCAGGTACATAAATCAATGAGTCGAAGTCCTAAGGATATATGAAAACATTAATACCAAACAAACAATTACCAGAGTGTAGATTTCATCCTCGTCCGTGTTTGGTGGGCCATTGCTATCTTGAGAAGCCACAAGGACCTTATTGAACTTGAAATCGATTCCAGAATCTCGCAAACCATTCTCAGCAGCTTGAAATAATTCATTTGTTCTGGAAGCTGGGTCTGATGCCATCCGCTTGGACAAAGCACTCCTTAGTAAAGAGCTGATTTGTTCTTTCTCTTTATTCAATTGATCAACAGTTTCATTCAACTTCTTCACTTCATGAATCTTCTCCGCTGTCCAGTCCTTTGCCTTCTCAAGTACTATTCTAGTTAGCTCGTGAATTGATTCCATGCCAGCAACCGAAGCACGGAGATTCTCCCCCATATCTGTTTGTTGTGGAAGAAACAAAGACTCGGACAAGTCTGAATCTGAATGATTTGAATCAACTATCTTAATAACATCGTAAAGCTGATCGTGAATTTGTGCAACCAAATTCAATTGATCAACCAATAAAGGCCGCAAAGATTCCATCTCAGTTTCCAGTTTCCTCAGTTTCTCATCATATTCACTAACTAGCTGCCTAGTCTCTGCAGCTTGCTTCTCATCCATTTGGGTCTTCTCAGATAGCTGCCTCTCAACTTCTAGCAGCTTCTCATGATTATCCGCAACGGATTTCTCCAAACTCTCGACCGAAGAACTCTTCTTCTCCAACTCTTCTCTCAATCTACCTATAGTAGCTTCAAGTTGAGAAACCTCAATGGCAATCTCATAGTTCCTTTGCTCCATCTGTTCCCTAGCTTCATTTCTAGATTTCGTTGTGGCATCAATCTGCCTAACAAGCTCCTCAACTATCTCATTGGTCCTCTTAATCACCCCATAAGCAACAGCAGGAAATCCAGAGTATTTCTGAGATCTCGGCAACCCAGCCGCTGCAAAATTCTTGAAACTACTAACTTTACCAGAAATCTTCTCAATGCCACTTACCAGCATGTGCCGTGAATTCTCCATCTCCGATTGAAATCCATCCCTCGCCTTAACAGCTTCGTCGAGCTGCCTAGCGAACTCATCTCTCTGCTTCATTACCTCATCTTGCAACTTCTTTGTTTGGTTCAATTCCTCCGCTATCTTCCCCTTGGCTTCCAGAGCCTCCTCCTTTTCCTTGGCAGCTAGGTCTCGTTGCTTCGCGCATTCGTCTCGCTTCTTGATTGCCTCATGCGCTAGAGACTTCAACCGGAGGAACTTGTCCTGTAGCTCAGATTTCGAATCCTCGGCAGCCTGGCGTAGCGCTCGCTCCCGCTCCAGCTCGCCGGCGAGCTCGCGAAACCTCTCGACAGAGACGTCTTCTTGGCTCGGACTCGGTATGGCAATTGGAATCGGATCGTCTTCCTCCTCGACGTCGCTCAACACCGCGTCGGCGGCATCCTCGTCTGCCGACATCTAATTCGGATCAACCCAAATCGCCGATCTTCTTCTGATAATAACTCAAACCGTTGAATAATTCCCAAATCTGCGAATTCTTTGTTTGTCAGGTCCCTTCGGAATTTTGATAAATAGATCGCTTGGAACGGACGGAATCCGCAGCAGTGAAACGGAAGAAAGACGTCGGCGGGAAGAAGTTGAAAGCTTACCAACCAGTATGTTTTCCCCCTCTGTTTCTTTCTGTCGAGGAGGAAATAGGCATTGCTCCTCTGTCCCGTGTTCTGGTTTTCCTTTTGGAATCTACGTTTCTTTCCTTTTCACTACTTGTTTTTTAGATAAACTCCAGTTTAAGACCTAAAGTTTATTATTTTGGTTTATTATGCCCGCCTAAACTTCGACGCTTTTTGCAAACTAGTCCGTTTCTACTTTCTATTTCCTACTCCGGAGTCCGACCCGAGTCCGACCAATCCCATAGACTACGGCGAGTTCAAAAATCACTCTCCTTCATGACCTTCGCGGGGTTTTCCATACTCCGCAGCAAACCTAACATCTCCTGTAACCTTCTGGTTAGGGTTTTGCACATTCCTATTTCTCGGTCATGAAGTTCCTGCGATCACTCTACAGTTACAGAATGAACTGCTTAAGATCATTTCCTTCTCCAAGAGGCATTCGCTTCAGCAACCCAAGCAAGTATACCGACTCCATTCCTTTCATTTCACCACGGGGCTCACACCCTTCTCTTCAATTCCACTTCTCAACCAGTCGAGTCCGAGCTGGAGACTCCCCGTTTGCGTTCGATTCTTCTGTAACAGAGCGCGGGAGCAGAAGTGACTCCGGCAGTGCTCAGTTCCGTAGGGTTTACAATCCGGTGAGGGGTGGGTTCGATCCGGTAAAGAGGAACGATGGCGAACCGGAACCTGCGTTTTCGGGTTATGTTTCGGAGCTCGAGGAGTTGGAGAGGAATAGAACTTACGGAGGTGCAAAGCGGGGAAAGTCGGGCGGTGGGCTGGATGGAAAGCATCTCGTGGATGTAAATGGGAGTGTGGTAAATCGAGATCATAATCGAGATAGTTTATCGAGTTCAAGTGTTCGAAAGCAGGAAAATAGAGCTGGTAGTGTGAGTAATGGGAATCTGAGCACCGAAGATAAATCGAGGATGGGACTTCCTGTTTGTATTGGTGATAGCGGGGTTGTAGAGAATGTGAACAAACATGCAAATGGGAAGAAGGTGGATTACGTCAGGGGAGTGAAGTCGGGATATACACTCACAAGTAAGAAGGAGAAGGTTAGAACTAGTTATGTTTGTGAGAGCTGTGGCAATACAGAAGGGCAATGGTGGGGATATTGTCGCTCCTGTAACAGTGCTGGGACGATGAAGAAGTTCTCTGAAACGGGGGGTGGCAATGGAGACAAGGTTAGTGGCATTGTGGCCTCGGAAAATATGGTGAAGTCTTGGCTGCCTCAACAGGCTGGAGAGGTGAACCCAGTAAGTTTGGCAGACGTGAACAGAGATGTGAATCATTTGGAATGGCGGATCCCTCTGTGAGTTGTTGTTATTGTTGCTGTCTTTTCTTTCTGTTTCTTTGTCGGTTCATAATCTCCATTTGCTGTTGCTTCTGATTCTTTGGTTGAACGTCAAGTCATATCAGTTGTTTCTTGCTCCATTTACTTTTACTGAATGACTAGGTGTAGTCTGGAAATTACATTTGGTGGAGTTTCTGTCTGGGTTTGATGAAGAAGGCCGTTGGCTCGTAAGACTTGAATAGTTAGCTTTCATCCTACTTCTGTAGTACACAATTGCCATTTTTTTGCAACTTTTTTTGTTCTTGTTCTTCAGCTTACTCCAATTGCTGTTTGGTTTCATATGTTACAGCTACTGACCAACATTTCGCTAATGTGCATTTCGTGTGCTGTTTTTGACAGCACTTTTTATTGCTTAGTGGTGAATCCTGCGACTTTCGAACGTCTGTTAGTTGCATGTAATTGATTTCCTTTTGTTGCAGTTTGAATCTTCTGTTGTAATGATCCACGCTAGACTGGTTGTTACTATTGTTCAGGCCTGGACCTTTTGGAGATGAAGTGGCTAGAGTTCTTGGTGGGGGTCTTGTCCCAGGTTTGTTGACATTTGGTTGCACCAATGAGTTACATTAGACTATTATTGGCTTCTTTCGGATTTGTTGTCTTAGTGGTGTACATACTTGATTGTTGGTCCTGGAGTCTTCCTTTTACTTTCTTGAAGACCTTATGGGACTGTGTGTTTGAACTCCTGTTTTCCAATTATGATATTCTCTCATGAATCCTAAGTGATTTCTGATTGAAGCATCCCCGATCGACTTTTTAAAGCAAAATAGTGCTTCTTGGCCAATGGCCATTTATGGTCTCTCTCAAGTCATCGTCTTTCTGAGCATGGAATACTGTAGTATACTTACTGGAGTTTAATGGACTGTAGGTTCTCTGGTCTTGGTTGGTGGGGATCCTGGTGTTGGAAAGAGTACATTGATCTTGCAGGTATTACTCATCTAATTCATCTAAATGTTAATCTAATGTTCTCAACTTGAGTAGATACGAGTTTTCTGTTAAGTGTTTTATCTCACATTAACTTCTTTGAACTTGAAGCTAGCTGCAATCATAGCTGAAGGACAAGGCATTGGGAAACCAGCTCCAGTTATTTACGTCTCTGGGGAAGAGGTTAATGTTTACACTGAAAACCGCTTTCAGTTTCGTTAACTAGTCTAAGTTGCCAAAGTGAAGTGGAAGGCATGCACTCATGACTGATTGTTCTGCTTCATCTTCAGAAGGCCATATCTATGTTCTATATGAAGATAATTTTGATCTTATTGTCCATGAAAGAGTTCCATCTATATTATCTTGGTGCAAAATTTTCCTCATTTTTTATGTTTGTAATTACTGATCTAAAAAGTGAGTTGCATGTTCTATCTACCCTTTTTCCTTTTCGGGTTGTTGCAGAGTGTTCAGCAAATAGGAAACAGAGCTGACCGTATGGGAATTGGATCAGAGGACCTTTACCTGTATTCAAGCACTGAAATTGAGGTAGATATTCTCAAACTTGTTTCAGTGTAAGGAAGCTTTGTTCTTATGTCTTTGTGATATGCTTTTGAAAATTTGATCTCAAAGTTCCTCCTTTTGCTTCTTCCAGGACATAATGAAGAAAATTCAGAATCTATCTCCTCGTGCTTTGATTATTGATTCGATTCAAACAGTTTACCTTAATGGAGTTATCGGAAGTCCTGGCGGATTAACACAGGTTGGCAAATGTGTTGTGTAGGTTACTATCTGTCAAATTATGCTCTTTATCTTTTATCTGTTGAAGCTTTCATGGTTTATTAACAATTGTGTCTATGAATCCTAACCAATGCTAGTATTTGTTACTCTTATGGGCTGAATGTCTGCCAGTTAAGATTATCATACTTGCTAGTTGTAGTTTTTATTGCACTAATATAGGTGTAGTAGTTTTTCCTCTTTTTTCCATTTCTAGCTGTGAAAAGGTGCTTCCTGAATAATCCATGTTCCCTACAAATGAGTATTCAAGGAATGCACATCAGCTCGGTTGATGGCTTCACCTCAACATTAATAATAATTGAATTTCTGTTTTGTCAGGTCAAGGAATGCACATCAGCTCTGTTGCGGTTTGCAAAGAGAACTGATATCCCAGTTCTGTTGGTGAGTTTTCTTTGTCCCTAAATGTACCATGCTTAAATTGTTAGATTGGATCTGAACTTGGTTCTATAAGGGAAGCGAGCTCAATGTGTTAAAATTGTATTTTGTTTCTTTTCTGATCTACGGAACAGCTTTATTCTTGATTTGAAAGTTAGTGGACCTTATCTAATATTTTCCATAGAGCGACTTTCTTACATCCAATATTTCAAAATAAAACACCTTGCTCCCAACAGAAATATAAAAAGGTGATTGCCTTGGGACTGGAAAGGTATATTTGGGGAGCCCGAAGCTCTAGACACACAGTTCGGTTATTATCTAAAATTCATGTTTGACTTGCAACGCTGCTAAGCAGGAAAAAAAAAAAAAGAGATGTTAATCTAATGGATCACTGCAATGTACTATATTAAATGGAGTTTAATGTTGGTTCTCCAATCGAACATTTGGCATCGACCAATACTTTCTCTTGCAATATACCAAACTGTTTGTGCTCCATCTTGGTCAATGAATACCTCCCCCTTTGAGTCCATTTAGACAGGGACTTTGTTGTATTCATGTTGTTCCCTTTTGTTGTCTTTCTATTGCAGATCGGACATGTGACCAAGTCTGGGGAAATTGCAGGGCCGCGTGTCTTGGAGCACATTGTTGATGTTGTTCTCTATGTGGAGGTTCCTACCTTCTGCTCTATCATATATGTCTTTTTACTCTTGTTCGTGGTTGCAAAATGGAAAAGGGAAGACCCGTGTATAATTTGAAGCTGGTAATGTAGTCGATTGGTCGATGGACAGTAATGTGTGTCGAATATCATGTGACTACTTATTATACTGTCACAGAAACATTGGCAACTGGTCGAACGGATGCCTGAACTCTTTCATTCACCTTGCTTTCCTGCTCAAATAGTGAATACATGCTGTTGTTGATCATAAATTTGCCTCACTGTGTACCAGGGGGAGAAGTCCTCGTCTCATCGTCTACTCCGGCCGGTGAAGAATCGTTTTGGGTCTACTGATGAGGTGTGCAATATTGTTGATATTATCACCTGCTTTTACTTAAAAATTCTTTCTAGTGAGTATACTGTCGTATTTTGTTAACTCGGGGCTTGACATAATGACCCCGAGTTACCTTTGCTGGTGATCAATAACTATCATGTTCAAGTTATGCTGTTTTCAGTCATGACTATGCTCTTAATAATCACCATTCATGCTTTCAGCTGGGGGTATTCGAAATGTGTCAATCGGGTTTGCAAGCTGTTTCCAATCCAAGTGAGATATTCTTAAGTGAGCAGCACCTGGAATCTGATGTTTTGGCTGGACTAGCTGTGACTGTAATGATGGATGGCTCTCGAAGTTTCCTTATTGAAATTCAGGTAGTTCTCTTTGGTATAGTTATCAATATGTTAGTTCTGGCTTCTATTAGCACCATTTAGTTATGAGAGACCTAGCAATTTCTTTGATTGTCAAAATTGACACATAATATCTATTGCACTATGATAAATTTAATGATTCTGGTGTAGGCATTATGTGTTGCTGGTTCGTCAGCTTCCAGGAGGCATGCTACTGGGATTCAATCTAGCAGAGCTGAAATGATTATAGCGGTAAATGTCACATTGACAATACTTCTTTTTCAATCTTAGTTATCTCTTGAGTCAAAATTTTAGCCCTACATTTGTCTACATCTGATCATGTATTCATATTGTAAATCATACTTCCAGTTCTCTCTCCTATGGTGGCTAACGTGCATCAATTAGAACGTACCCCTCGAATTGATGAATTGAGCTTATGCTATTTAACAATCTTGGGAGATGTTTATAATGTCTCACTATAATCTCAAATTACAGGTGCTTATGAAGCAAGCTGGGCTGGCACTTCAAGAGAATGTAAGTTATAAGTTAAAGTTCTTGTGTCCTTGCTTTAAAAATGTGTTCCTATTCCCCTTATAAAAAAAATGTGTTCCTATTCCACTTTCCCTATGAATCTGGTAGGAGAAATCTTCCTGTGTGAATGGAACTGATAACTTGGTTGAGCATGAGAGCGGGGGGTTAGAAATTGATGTTTTCCCTTGTACATGTTATGCTTTAGTTGGTATACATATGAAGTCCAAAGAATTTAACGAAATTAAGTCATCAGTTTACTACCTCATATGTTGTTTTCAGACCATAAATAAAACAATGATGATATTAAAACCCTTTATACATGCACATCTTGAAATCGGACCAATGTTTTTCACCCTGTCCCGAGACAGGTCCACAATTTTTAAGAGTGATGTTATTGATCTTTGCTGTGGTTTTTGTTGCACCAGACCATATTCTTGAATGTTCTTCGTGGTGCAGAGCTTACTGAGACTGCTGGCGATCTTGCCATTGCAGTTGCAATCTGCAGTAGGTATGTTTGATTTTGAACACGCATTGATTATTGGTCTTGTAAGTGGCATCTCATAATGTTGAATATCCTTGGATCTCTTTTACCCATATGATTGCCGACAACTTGGGAACCTGATGATTAATGGTGTCTTCTTTTTCGTAGTTTCTTGGAGTGTCCGATTCCCAATAATGTTGCATTTATGGGAGAAGTTGGCCTTGGTGGTGAGCTGCGCACTGTAAGTTTACTGTTCACATGGCATAACCCGTGAAATTGATAACCTTGTTCAGATGCCTTTTTGTTCCTCCAGCAATGAATACCTAATCTAGCATGAAAATAGCATGCACTTGTCTTCTTAAGTAGCTTACCTTAATGTGGAGATATAAAGACCTTCCCGAAATTCACTACATTGCAAACGGAGTCTGTGTTTAGGTGGTGACTAGTTTTTTTAGAGTAATTAATGAAGCATCAATATTTGTTTCCTCTTGTGTATCCAGCATTTCCCTAACGTCCTCTTGTAATGACCTGCTTGAGAAAGCACAGGTACCCAGAATCGAGAAGCGGGTGAACACAGTTGCAAAGCTGGGATATCAAATGTGCGTGGTGCCCAAGTCTGCCGAAAAGGCCCTGGCAGGTTTTGGGTTCGAGGGGATGAAAATCGTTGGATGCAAGAATCTGAAAGAAGTCATCAACACTGTATTCAGACAAAATGGGAAAAACTTGTAACAGTCTAACAGATGTATTGGGGAGGTTAGCTGAGCTGCATCCCTTTTCAGAGCTTACAGTCAAGCCAAACTCATGGGTTATCTTCCCAGGACAACGAGATCTCTTTATCATTATCTCTATTATGGATTCGCGTCTGTGTATATAGATATCAGCTGGTTTTCGATGTAAATTTGGTGCAGTTAGATTATATGGCCAGCTCTGTTCTGTACGGACACTAGCTTGTCTTGAATCTAATGGTTTCTTGTAGGCTGAATTGTGCATATCCATTTGCTGCGAGTCATAGCCCAAAGAACTGTCCTACCGCCGACCGCAGCATCAAGATTTTGGGTTAAATCATATCATCAGTAGTTCAGCGTTTGCAAGGAAGGAGGGAATGCCACTACCGCCGACCGCCGCATGTACAATCACAAATATTCTATATATATTCCTGGAAACAAGGTAGTTGACGGCTACCTTTTTTCCAACCCCGATTGGTCAGTGGCGAACGAACACCATCATTCCCCGAATTCATTCTCCCTTGTTTAGGAAGCATTGCAAAATTAGTGGGGGAAGGACAGCTCACCAGGTTCCCCGCCGTAGCCGGAGTGATCATATTCATTCATATATGTAACGCAGGCAGTAGTGTTCAAGTCACGATGATGACATATTCTATTAGTAATCCAACACCATCGAGGAATCGTTGCCTGTCAGTCACGCGTACGCCGCATCAGCACCGCACTAATTATTTGAAGTCCAATTTTGCTTTATGGTTTCCGCTTGGGACGACGACGCCGTTACCATTATTAGTTAGCATACAATGATTAACATGATGCACCTATGGTAATTATTTACTCGACCTCCCCATTATCCATGCGTGCAACTATAGGTGTCAATCGGACGGATTCGGGCTGGGTTCAATCGGGTTTGGGTTCAAACGGGTTGCGGGTTAGTCGGGTTGCGGGTTCATCGGGTTCGGGTTCAAACGGGTTGCGGGTTCAATCGGGTTGCAGGCAAATCGGGTTGCGGGATTATCGGGTTTTGGGTCGGGCGGGTTGCGGGCGGATCGGGTTTCGGGTTGTTCGGGCCAGCGCATCAAGTAACTTAACTCATTACTCATTACCAACTTACACATTTTATTACACTAATTTAAAATATTTTCTCAACTTTTTAACCAATTTATTTCTACCTCATATATATATATAGTTATATACTTTATTTTTTTGAAAAAAACTAGTCAAAATGTTAAATCAATTTCTATGACTTGCAACTTGTTATGTAATTAATCATAATTGGTAAAGTATTATAGCTAATAGTAATGGTGATATCAATATTTGCAACCAAAAGACAACATTAATTGTTTATTTGATATTTTAGTATTAATTCAGTAGTAATTGGATTAAAGTATCTCGTTTAGTATAACCATGCAAATTTGCTATTTGGCGTGTGGTATTTGGCAAAAGCATAGTGATAAAAGGAGTTATTTCGAAATAACTCATTGCCCAAATAACTTCAGTAAACTGTTGCCAAACGAGTTATCCTAAAAATTGTTCGAATTATCCTAAAAATTGAACCATTAAAGATTAGCTATCAAATTTAGTAAAATTATTGTGACTTCAATCATAACTTGCTCAATAGCATATATCCTATACACTTAGCCTTACCCTCAATCAACAATATTAAGTTAGTGTATGTAATATGTTGTTGATTGTATACCCTAAACCATCAATACATTATACACTAACCACATAACCTATACCCTATACCCTAACCATATGTCTTTGAGTTGTGATTTTGCTAGTATAGTTAATTTAAAAGTGAAATTCATACTTTGATTTTCAAAACATAGATAAAAAGTGATATTTGCTAATTGTTATAGCCTAACCACATATCCTATACTTTACACCACATACCTTGTACCCTAACCACGCACCATATGCACCTTATACCCTATACCCTAACCATATACTTTATATCCTAAACAACGAACCGTCAAAGATTACTTATCAAGTTTAGTATAAATTGTTGTAACTAATGGTTAATTTATTTATTAGCCCATAAACAATTACATATATATATATATATATATATATATATATATATATATGTATATATGGTTACGTCTTCGGTGCACTCACTTTTTTGGGTGCATTCAATGCACTCACTTCATAATTGACATTTTGAGCAGGCTATTCATGTCTAAACAATGTTAATCATCACGTATGATACGGGGAACAAAAAACCCCATGAATTGGCACAAAAATTATTCCAAATTTACATTAATTTGATGGAATTATGGATTATGGATTTAGGGTTAGGGTTAGGGTTCATGATTTGGGATTTAGGACAAAAGTTCAAAATTGAAGGTTTAAAGCTTAGGGTAATGCATTGATTAGTTGTGATCTTATGCTATATCATCATATTACACTAATCTTGCCAATCAAAATAAAAAATTGATGTCTTAAGGCTACTTTTAGAGTTGGGTGCATTGAATGCACTCATTTTTATGAGTGCACCGAAGTAGCCACCATGTATATATATATATATATATATATATATATATATATGGAAACGACTCGTATGCGTCAGACACATACTATGCGACAGGATTCTCTACCGTAGATCTAATCTAACGGTCATTATAAATTAGATTAAAATTAGTAATAATGATTACTACATGCACCCCTTAAATAATTATATGTGCTATGAAGCCCCCCAAAAATAATTATCGTTCTATTTTCTCACATGATACCTATTCGTTTTTTTGAGAACTCAGATGATACCTTATTTCTTCAAGATCTTTTAATGAACACCCAAAAATTATACAATTGATGAAATAAAGTTCCATTAAAATGTTGCCCCAATTCGACAATCCTAAACCACCATCATCGTCATTACTATTTTTCTAGATACCCCAATTGCAAAACCCTAATTTTACCATCATCATCATCGTCCCTGCTTCCGACCTACATTGACTTTGGCTCATCATCTGTTTTTAATGTCACAGGTGTTTGGCTCATCATCTGTTTTTAATGTCAGCTACCCTTTCGCGACGAATCCGAAGCAATTGACGGTGAACGACTATGACATTTACGTCGTGTAAACAATGACTAAGGCTGAAATGCAGAGAGGGTATTGGGTCTCGTCAAGGGAATTCTCTTTATCGGAGTCCAGAATCGTAACGGAGTGAGAAAGTTTGGACGATGAAGAGAGACGGCCGTCGGATTACGGTGGTGAGTGGTGACGGCGGCGACTGGATAATTGGGAATTTGGGGGGGGCAGGGAAGACAACGGTACATGAAAAAACGCCATCGTTTTGTGCTCGTCTATGAATCGAAAGTGGCTTGGAACGGCGTCGTTCTATAGGTGTAGCTGAAAACAAAAAAAAATTGAGATGGTGTGAGGTTCGAACCAGCGTCACGGTCATTACCATGGGCATTTTTCACCATTGCTCCTGAACAAGCATTTTGATTCCATATACTTCCACTGTTATATTTATAATTGTAAAATCAGTTCTAGTAAAATTAAAACATAAAAATAAACTAAGCAGGCCTTTTGTACCAGGCCCATTAGGGTTAGTCGAGCCGATCGGCGGCAATCCTCCTTTTGTCTCTTTAACAATAATGAATTGTAAAAAAAAAACAGAGAACAATAATGGCAAAGTTGAAAATTGGAAGACTACTTACCTACCAAATCTAGCAAACGATTCATCTTCTGCTTTTTCTCCCCTCCCCATGCGCTGCCTTCTCTGTTTTCCTTCAGACACATACTCAACCGCCATCCTTCTCCCTCCGCCTTCGTTGCATGTCTTCGCCTCCGTTGCTTGCACGTCTCCGCCTCCGTCGATCAATCAACCGCTGGTCGCTCAGTAGCGGTCTCCTCCTCTGGGCCACCATCGTCGCCTGCCGCCTCCGCCGCTGATTCGCTGTAGCGGTTGTGGGAAGAAGAGCAGAGGAAAGTCGCCCGGACTAACCACATCGGTTGTGGGAAGAAGAGCGGGCCACCATCGTCGCCTGCCACCTCCGCCGCTGATTCGCTCTAGCGTTTGTGGGAAGAAGAGCGGAGGAAAGTCGTCAGGGCTAAACAGTTTCGTTGTGGGAAGAAGAGCGGGCCACCATCGTTCCCGATCTGCTCGACTAACCACGCGGTGTCGCCGGCCACGTTTCCACCGCCGCAGGTAATTTTCTTTATTAATTGATTGTTAACTATTTGGTACGTTCTATTAGATTAGTTGATCATAATGTGCTCTTATACTCCTGTTGAACATCCACAGTACGTGCAAGAACAGAAATTGAGTAGGGTTTCGTGCTGTAATTTTCTGACAATGGATTATATATCGCAATGGTACCCGTAAGTATTGTTTTTACCAACTAATCGTTACGACAGTCTACTCCGCTTCCTATTCCTTCTGTCAGCCATTACTAACAGTTTTATTTATAGCGACTTTCTGGTTGAGCCTGGTTTCGTTGAAAAACTGAAGTATGAGGAAGCAGTATCTATGTCTAGTTTGTCGGATTCAATCGAGCTTACATTGGTGCAAGAGAATGGTGACGATGAGGTTTTTGTCATTCATCCTTCTCGATCGCGTTTGCAGTTATTGTGTTTGTTAATGCTTGTTATTTTTTTTTAATTCCTTTTTCTTGTTTTAAATACCAGGGCACTGTTTACCTCATCTCCGGACGTGTCGGGGAGGTGAAGACATCCTGGTGTGATGAATGTAGAGTTCATTTGATCCACCTAACTATCGAGGATGATTATTTGGATCTTGAGGTTGTTTTCCCATCGACAAACTTGCGCAAAATCGTTTCAGATGTAGTAAGTGATAAAGATATGGCCAATGCCGATTTCGTTACCCTTATCAACTTGCTTGGTGGAAACTCTTATGAGTTTATGATCGCATTGGGTCCTTGGAACAATGTGTCGAGTTATTTTGAGCTGTTATTGGTGAAATTATTTTTTCCTCCTGGAAACTGAATGCCATTTCAGCAATGTAAATAGAATCTACTAAAGTTGCTTAGTGTTCGCCTTAATATTATTTCTCTTGTTATGAAAGTTTATTAATGTGTGAACACAATGCTTTTTTGTACGGGTTCTGCCCTTCTTAATGAATTGTTGGTTGTATCTTTCTAGACTTATCGAAACATTTCTCAATTACTTATAAACGGGATCAGTTGCCTAATGAAAAGTAACGTAAAAAATTCAGGTTAATTTGGTTCAAATTACTGTATCATCAACATACCACACCCCAATTCGACTATCCAAAATGCCATTATCTGTTCACCCAAGCTACCCCATAGCTAACCATTTATCTCACCAACAGCCATCAAAACCCAACAACCATCAAAACCATGGTTATCTCCAATTACTGCCCAGGGAAGACGATGAGACATGACAAACGTCGTCGTTTGTGCTTGCTGCTAAAGCGAGAGTGTCCCCAGGACGACGTCGTTCCACAAGCGTAGCTGAAACATGAGTACATGGAGTCATGGATGTGGGTAAAACAAATAAGACAATATGGAGAATCGAACAGGCAACCTTGCGATGATAATAGCAAATCTTAACCATCAATGCTGTAAAGGTATTTTGATAGTTTAAGTGTACACGTTTTCTATACATATGTTGTAACAATTAAACATAACAACAAAAATAATAAAGGAAGTAAAGCAAAATAAATGAAGACGACGACAATTTTTGTATAGAAGTCAATGGCTTTACCGTGACTATATTATATAAAAAAACTATCTACATGTGCATACCATGCATTTGGACAATAAACCTTCCATACTACTTGTAGACACCAGTTTTTGTCCTGGTTAAAACATTGTTAATAAAATGTTAATTAGTTTCAATTTAAGGTTTGCAATAGCAAATCTTTAATGGCCTTCTAACTAAAACCTATTTGTAGTGTTTGGGAAATGTATTGGTTATCATAACTGAATAAGATTAGCAATAGCAAATCTTATTTGGTACAATTTGGATTATTGAGATTAGCAATAGCAAATGTTAATCGATACAATTTGATAGTGAGGGCATGCTTCAGTTAGACGATCTAGTTTTAAATCGGAGTTAGGCTATGGAATGAATACGTGTATGATTCTCTACCGTAGATCTAATCTAACGGTCATTATAAATTATAGGCAAAATACACTTGCATAGCCAAAACTTCCAACTTTGTGCCACTTATAGCCACATTTGGCGAAATACCACTAATAGCCACTTTTGAAAGATGTTGCGTAGGGGTGTACATGGGTCGGGTGGTCCGGGTTTAGCCATTTTATCACCCAACCCATGCACTAGGGTTTGGAAAAAATCAAACCTAAACCCTAAAACCCTAAACCCTAAACCCTGAACCCTAAACCCTAAACCACTAAACCCTAAAACCCTAAACCCGGGTTGGGTCGGGTTCTACGGGTTGTGTAATCCAAAATCCAAACCCAACCCAAAAGAGGCGGGTTGTACAAAACAAAACCCTCACCCAACCCAAAATCTTTGTTTTAGCGATAAATACGGGTGGGTTGGGTCGGTTTGGACGGGTGGGTCGGTTTGCGGGTATGTTTGTTCACCCCTAATGTTGCGTGGCAGATATAGCCATTTTCGTTAGAAATTATGACGGCGTTAATAACTCCGTCAACTTATTTGACGGTTCGCTGAAGAGGCGCCAAATCATCAACCACGTCAGCGACAACAAAGCAAAAATTGACACGTCATCTTAATAATTTATTTATTATTAAAAAAATTTAAAACTTTCCCCATCTACCTGATCGCACGAGGCTACCAAAAATCCCCATCTATTTCCAGAAAACGAAATTAGGGCTTCCTTCTTCTCCATCTGTTTCTAGAAAACGAAATTAGGGTTCTTCCCAAATTTCCTCTTCCCCACGAAGGAGATACACGAAGCTGATCGATGCTTACTCCTCTTCCCCAAATCTTCTTCTAGTTTCTGAACGACTCGGCGCTTCTTCCTTCTTCCCCAAATCCCACTTCTGCTCGGCCGATTCGCGACCCCGAAATCGCGATTTCTCCTGGCCGGAACTTCACGCGAAGGTCAGCCATGTCCAAGCGAGCATCTTCCTCAACTTCGACTAGCATCAATAGCCGAGGGGCGGTACTCTGTTGGCACAAGAAGCCATGTGTGGTGAATACATCTGGAACCGAAGCGAACCCAGGAAGACAGTTCTATGGGTGTCCATTTTGGATGGTAAGGTGTTTAGATATGGGTTTTGAAATTGTCATTGATGTGGGTTCTACGTTAAATGCTCGTATGGTGCAGGACGAGAAGAAGAACTGTCGTTTTTTTAGGTGGGTGCGAATGAATGTCGATGAAGATAAGCACCATGACTCTGAAATTGGGTGCTCGACTTTGAATAGTGAAGAAAGTTTGAGGCTAGCTGAGTGTAAGGCGGAAAGGAGGAAGAAGGAGAAGAAACTTTTGGCTGAAGAGCTATCAAGATGGATGAAGGCACATGAAATTATGCTAGCTGAAGGAAGGAGAGTTAATCATGAAATCCATGTAATTCGAGCTTTATTGATAGTGATTGTCGTACTGAACCTAATATTGGTTATTCTTATGTTGCATCACGTTATTATATGGTAGGAAATTAATCGACATTGGTATGAGAAGCAAAAGGTTTCTGTAAACGTAATTGTCATTCTAAATGTTGTGTAGAAGCAATTGGTATTTGTGTTCTTAATGTAGTTGTGTTCTTAATGCTTGTTACACTATATTGATTTAGAAAATGCCACACATTTGTCAATTAAGGCTGGCTACATAACTTGGTTTGTCTTTAGGGTACGTTTAAAATCAGGGATAAAATGTTGGAATTCCATTAATATGTTTTATAGGGTATATGATTTTATTTGGATATGTAAGCGTAATGGATATGTGAACGCAACTATCTTTTGTAAGTTTATTATCCTTTTGAGGTGGTACTTGATGTAAAATATGAATTTAATTTAGTTATGGTACTTTGAACAAATTAGTCCTTTTTGAGACTGCCAATTGCCAAACCAATTTAACACAAATCAAAAAACAGAAATGGATAATTCACAAAGGCAACAAATGGTATTTCATAAATGAAAAGAACACAAATTAACACTTAACCAAGTTCAAATAAATAGAACTTAGAAACATATCCAAGGTAGTTTAGGCAAGAGGGTTGATAATATGAAAATCAATGCAATGGATATGTCTTCCTACTCGAAGCAAGGTTAGCTCAAATTTCAAGAAGGCTGGTTTGGGATCCTAGATATGTAGTGTAATGCGAATTGGGGATCATTTGTCGCCCAAATAAGTTGTTGAATAGAATTGAATTATTGTGTACGAAAGCAAGCATTGTGTTTTATGGTTGTTGTCATACTAACATTGGTAGAGTTGTATGTCGTAGGGAGTGTGGTAGCCATACATTAAATTGACTGGGCTCCTTTTTATTTTCAAAATGCAAAATTCCGTTTATCTAATGAAGTTTGAGTTAATTGGTGTCCTTAGATGAGCTAGCATGAACGAAAGTATGAGGTCCTAAATTCAAAGGATCATATTAAACCTTACATATCTGAAGAATTTTGTTGCCCTGTTTTTTCCCAACTGAGTCCTATGACCCCTCTCCTCAAGAGGTGGCTCAGCCACTGCCCATAGGGTGTTTACGTATTCAACAATTGTAAAATGCAACATTTCAACGCTTAATTCTAACACAATGTGGTTAGTAATACAAGATTAATTTACGACATACAACGTTTTCAACAGATCCCCCATTGGCCCATTTTCCCTCCCTGTTTTTTGTTTAAAAACGAGTCTACATCTATCTATCTATCTACAAACTATATAAAGGCAAAACAAGGTTTAATTTTTCAGTATTTTGAATTTGGTGGCAGGAGAGCGTTTCACGGAAGGGTATTTGTGACAATTCCATCCCAAACTTACAGATGTTGTGCGTTTTAATATGCAGACCTTCTGTTGTTGTGTCAGCCGGGCTATCCACCCCGCCAATTTGGGCCCGAACTGGGCCTTCCTCTCTACACCATCACCTCCCGCATCCCATCTCGGGTTTCCCTTCCCCCCTTCAGCATTTTGAATGAGTGAATAAGGCCGAGGATGGGTGAGAAGAGAAGCTAGATAATGAGGGCTGGAGAGAGAGTGAGAATTTGAAGGACCTTCCATACTAACCAGGGGATGCAGTAAATTAAATATATGCATGTTGTACACGTTGAAGAGGAAGGATGCCACTTGGCTACCTCTACTATCTTTTTTCTTTGATCATTCTTTTTCCATTTTAATTTGTACTTTTGTAGGCTTTTGGTAATTTGGGATGACAGGTGGTTTTCATATGAAGGAAAAACAATCACATTCACATCAACGTGAAAATTATAATATATGTTGTATATAAAGGATAAATGAATGAATTTTGATAATTTATGTAAGAAAAATGTTATTTCAAGGATGTGTTGCTAGAATATAATACTAACTAATGTAAGAAAATAATGTTGCCGTACATTATTTTTCTTCATATTTGTATGAGTTACACATAGTTGTAAAATATATTCCTTGGCCACCTCTACTAACCTTACAATTTTCACTTATCAAAATTTAAAAGGTAGCAATATGATACAAATTTGCAATAGATAAGTTGATGTATAAAATGTTGATTGTTAGTTCTTTTTCCTCAAATTTTCAGATCACAGTATTTAATTAATTGTGCATTGACCGCTTGATGAGTCTAATTATAGGTTACATTTTAATTAGGTAGTTTGTAAATTCTTTGTATACAGGTAGTAATAATTAATAAGGACGAACATTTTGATATATTTTTTTTTTATTTTGACATTAAAAATTATCATTAAATATGATATCATTAACGACGAAAGTACAATAATTGGTGGATTCATACAAGAGCTGCAAACAATCCCTTAATTAGATTGATTTTGCATTAATTATGGGTTTTTAAAGGGGGTTTACATGTTATTTCTTTACCGTGGGGGGTTTACATGTTCATGGGTTTTTTAATTAAAGTATTAAAAAAAAACAATGTCAAAGTTGGAGAGCCGCTGCCAGGGAGGGAGTTGCTTCACGCTCAAACAAGGAAGAGGAACGCGGGGCGCGTGTGATTTAATTGGCTTGTTCGGCGAGTCAATCGATAGGGATAGTGGGGTATGAGATTTACCCATTTTTTTGTCGGTTTCTAAGCCAAATTTAGCCAGAAAATACCCAATTTTTGGCTTTTTGCCATTTTAACTTTGTTGTTGGAGGAGGGTTTTTGACAATTTTGGCTTTTTGCCATTGTTGTTGGAGATGGTCTATATTTGGCATTTCCACAATAGGAAAGCGCTAATTTACTGTCTTCCATTTGAGAACAACTTTTAAATGCAAACATGAAGCTTCTGGTGCTGCACTTTCATCCAAGATTCTAGACTTTCCTCTATGAGTTAAGTTGTCGTGCTTCACAGACTGCCCCAAATAGGCCAACACAGAAATGTCATGTCAAATCCTTCCCGAAATAGGATTTATGGATATTGCCAAATTGAAGCCAGAGAGACGAGTTCTCAACTATTCGAAGTACAGTACACATCCAGTTTGCTATGAATGAAACTTTTTTTTATCGGAAGTTTGGCATGTTTGATTGATAACTCTGGCTAATCTTTGACAATTAAAAATGAGTACTTGTTTGTCATTTGAGTGGACAATATTCAATCGGGCCAACGGGCCGCCATTAAAGCTAGTGAGAAACAATGGTGATCTCTCACATGAGATGAGAGTCCGTACACAAATCATTTTGAACAAGCAATAGGAGCATTCAACATCAAAAGTTAAGATTCATTCCAACATAATCCCATACAAAAGAAACATACTAGAAAGAGATGCATTGTTTGCAGGCCCCTACAACTAATATCATTTACTAGAAAAGCTAGTAGTGTTTTGAGAATTGATAGCATAAAATTCAGACATCTAAGGAACAACCCATTTGCCGTTTAGCCATTCCTGATGTGGCCTCAAATCAGCCAGATTGAACGTTGTCTTCTCATCATACTCTATAAAGCTAACCTCGTAATTGGAGTTGATCAAGACCTTTGCAATCACGCCAACCCACCAGCCCTCGTTGTAGTAAGCATCTACTGCATCCCACACCTTGAATCCATCCACAACAATGATCTCCGGCGGACAAGGCCTTATGTTGCAAGCAGCAATGACTTCTCTGAGAAACTCAGTATCATCATCATTCCTCAGGGTTTTGTACTCAATAAGGTACTTGTCTTCACCCGAAGGTTCAATAATTGTTGCAGCAAACCAAGCACCTTTCAAACCGTCTTCGTCAATTAGCACCTCGACTTGCATTCCTTGAGTGAACTTCATCACTTCCTTGGAAAAGTTTGAGTTTAGCCACATCTGCATGTTTATGAAGCGATTCAACGAGGTTCAGACATTGTGAAAAAGAACAAATGCCATCTCTGATCACCCAATTCTCTGTTAAAAGAAAGATACCAATAAATTTACCCCAAAACACTTCACATGGTAGGCCTAATATTATTGATTGATCAATTATCAATATCTACCCCAATGTTGACGTGAAGAACAAGAGCACATGTAAGAGACATCATCAAACCAATGCATTAAAACAAGAAAAAGAAAGAGTCTGTACAAGAAACAAAAGGGACCAGCAGCACAAGACGTGCTAAGTAAAAACAAACCCAAAGAACAAAAAGAACAAGGGGGCTAGGCGAACCGAAAAGCCCCTGCGAACCCACACCAAAAGAAAAAAACCATGTCAAAAGTGGGAGGCTGGAACCAAACAAAACAAGAAGCGGTTCACAAGCCAGCACAAGAAAGCAACCTGAAACCCACAGTCAAAAGGTCAAAAATTACAGCCCCTAATCACCTTCAATTGTGTATTATATATGTATGCATGGGGTGTGTCATAGTGCAATGGGGAAGAGACATAAAAAACAGAAAGAAGTCTCTGTATCTCTGTGTTTGTAAGCAACAAGAGCCAAAAATTCCGCTAATACCCAACATTCTCTACTTTCCTCAACCTAACTAGATCGAGATTCAAAATTCCCTAAAATTGTTATACCAAGCAACGGAGCAGGAAAAGTCATAAAATCGAATCTGCTCACCTCTTTCTCCCGCTGAACCTGTTCCAATCGCGGCTCCCAGTTCCCTCTAACCCACTGAACAGGCAACCTCAAATCTTTCTCTTCCAACACAATCTCCTCGTCAAAGCCTCTGAGGAACACCGCGAATTTCCCGCCGGAGTGCTCCGCAATAATAGCCCCTTCCCACCAGCCGTCGCTGTAGAAGGCCTCCACTTCGTCTTCGACCTTGAACTGGACCTTCTTCTCGGGAGGCGGCGGCGGCGGACGCAATTGAACCCAATCGACGGTTTCTTGCAGCAGCTTCTCCCCAGATTCGTCCGCGTAGAGCTGGTCGTACTCGACTAAGTAATGATTGGTGTTCTTCGCCTCGCGGCGGACGACGGTGCCGGCGTACCAGGAGCCGCGGAACCCGCGGTCGTTGCAGCTGACCTCGACCCGCTCGCCCGGTTTGAATTGGGCCATCCACGAAGAAGATGGTTTCGCCGTCGACATTTGCAGATGGAAGCGGGGGGATTTTGAGATTTTTTGAGAGTTTTGAACACAAAGAGAAAGGGAATGGGTCGACTCTTCAACAAAGAATGGTTTTGAGAATTAGCGGAAAGGGGAGTCGTTACATAGGTCAGCCATCACAACTCATATATATACTCGGCTAACCTATAACCCTAACCCCTTCTCACGTCACTTATTGTACAATTACAAGTTGATACCTATACTTCTAACAGAGGGGAAGGAAAAAGGGGACAGAAAGCACAGAATTGGAAAAGACAAGACTCTGTGTCTCTGTTCGACTAATCTTCTCAGCAAAGGATTGCATGTACCTTGGTTCCCTCGCTACTTTATTGAGCAACTTGTTTTTTTTTTTTTTTTTTTACAGTAAGGGCGGATAGGGGAGGGGAAGGAAAAAGGGGACAGAAGCGCGGGTACCAAAAACGTATCCTCCGTTTTTTAAGGCAACTACAGTAAGGGAGGAGAGGAAAGAGGAAAGAAAATAGATTGATTTACCAAAAATTTACCAACTATTGTGTGAATGGTTTCCGAAACTTGGTTATAAGCAACCATTTTTCTATGGTTGCCAAGAAAATGGTAGCTGAAACTCTTTTTTCTTGTAGTGCAAGCATGTAATTATTTGTGACAACTAGAGTGCAATGGGTGGATGGCTACAATCAAACACATATCAAAATAAAATTAGAAATAAAATAAATTGATTTACCTAGTGTCTTTCTACAACTAGCTTGGAGTCGGCCCGTTGGCCGAAAAATTCAAGATTTATCACTTTTGCTTATTGTGGTTGTAAATTGTAATTGAGACAAAGGTTGACCACACATGAAGAGATGGTTTACTTTTTTTTTTTACAATAAATATTTAGAATTTAAGATGTTGGAAAATTATTGTCAATTCATCATATCACTTAAATTCGTCGAAAATGGCAGGTGATGATGTGTAATGTGTTAATACATCATTTGGTTGGAGGTAAGCAAATAGAAATCGCCATCCACATGGGTTTACCTTTAAGAAACCATTCCATGGATGTAATTTGGTTTGATGGGGTTATTTTGGAGGGGAGAGCACCCAAACCCAATGTTTTAACCAATAGTAGATACCAACACCATTAACTTACAGAATGTTGTGCCAAATTGATTTCAATTTTGATTTCAATGAATGTCCTTGTGACCGTAATTGTTTTTTATTGCAATAAAAGATGGAATCTTATCCATGAATTATTAATCATGTATTTTTTTTCCGTTGTTAAAGGAGAAAAAATTCGTCAACTTCTTCAGTATATCATGGGAAAAAGAAAAAAATATTTGTCAGCCCCCCCTAATTTTAAATCCTGGCTCCGTCCCTGATATTGGGTCTATCAGTTATATACGAAATTAATTTCATATTTTAATATTGAAACTATGATAAATTTTATTTGTGGTGAATTGAAAAAAGTAATAACCATCCATTCTCTAATTTTTCATTACAAAAATCAAAAGAATAATAGATAGTAGAGTTTTTTAAGTTTTTCAGCATTCAAAATTTCCTGCCTTCTCCTTAATTTTCGGTAGGGGTATTTTAGTCCACATTAATATATCATTCCCGCCTAAATACTAAATCGTGGTAGCTGTTTTCCATCAAAACCATTTTGTATTTGGGCTCAACTTAAAAGCCCATCCATCTTTTCCGTAAAGAGATTATTAACATATAAACATGTATTGGGCCGACCTTCCCAAACATGTATTGGGTCACCAAATCATAATGGAAGGACAGTCCTACTCTGCTTTTCCTCTCTGATTCCTACAAGAATGATCCTTAAAGAAGACACATTGCCATTCTTTTCTCCTATCCAGCATCCCGTCTCTGGTTTTCCGACGTCGACGTACAATCCCGTTCAAGTAATAAGTTTCTGAGTTTCCCATCTCCCCTTTGTTGACTACATTTACACGATAATTTGTCGTCGGGAAATTGACTTATCATCTAATTAGACGATATGCTTATGAAAGTAGCTCATGACAAGTGGGATTTCGGAAGGGGCGTCAGTTCCGAGTGTGGCAGTGTTTCCTCTTCAGGATTCACATTGTTTAACTTTTCATATCATTGTATCTGCATCCTTGGCCTTACAAGAACAACTCATGAAAATCCATTCTTCGTTTGCCGAAGGTTGCCAGGAAGAAAAAGGATTTCAATTCTTACTTACAGGCCGTGCATGGGCATAAATCATGGTAGTTATCAGCTTCAGCAACTCGATTGTTGCGCCGGATTCATCTGAATAAAAGGAGTAGTGGTCGTAGTTCTTAGAAGTCTTCTTGATCGCACATTATGAACAATCTTTTTGCTTACTTAAATATGCAGTCTTCACGTAATTACCATAAATCTTCCTGTTAATGGTCGTAATTATTAAATTAGCATAAATCAATTTATGATACATTGCTAGGTCTTCTCACGGTTTAATTGTTTAGTATTGGAGAACCATAATGTATTTATCCATCTTTTTTCAAGCCATCATGTGGTGAGTGGTGACTTGAGAGTTCAGAGCACATCATCAACGAAATCTACTCCGACTCTTGCTTCTGCGTTGTAGTAAACACGGAAATTTTAAGTTACACCCATAGAGCACCTTGAGATTGAGAGTTCTTAGACAACGTAGTCTAAAGTGAATCCCAGGTTGGTTGACACTTTGTGAGTATATGTGGAATGATAATACTTAATAGTGTATTTAGTTTTACTTTACTTGGAAGAGCAATTGCCAAGTAGTGAATTTTTTTTAGTTAGATAGAGATGTCTTCATACTCAATTAAAATAACAATTATTGAATTTGGAATCTATATGGTTATTGTTTCATTTTCATGATTTTAGATTTTGGTTAATAAGTATTGTATCAAATCTCATTTTGTGGTCATATATAAGCGCACAGCTCAACTCTTATTCAGTCTCTCATCACCCCATTTTACTACACTTAATTATAATTGAAAAGTTAATTAGATGATAGAAAATTTTCAATTGAGTATGTAAACCAAGTACAAAGAACTTTCAATAGAAACTATGGTGATTGAGACACACTTCATAAACAAAATCAAGGCTTATATAAGTTTTTACTATATCAATTAATTATGTAAATAAAAAATCTCAATCATTAATCCCTTATAAAATCGTAACAAAAATAACTTATCGAATCATAAATCTATAATAGTCCGGCCAACCGGCCGGGTCCAAGCTAGTGAGTAAGAAAAAGTGTACATGGTAGCGGCAAAATGCAACGTAAAAAGAAAATTCAAAATTGTTAAAATTTGGCTTTTACCTTCTCAGAATAGCGCTTTTTTTTTCCGCCAAAAATTTGCGTGTCTTTTGAATTCGTCCCCCAGAAACGTTTCCTTCATTCTGACCCCCCATTCTCATTCTATCTTGCATGTCGTCAATCTGAGAGAGAGAGAGAGAGAGAGAGAGAGAGAGAGAGAGAGAGAGAGAGAGAGAGGCGATGGCGGTTCCGCGTTTCTGCCGACGAGAAGAGAGAGTTGACGATTCCAATCATTCCATCGACTGGCGACGGCGGTTCCGCGTAGCTGCCGATGAGTTGCGCGGTTGATGAAACCTGGTGGATTTGGGGATGTTCCTATCGGTTGTGTTAGGCGAATATGCTCCAACTGTAAGATAAAGAGTTAGTGATATCTCGCGTTTCCTTCTCCTTTTCCTTCCCCGAATTTTTGGTTTTCGTTTTCAGTTCTTTGATTTCCTCTTTTTTTTTTGTTTGGTAGAAATTGATTTCCTCTTTGTTTGGCACGAGATGCATACAAAACAAATCTGGATTGGTAAGAGCGGCAGCTATGGTCTCATTCCCTCGGATTAAAAAGGCCCCCTAAGGAACGATTGCAGGTAGTTGCTATGCAAGTTTTCATTTCGTTTCTTTGAGTTCCTATAAAAATCAGCACATGACTGGACACTCCCCAATTACCGAGTCCAAACTTTGGGTTTCTGAACTCGTTTCTTTTATTTCGTTTTGTTTTCATGTTGATTTGAGGCTTGCGAATCGGGGGAGGAGGAGGAACTTGAAGGAACTTCGAGGAGTTAAGGTGCTTCGAGGAGGCCATGAATGGGAGCAGCACAAGCAAGGTAATGGGGATCGAAAGGACTGATGGAAAGGTTTCGTGGCCGTAAGGTTTAACCTGAATTTAAACTACATATGCTGTTTTACTTGCTTAAGAGAAAGCAACCTACTGATTAAAAGTCACTGGCTTAGTTTCTTCATTCTTGAATGTAAACGTCCTACTCTTTAATAGGTGATGCTAGGGGTTGATCGTCTCGATATGATTAAGGGAATACCACAGAAGATACTTGCATTTGAGAAGTTTCTTGAGGAGAACCCTCTATGGCGTGATAAAGCACTTCAGACTGGAGGTAAATTACGCATTTCCAATGTAACTGTTACAATTTTAGGCGGCTATACTGGTTAGACACATGAATGGGTTTCCATATATTTGGCTTCAACATCTGATTCAAAGATCTACCTGTTCTTATGCTGACAGTTTATTGAGGAGCAACCCGTGAGGCATTAGCTAGCCAGGTCTGCTTCACACACACACAAACGTTTTAAAAAAAAAACAACAGAACAAAGAAGAAAAGCCAGGTATGTCCTTTCAATTGCAAACAGTTCATGTCCCGCAATGTACCCTTCGTCCAACAAAAATATGAAGTGTCGATGGAGTTTATTTTTGTGAAATATACCAAGATAAAAGATTTTGTCGCCTAAAATCAATAATAAAATTGTAAACGCAATAAAAAGTGGTCATTGCTTTCCATGGGCGTTTCAACTTCTTGCTCTGGAAGTGCTAGTGAACTTCATTTGTTTTTATTGATGCTTCTGTTCTTTGCACCACGGGTTCTAGTCTGATGTTGTTTCTGTAGCAGACCAAAATAAGAAAAAAATAATATTAAACATGTACATTCCAACACAAAGAATCATCTAATCTTGCTGGTTAAATCATTAGTGTGATTGGAAAATTACCAGTTCATGTTCATCGCTTGGACGATCATCATGCCGACTAGTACTCCCAGCACTATGTCCTGTATGCTTCTTAGCTCCCTTCTCTTGTTGACTAGTTTTGCTCCTAGTACGTGCCCCGATCTGTTTGAGGGCAAATAAACTCTTAAGCTAATAGCCATTTCTAACAAATCGATAATTTAGTGAATAAACAAATGATATATAACCTTCTGTTGTGGCTGACTTTTTCCTATGGGCTCTCCAGTAGTATTATGTCTGCTCGTTCGTTGCTTCTGGTAAAAACAAAATAACAACTGTAGGTTATTAACTAATAACTATATCAAGAACACCTAACCAGAGATGCTAATTACCTTTGGGGGCTGACCACCTTGGTCATCATCTCCATCATCGTCGTCTCCATCTTCTCCGTCGTCCCCATCTTCTCCGTCGTCCCCATCATCGTCCACATCATCATCCCCATCATCGTCCATGTCATCGTCGTCATCCTCCTCATCAGATTGAGATTCTACCACGTCGGCTGGGGGGTTTTTACAAGTGCTCCTATAATGCCCATCCCTTAGCCCGCAGTTCCCACACTTTCTTCTTTTTTTCTTAAGTTGTTTTATCCCTTTTCCTTTCCTACAACCCTTAAACCTCACTTGATTTGGGTTCAATACATCTTTGAACTGGTCTGGTATGACAATCCTTTCTCTCTCGGCGGGGGTTTTCTTTACCATCGCCAACTTGTTACACGCTGCTGTCAACTCATCTTGAGCCATTCGATAAGAGAGAGGAGTGTCTGCTCCTAATAAGCAGAATCGTTGAGACATGAACTGTAGCGACCCGTACCTAATGCTGAAACTGCTGTCATCCTCCAATGTACTTGGTTCTGGCAGAGTTTGTAGGGACTTTGGGTTCTTCGAGCAACGTCTGAGTACCAGTTTTTCAGGAATAGTCTTCACTTTTTCTTCTTTGAGAACAAAAAGCATATGAACGCAGGGTATCCCAATACTCTTAAACTTTTGACAACTGCACTCCATATCGCTTGTTTCAATGTTGTATTTCACCTCTATGACCTTCTCTTTGTTGAACATGGTAACGGTGTAAGTGTGTAGGTTCTCCTCTTCAGTTTGGTTACACTTAATGACTCCAATAACCTCCTCCAACTCATTTTTGAACAAAAGAAATGCAGCCTTTGAGAAAAGCTTTGCTGCACTTTGCTCGAGGGGCTTTAGGATTGAATTCTTTATAGGAACTACACCATAATTAGACTCAAAATCTAATCTAATCTCTGTCTCTCTCATGTCTCTGAGCCACCGGTCGTATTGAGTGAAAAAGTCAAGCAAACAGAACCTCTGATTTTCATACCTTGCAACAACCGCATTTATGCTTTCACATCTTGATGTGGTTGTCAACCCAGCAAAGAAATGTGAGCGCAAGTATGTGTCTGCCCATTCGTTGCGTCTCCCAAATAGTTTTTTCGAAACCCATTGGTTGTTCTGGAGTTCGCATTCCTCTACCAATGCATTCCATTTCTCCTCAAATTCTTCTGGCTCGTACTCAGCAGTTACTAACTTCTTCCACCGGGGTTCAAAGTCGGGTCGATTCTTCACCCTGCCAGTGATATTCTTGGACAAATGCCATGCACATAGCCGATGTGTTGCATTTGGAAACACATTAGCAATAGCTTTCCTCATTGCTTTATCCCCATCCGTGACAACTGTACGTAGCGGAATGTCCCCCAACATTTCCTTCACTATCTTCAACGCCCAAATATAGGTTTCGTCAGTCTCATTGGGCAACAGTGCACTCCCGAATAAGCAAGTTTTGAAGTGATGGTTGATACCTACAATGTCAAACAAAAACTCGGAAAAATCAGAATCTTTTGAACTAGCAGGAGAAAAGCTAAAACTGTGTAGGAATATGTAAATAATGGTAGAGTTCATATATTCAGAAACTTGCTGTTTTCTAGATGCCATAATGTGTATTCAAACAACAAAGCAAAGCATAATACTTAGAGGGCATACTAGGATGGCGTACCTGTAAAAATGACCAGTGGCATATTGTAAATGTTTTTTTGGTACGTTGTGTCAAATGCGAGCAACTCTCCAAAACACGAAATGTCGGCTCTGCAAATGCTGTCAGCCCAAAATAAAAAATGGAGCCTTTTTTCCTCATCAGTAGTGTATCGGAGGAGGAAGTGTGGGTCTGTGCTTTTCTTTGATTATAGATAGGCCAGTGCAGTTGCTGCATCACCCTCGCTGATTCTCTCAGCGCGGTCTTTGGTGCTGAAATTTAACCCATCTTTAACTGTATACCCAAGTTTGTCATGCCCTCCAGCACAATGCACAGCAAGCTTAATGGCCTGAGAAGGTTTCATTCCGGCATCCTTTTTAAATCGGAGGTCTGCCTTGTCTGCTTCTGTTAATCCTCGATGCGACCTCAAGTAATGTACCTGATTCTGCCTAACTGGGTCATGAGTGTGCTGTGAGTTAAATATATCAGCCACCCACTTATTGCTTGTCTTGTTCAAGCTCACACGAAACATAGCCATGCACTGAAATCTGATCTCCATAGGCGACTCCCTCTTTTGTGCACCTTTATGCTTTTCTCGAACTCCCTGACAAGAACACACGAAGGCTGCACTTGTTACCTCTCCCTTGACGTTCTTAACCTTCCTTGAGCGACGGACAGAAAACCCCCAACTCTTAGCATAGTTGTTGTAGAACGCATATGCATCCTCAAAATCATTGAATTCCTGACCGATAAAAGGAGAATTTTGAATAACGTTTGTGTCATCCTCCTGTACAGTAGGACCATCGCTGTCAGAGGTCATTGATTCTGGTATGATTTCAACATCGCTGTCTTCATTGTTGTTGATATTATCTCCCTCTTCCTCCATTGGTGTGCCGTCTTTTTGTTGTTTGTGACTTTGTGGGGAGGGGCTGTATCGGGCACAAAGCAGAGGTCTTTTTGCTGTTGTTGTAACTTTGAAAATTTTAATGGCCGTAGTTTTACTCGCCGGCCGCACGTAGAGATGGAGAAGAAAAAGGAGCACGAGAGAGAAAGAGGGGTTAATTAGTTAGTAATTAGTATTATTATATTATTAGTTGGAGAGATGTATCAAAGATGGTAATTGGGAATAGATAAATTGAGGAAAGAATTAATCAATTAATTAATTGTTGCAGATTGACAAGTGGCGGATTTTAATAGTTGGATAAATAATGCAGCTAATTAGTTGGATAAGGAATGCAACTAATAAAGAATGCTTGAATTACCGGAAAAAAAAAATTACTGAAGAATGCTTGTGTGTTATATATGGAAGATTCAACTCCCAAATAGGAGATGCGGATTGTTTCCATGTTAATTATTACCCGTATACAATATTATTTTCCTTTTCCATGTGGAGGTTAATGAGGAAGATAAAGGTTCCAGTATCCTTATAGAGAAAAACACTCACCCGTTGGCGGTTGGCCCTATTTTAAGATCTGAATTTCTATTTATCGCCCTAGGTTTTTAAATATTACGCCCTAAACCCCAGTGAAATGTCGATTTTACCCCAATCACTAAAAAATTGGTGACCATTGCTCTGCTGCTTTTGCGACTTCCGATCTCTGCTCCGCCAGTCGCCGCCAGCCAAGCTGGAAAAGGTAGAAGCAGAAGAAGGAAGCCCAAACCCACCTGCGTCGTCTCCTCTCTACATCGTGGAAGAAGCCTGTCACTCTCGCCGTCGAGCAAGAAAGAATAATAAGGTCGGAAACCTGCTTTCAACCCGTTCACGCTGTACACCGGCTGATTTCCTTTGTCGTCGACCTCTTGCTTCCTTCCTTGTCGTGCTCCTTCCCTCTCAAGCTTCCAAGATTGCTAACTGCTTTTCTGCATTCACCATGAGCTCGTTCAGGACAGCAGTACAGGAGCTCGGTCAGGGGGCAGAAATCAGGAGCAATATGCAGAACGATAAGGACGGCAGGATGATGACAAAACGCAAAACCAGAAGTTCTTCCAAATTAATGGTTCGTCAATTTGCATTCTTTTTTTCCCCTTTTCTCCATCGTTGGCAGAACTGAATTAAGGCTTTGTGTTTTTATTACGATGAATTCTTTGCCGGAGAAGGATGAATCTCGAGGAAAGAAAGGTAGAACTGAAGATGGTGTGATCCAGATTGATGGTGATTTGCAGGCAGATTGGAATGACTTAGTTAGGAAAGGCCGTACCAGATTTTCTTACTTGCAATTCGCCAAGAAGGTATGATAATCTAGCCTTCCAATTTTCCCCGCTTAGAACAAAATCAATTGTTTTTATCCTTATGTTTCTTCTTCTATTGTAGGGTGAAACAAAGTTTACACTTCCAACAGTTCTCAAGTACACTAGAGAGGAAGTGAACCTTGCCCACTACATATTTGCTAAGGATCTTCCAGAAAAGGAAGTCCTGGTCGAAACCATGATGCAATCCTATACACGACAGGTGTTGTGGTCCCTCTGCCCTAAGTCTAATGTCGCTGATGATGTAATTACAGCCATGGCTTGCCAATTGAGCCTGGCGGAAGTTTGGAGGGATGTTGGAGATGGAAGAGTAGTCTGTTATCTACCTGCTGAACTACAAGTATAGTCCCATTTACTTTATATATTTATTTTAGGTGCAATATTCTGTTTCTCCTATTAAATGTGTTATCTTAGGCTTTTAAATGAACCATGATCAGGAAATGGTGATTAACTATGGCATGACATCAAAAAAAGCTCTAGAGTGTTATGGTCCAAAGTTCTTGGCAAGAGCTCACACGTGCAGAAAGGTTTCTTCTTAACAAGTCCTTTCTTGTTGCATTGAAATATTCCTCAATTATTGTTTCTAGCTACTGTTTGAATTGGATATGCGAATAAATTAGATGCTCCATCAAGCTTTTGATATTTCTGTAAATTGTATTTTACAATGCTCAGCTGAGTTTGGTCTTTCTCGTTGTTATTTAGGTGTGTCTGCCCATGAAAGATGCAATGGACGGTGATGCAGTTCACTGGTATTTAGCTGTCATTATGCTGGATGACAAACAAGTCCATATTTTGGATTCGTATCCTTCTAAAAAGCGCCAAAGATCTCGTAGAAACGCAGTAGTAACTATGGTATGGTTTGACCTCCTGATCCGAATAATTTGTGTTTTCATCTATTTCGAATAAATTGATTACTGCTTATGCAGATCGAATTTCTTGATGGCTTGTTTGAGGATCTTTATCGGCAAGTGGAACCAACACTTGATCCACCTGTGCTGGAAAAATTTTCTTTGACAATTCCTTCAATTCCCGAACAACGTCACGAGTAAGAATTGTTCGTTGTGAATAAATTAGAAACATACTTAGATACCCACAACTCATATGCTGCATCTTATTTTATGTAGGTCTGATAGTGGCGTTTGGGTGTGCTCATGGATGATGGGTGCATCTTGGGATTCTTCTTATAATATATGGGTAAGCAAGAATTCTCCTACTTGGCCTTGAAGGAAAACAACCTTTCGAAACAGCTACTAAGCCTCATTGTCATTGTCAAACTGTTGCAGCCATGCGGAGATATAAGGAGAATGCAAATAGCTTTATATCTGGTCCAACAGCCTACAAATTACATAAGACATGTCGTCATCGAGGAATCAAATAGGAATGCATCGAGATTTGTTGCCCAGACTCGTAGGTACAAGGAAGAAAGCCAAAAGAGCGTAATCCAGAACTAGAAGATTCATAGGGAGATAGTGGTTCATTTCTCCTGCACTAGTATATTCTGGATATTGGTTCCTGCAAACGTTTATGAATTTTTTGGTTGATTAGTTGTCCTGCCAGTACTCTAGTTTTGTTTCCCTTTTCATTTTCGTTGAGAACCAAAACAATACCCTTGAATTGTTTGAATTGTCTGCTTGTCTCGTTCCCTTTTCATGTTCGTTGACAACCAAAAAAATACCCTTGAACCTCTTTGACTTTCTGACGATATTTAGTTGTCCTGCTATGATTTAAAGACAAATTAGTTGTAACTGACTTTAAGTTACAGGGTCTAGTTGGAGAACATACTATATATACATTATCAATCTACCACTATCTCTACCACTATCTCGATACGATCCAGCTCTGAGCAACTAAAAACACTTGTTATTGGGTTAAAATTTTGTTATTGAAGCTATTTGTTGGATCCAACATGGTTAGATTTGCTCCGATGAACGCATACATCTCCGGCGTCCTCCGGTGGCAAGATATGAGATATCCAAAGGGCAAAGCCAAGAATTGGCGCGTGTTTTGGGACGAAATAAAGATAAACAAAAAAGCCCACTGAACAGACGAAAGGTCAAAGTCGTCTTCTTATATACAATACCAGTCCCTTCAATCCCATAATGAAATCACGGCAGTTAAGGCTCATGCCTAGGCGCCTTCTTTAAGCCTTATCTCAGATGAACAAGCATCAGGAACAAAGCGACAAAAACGAGAACCAACATTCGGATTTAACAACAAATAAAGGTAAACACCAAAACCAATCTAAAATGAATTCAATTGGGATCAAATTGATAGTAAAACCGACCGACTACCAATAAAAGTATAAATCCGACCGACTACCAATAAAACAAAACAAAAACTACTTTTCTAAAATGAATCAAATAAACTCTTTTGGCATTTTGAGCTGATTTTCCCCTTGAAATGTCTTTCATAAACGGCCCTTGCTTCATCAATAATTTGAGAGCGCCTTGTATTTGAGAGATCTTTGACTAAAATTATGGCCAAGGCTAGTCGACCTCTATTACTACAAACCTGCAGCAAATTTATAACATTACTCTTAACATGTTGATTTCGATTTGATAATGTAGAATCTCACGTGGATGGAATCATATTTAGAAGGAAAGGATTGTATTATACCGCCGTATACGAATTATCATCAGCCTCTCCGTGCAACATCCACTGACAGACGTAAAACCCGCACTCATAGCTACGTGGAAAAATAGCATTTATTATTGAAAATAAGATTGTGAATCGAAATGAAATAATCAAAATACTCAAAGAAATACTAACTCATCAATTTGCTTAGAAACGTATGGAGGAATTATGATTTGGAACTTATGCACTTTGGGCACTTCATATGTTGATGGCTTGTCTGGAAATTCTTGAAGCATCTTGTAAAAGAATTTCAACTGTAACAACAAACTTAACCACGTAACTATTACAGTACAAAATTTAAAAAAAGAAAAGAAAATTGACTTACTAAATTTACACGAAGGGAATAGTTTGATCACCCACCATTCCTTGCACCCTTTTCTTACGATTTTCCAGCAAACCCAAATCAGTACGCAAAGAGTCCACTACATGCACTACCTTTTGGTCCATGAAAACCACAATAAGAAACCAATGGCGGTTCTCATCATTCATTGGCAAATATATCTGAAATAAATAAACAAGTAAATGATGACGAAAGAATGAATGGACTATACAGTAAAGGGCAAAACATTAAGAGAATATAGTACCCTGGAAAAATTGCTAATATTATTACACCATACCTTGGTGCATTCAAAGGTGCCGCAAAGATATAGGTTCTTATAATTTTCCACGGCTTTTTTTGGAGTCCAACCCATTTTCACAACCAAATCCTGGGTAGCAGTTCACATTCACTATTCAACTTTGGGAGAAAGAAAAAAGTAAACTTACTGTAAAGAGTTTTCCATAATTGTTGCTTACCTCAAAATTGGATGGAAGGTACCAAGGTCCATTTTTCCCCCAAGCCCTAACATCAACAGCTAATTTACAAGCTACAGCAGTCAAAATCTAAATTAAGCAAAACCAAAGATTAGTATAGCTAATATGTGGTCAAGTATGCCTTACCAAAACAGAACTACAAAATACTTACATAACCATGAAGCCACGTTTCTGGAAGCAAGTCCTTCAGTTCTAGACGACTTAAACTATGGCCAAAATTCTCAACAAGCCATTTATCATCGTTTAGACCATCACCAAAGATGAAACACGCAATGGAACGATCCTCATCATTATCTAACTCCATTATTGCAGTCACCGGAAATTCCACCTACGATTTGAATTTACCAAAACTTACAATACATAGGTACATCATAAACATTTTAAAATCACACAGGTGTAATTTCTTTAAATAAATTCTATATACCTTCCCCGATACATTTATATATTCCACAGCCGCATTTTTTGGCCTCTTGTGTGAATCATCGCCATCTGCGTCTGAGTCGGAATCTATATAAATAATTCCGTTTACGCTAGGTGTGAAAGGAACAACAGTGGGAGCTAAACTTCCAGATGCAGTCACCGGAAATTCCATCTACGATTTGAATTTAACAAAAATTACAATACATAGGTACATCATAAACACTTTAAAATGACACAAGTGCAAATTGTTTAAATAAATTCTATATACCTTCACTGACTCATTTAGATCTTCCGTGACCGCATATTTTTGCCTCTTGTGTGAACCATCGCCATCGCGATCTGAGTCTGGGTTTGAATCAATATAATAAACTCGTTTTACGGTAGGCGTGACAGGAACATCAGTGGGAGGTGAACTTCCAGATGCTTCATCAAGAATGCGTTTGGACAGCCTCTTTAGCACTTGAAATTCAGTATCAGTTTTCATTATCATTGCAGTCAAAGATTTAATCTTATCGTACAACTCATTGAACGTCGTCTCCATGGCTCCAAAGGTAGTCGTTATGGATCCAACATATTTCTTAGTATCATGCCTCGACATGCTAAACAACAAAACAAAAGAAATAACATACATGAAACAAACAAAAGTCATAAACAAACAAAAGTCAAAGCGGCTTAAGGAGCGAATAAAGAACATACATGAAAGGAAAAGGGTTGTAAGAAAGGAACAGCACAAACGACCAAAAGAAAGAGCTATTTTAGTTGTTGCACTGTACCGAGATTTCTCCATTGCAATTAGTTTATCTCCCCGCCAGCACAGAAGAAAAGCCTTACTTTTGCTAAAGTCACCAGGGAAAACGGCAGGAGTTATTATTTTTTACAAGGTAAACTCGGCTTGGCGTCCCTTTATATAGACCGCCAAACAAACCTAATTTATTAATACCATTACGTCCAAAAAAAGAATTCCTCTATTGACACCTAAACTGATCCAACTAAGGAAAGCAAGCCTATTAACAAGGAGTAGAGATTAAATCCCCACCAATGACAAGCCTATTTACAAGCATATTCCTCTATTGCGTTTGGCTCCACCACCGAATGAGGGAGGCCATCTCCACTGGACCAAAAAAATTTCGGCCATCACTATTTATGCCCCGAACACAGACGTAATTACACATATCACATATGCATTGGAGAGAGAGAGAGAGAGAGACAGAGGAAATGATAGACCTTCAAGATATCGAAGTCTTCTTCCATCATAACAACATCTAAATCAGAGAATGCACGAGAGGGGCCTCAGTTAAGCAAGACCCAAACATATCCCTACTGTAGCAAGATAATGTGTACAAATTATATACAAGCTTTAATGGAAGGTTTGCGAATTCAAAGTACAAAAGAGAATTTGAAGACCTACCAACGATGCTCGGCAAACGCTTAACAACACCGAGTCTCTGAATTTATCATCAATCAATCGGCATATCTAATCAAGAACCTGAAAATTATATGCAAGTTCAGCTAAGAGAAGCAAGCAAGACAAACAAAGAGGAGGCTCGACTGAAGGAAATTTCCCAAGCGAGAAGATCCAACATCACCTATTGTGCCTGGTACAAAAGGCCTGCTTAGTTTAGTTTTATGTTTTAATTTTACAAGAGCTCATTTTATAGTTATAAATAAAACAGTGGAAGTATATGGAATCAAAATCCTTGTTCAGCATGAATGGTGAAGATTGCCCATGGTAATGACCAGGACGCTGGTTCGACCCTCATACCATTACAAAATTTTTTTGTTTTCATCTACACCTATAGAACGACGCCGTTCTCCAGGCCACTTTCGATTCAGATACGAGCACAAAACGATGCCGTTTTTTCATGTATCGTCGTCTTCCCTAGCCCCCCAAATTCCCAATTATCCAGTTGCCGCCGTCGCCACCGTAATCCGACGACCGTCTCTCTTCATCGTCCAAACTTTCTCACTCCGTTACGATTCTGGACTCCGACCAAGAGAATTCCCTTGACGAGACCCAATCCCCTCTCTCCATTTCAGCCTTACTCATTGTTTACAGGACGTAAAGGTCATAGTCGTTCACCGTCAATTGACGGCAGCGTACGTCAGCGTACCTACCCACCGCTATCGGCGATCCGCACTTCGGCCCACCTCTCGAGTCAGCACTCTTCACTTCTCCGATCCTTCCTCATCCGCCTCTCGAGCACAAGATTCAATCCATCATGCCTCGAACATATCACTCTCTTAATCCATAGAGGGATTAAACATCGATGGGAAGCGCAAAACCCAATTGCTTCAATCGATAGCCAGGATGAGAGGAGAGGGTTCGTCAGCCACTACAGACAACAATTGGAAAGGGGGTTTGAGCGTTTACATGAGTGGCAAAAGGAATAAATCACCGAACTAAAATTGTAAGTAAATATAACTTAATGGATTGGAGACATAATTAGAATAAAATTTGGTACTATAATTCGAAAATATGTTGAAAAGTTTGTTTAGGGGTTAAAGGGTACGCATAAAAAAGTAATAGGACCAACTAATCATTTAAAAATTGTAAAAATTAAATAATTTAATTCCAATTAATAAACACCGTTAGATTAGATCTACGGTGTAGAAATCCTGTCACATAGTATGTGTCTGACGCATACGAGTGTAACCCATATATATATATATATATATATATATATATATATATATATATATATATATATGTCAGACTGGTGTGCGTCAGGCGTATACTATACGTCAGGTACTACTAGTGAGATATCTCTATCTAGACCATGAATTAAATCGAGTTTGGGGTATGATACTATACCATAACCTCTAATGGATAAACCCCAGGCACCGATTTTCTAAACCCCAACCCGAAGTTTGATTTAATGAAAAACAAAAATTGACCGTTGAGATCGGTCGGAGCTCATCTAACCACATCTAACGACTAGATCACCTGACGTATAGTATACGCCTGACGACTGACGTACACCAGTCATCACCATATATATATAGCCTTCAAAGCATATAAGAATAATTTTAACTAGTCATGCCCTCCATATAAAAGTTAAAGATTCATATTTCAAAAGCTAAAATTATGAAAAACCAAAAAATTGAACACCAAATTTGTTTCCTTCCTTCTTTTCACAAAAATACTAAAATTTCCCTCCTTCTTTCTACTTCCATACATTAGAAAACTCAATTTTCCCTCTTTCTCTTTCATAAAATTGAAAGAACCAAATTACCCTCTTCTTTCCTTCCACAAAAAGTTGAAAACTCAAAAGTTTCCCTCCTTATTTCTCTTTCATAATCAAAAGAATCAAACTTTCCCACTTCTTTCTCTTCCCACATATCAAAACCACCAAAATTCCCACTTGTTTTTTTACTAGAAAATTCAAAGAACCAAATTTCCCTCTTCTTTCTCTTCCCAAAAACTTGAATACATCAAAATTTCCCTCTTCATTTAAAAACATCAAATTATCAAATACATGACTTTACTTTTTTTATATTTAATTTATAATTTTATTGAATAGTTAAATTAACCAAAATTTTGATTTATATATTATATTAATATTGTCATGATCTCAAGTGACCTTCATGTTTCAATTTTTGTAATTTTCTTAAAATACGTAATGTCAAGTGAGTTTCATATTTTTTAAATTCCCTATACGAAATGAAAAAAATAATTTTACTTAAGTTTAGAATGAAAAACTTTATTTTGAAAAACTATATATTGTATATTTTTATAATTATTCAAGTGGATTAGATGAAATTCGGATTGAGTCGGTCGGGTTACGGGTTAGTCAGGTTCGGGTCAATCGGGTTCGGGTTAATCGGGTTGCAGGTCAGTCGAGTTGCGGGTCAATCGGGTTCGGGTTAATCGGGTTGCGGGTCAGTCGGGTTGCGGGTTAGTTGGGTTGCGGGTCAATCGGGTTGCGGGTCGGGCGGGTTACGGGTTGTTGACTTTTAGTCAATTCGGGTTGCGGTCGGGTTGCGAGTCGGGTTGATCGGGCGGGTTAATCGGGTCGGGTTATGTTTTGACACCTATACGTGCAACAGTAGCGACAACATTAGTTAGGGCCGACCTAGGATCGGTATCTCATCTCATTCCCTATGTTAAGATTTAGCGGTCAGAATCGAACCGGAGAATGACCCGATAATGCAAACGGATTGCACTTTAGTGGTCCAACCGACATTAGACCATTTAAAAACCGTTAGAGAACCGGTACCTAATAAACGTTAGCAGTATAAATAGTGGACTTTTCTTAATCAGAGTTCGTCTCTTTCCTTCGAAATTGTGAAATGGAAATAAGGATTCAATTTGAGAGCCTGACGTTTTATGTTTATTTCAATTTTCAATTTTCTGCAATTTTTTTAATTAAATTTAACGGCTGAATGGCAAAAACCGAACGAGCGGCTCGAGCGGTTAACCGCCTCGGCCGCTCGTCAACCGCTACATAAAATCGGAGCGACTTTTAGACTGTTTCGAACCAATTTTGTGACCGGGTGGTGGTTTTACCGGTCGGGCCGAGCGACTAGGCTCGACTTTAATAACACTGAGATTTAGGGTTACAGTATAATATGCTCTTCTAAAACTCAGACTTTCAAATTTGAAGTCTGAAACCAATACAATTTTCTCAACACCAACCTCAATAACGACACCATAACTCCAACATAGCATGATTGTCAAGTGAGCTTACTTCTCCACATTATTCCACTTTATATCTATTACGAGAATTAAGTCATCGTAACTATTGGACCTCAATTTGGGCCTGCGTATCTTTATTATTATTGTCTTTTATTAGTATTAGTCTTATTATTGTTTTAGTGATCAAGTAGGATTTGATTATTGCTTAGGAGTAAATTATTATTTCCTTGTGGGTTGGGTTTCATAATTCAGGTAGGAAAAGGGAGAGAGGGCAGCCGGCCTAGAAGGAGAAGAATTGAGATTTTGAGGTTTTCCTAGTCTATAAATATGTACCCATTCTCCAGTTTAATGATATGAGAAGATTTTAATTCAATAGTAGTTTGTAGTTTATCTCTCTTTCGTCTCAATTCTCTTCGTTCGAAGTCTCTTTCTTATGTTTATCGTTCGATTGCTATGACGCATGTTGCGTGAAGGTTCTCACCAGAGAAATACACATAACAATTGGTATCAGAGCTTGAATTCTGATGACGGAATCCGGGAAGATGGCGGCTAAGAATTATACGCAAACTTCGACTACCTCCAACCAACGGGCGTTCGACGAGGAGGCTATCCAAGGCCTTCTTCAATCTCAGCAAGCCGTGACCGGCCAGCTTGATTAGGTTAGCCGATGACATGAAGGCTATCCAGGCATCCCTAGCGCATCAAATCCAAACGGCCATTGCGCAAAGCTAGGCATCCATGGCACAGCAAGTGGTGGCATTGGTGAAGATAATGCAATAGCTTATCGCTAGCTCCATAGAGGAGAAGGCGTCATCGAATTCGTTTCCACGATGACGTTCAACCGCGGATGTGTCGGGCTAGGTGGAGCTCAAGAGTGTGGCGATGGCATACGAGGATGTCACAACGGGGAAGCTTGTCTCAAGCCAGAACAGGACCACGAGTCAAGGCACGGGGAGAATGACGGCGACTCCGGCAACGCGGGTGGACAGTAAGGGGAGGGCACGATCGCCACGATCGAGCTGGAGTTGGGAGTTCTCGTGATCGATGCGGGAGATGGAACAAAGCCACAGGCTTCATTTTCCCGGGCTTCATCGGCGTAGACAAGCCCTGCCAGTTTCGGGCAAGGGCTCACCAGAGGAGAGCTATTGGGCGGTGCACCTAGGGCGGTGAGGGGCGTGGCCATGGGGCCGACGCCGGGAGTGACAGAGTTTGGTGGGTCGGGCTTGTGGTCCACCACGGGCCCAGCGATCGAGTAGGGAGGATGAAGCGGAGGCACGGACCAGGTGGCTCAAATGAGTGAGGCTGGCAGTGGGCTGGACCGCGGGGCAGTTCGCGTGGGCCGGAGAATTATGGCGATGTGTCTGGGTCGATGCGAGGGAATGGATCAAGCCGATTTGCTGACTAGACCAGTCCATTTCGACAGAAGTTGGCTCGATTGGAGTTTACGAAATACAATGGCAGCAAGGATCTATCGGGATGGTTCACACGAGGAAAGCAGTTATTCAAATTTCAGGAAACAACAGAAGAGCATAAGGTGCTCCTAGCATCTTATCACATGAAGGGGGGTGCCAACCAATGGTGGCAGTGATTGGATAGAGCTTACACGACGTCGAGTTTGACCATGACATGGATTCTGTTGACATGGATTCTGTTTCGAGAGGAGTTATGAGAGAGGTTTAGATCATTCAACAACACATCTTGCCACGAGGCTCTCGTCAAAATCAAACAAACCAGGTCCTTAAGCGATTATATGTTGACGTTTAAAAAATTGGTCAACCGGTGCTTTGGGTGGACCGAAGAGGCGTTGGGGGGCTCAAATATGAAATTTCTTATGCAGTTCGCATGTTAAAGCCAGAGACTGTACGAGAGGCAATACGACTTACCAAGGTGAATAATGCGAAACTAGCTAAGCAATGATGAATGGAAAGGAACCGCCACGAGCACCGGTGGAGGCAGTGGCCGAGCCACCACTACCACAGCAACGTGCCACACCACTACGCTACCCAAATGCTCGTAGAATGTCACCGAAACAGGTAGCACATCGCCGGGCGCAAGGACTTTGCTTCCATTGCGACGAACGTTTCACGATTGACCATCTACGTGACAACAAGAACCTGCTACTAATGATTGGGGCATGCACCGATGAGGAGGAAGGCCAATTCATTCGTGAAAATGGCCAACCTTGAGGACAAGGCTGCTTGGACGGAGGGAGGAATGTTACGAGAATCAAGTCATCATAACTATTGGGCCTCGATCTGGGCTTGCGTATCTTTATTATTATTAGTCTTATTATTGTTTTATTGATCTAGTAGGATTTGGGTTCTTGTTTAGGAGTTAATTATTATTTCTTCGTGGGTAGGAAAAGGGAGAGAGGGTTGTCGGCCTAGAAGGAGAAGGATTGGGATTTTGGGGTTTTCCTAGCCTATAAATATGTACTTATTCTCCAAAAAGATTATATGAGAAGATTGGAATTCAATAATATTTTGAAGTTATCTGTCTTTCGTCTCAATTTTTCTTCGTTCCAAGTCTCTTACGTTTATCGTTTGATTACTACGACGCACTTTGTGTGAAGGTTCTCACCAGAGAAATACACGTAACAATATCTTACGTTTATCGTTTCACCCATAACCCTTGTTGTTTCAGCTAGGGCTTGCATCTTGATTAGGGCTGTTAGCGGTGCGGTTTTGATTTTAACCGCACCGCCAAGTCGGTTAGCCGAGACTGATGAAGAGCAGAATTCAACAACCACAACTGCAAGCTTTGGCGGTTAGCCGAAAACCGCAACCGCCAGCTTTACGGAGAGACTCGTCAGCAGCTAGCTTTACGGAGAGACTCGTCAGCGGCAGCTTCAGGAATGACGACGAGATCTCTGTTTCTGACAAGGACGACGGGCTGACGACGGCGTGAGGACGAGACAACGACTGGATGTGAAGAAGAGGTCGACTGGGCGATAACAAAAAGCAACTCGACGGGACACCAACGGGACGCCGGCGGGAGGAAGAGATGACGACTGGACGAGAAGACGATGTCGTCCGGCACGAGGATGGAAGCTGGTTGCAGCAGGAGGCGGAAATCTGGAAGGGAATGGAGGAGGCAGGGATGGAGGAAGTTAGGTCATGAGATTTGGATATGGAATCGACGGATTGGCTTTGCGGTGTGGTCTTGACGGTTTTTGCGGTGCACCGTCGGTTTCACGGTTAGCAACTGAAGACCGCCCGGTTAGCTGCTTCCCCCAATTCTCCCAACCGACACTGCTAACCGCAAGTGATAAATGGTTTTTGGTTAGCCGACTAACCAAAATTATCGGTGCGGTTTTACGGTTAGCCGACTAACCGAAAACCGTTTATCACACCTAATCTTGATCTTTCATATATCAAAATTGATTCACTTAGTGATTTTTTTGACCTTCATGTTCATATAAGCCAACTTTGAGTTTTGAAACCATATTACGACGACCAACCAGGATGTGGTTTCACTTGGTATGATGGAGCGGGCAACTGAAAGAGTAAGAAAACTAAATCACATATACTAGATTTTTACATGGTTCACTAACGCAATGTTCGTGGCTAGTTTATATGTAGGAGAGAGTAATCTCACTATTTTGAGGAGAGTACATATATTACAATGAGATTAGAAAAGTTCTTAATACAGATATATTCACTTAGACTTGAATACAAAAAGCAAAAGAAAATTTGTCTATAAAAAAAAGGAAAAAGTTAATGATGGAAATATGATCTATGAGTGTGGTCCAAGATAGGGTCAGTAACCATTAGTTACTGACCTATCAGTAACCACACGGAAGCCGTAGATCTGGGGATGGAGCAATCGTGTGGCTGGGCTGGATGTGGGGTGGGGAGGGGCATTTTTGTCCGTTTTTTGTATTTTTAATTTTTTTATTCCGCATTTCAATGGTTGGTTTTTCAATGAAAGAGAGAGAATGACATTTTCTCTGCAACTCAACTTTCTTCCTTCTCTCTTCCTTTTTTTCAATCTCTTTACCTCCTTCTGTTTTTTTCCTTTTAGATAATATATATTGATATTATGACTCTATACCATATGGTATTGGGTGGTAACGAAATATATATTGATATTACCACACTATATCCTATGGTAATGTATGGTATTGCGTGGTAACGAAATATATATTGATATTACCACTCTATACCATATGATATTGTGTAATATTACCACACTATATCATATGGTATTGTGTGGTAACGAATATATATTGATATTACCACACTATACCATATGGTATTGGGTGGTAACGAAATATATGTTGATATTACCACACTATACCCTATGGTAATGTATGGTATTGCGTGGTAATAAAATATATATTGATATTACCCCTCTATACCTTATGGTATTGTGTGATATTACCACACTATACCATATGGTATTGGGTGGTAACGAAATATTTATTGATATTATCACACTATACCATACGGTATTGGGTGGTAACGAAATATATATTGATATTACCACACTATACCATATGGTATTGGGTGGTAACGAAATATATATTGATATTACCATACCATGTGGTATGGTCTTATTTAATACCAGTCAATACCATATGTTATAAACTGGGAAAAAAATTTTATGTCCAAAAAATATCAAAGTGAATATCATTTTGAAGAGCACAATTAATCTGATCTAACTGTGCAAAAAAAATTAAATTCCGACTTAAAACGAGTGAGAAATCGTCCGTTAAAGATTAAGAGAAGAAAAATTAAAGATTTTTCGAGGAGAGAGAAGGAGGCGCTGATGTGGTCCGGTCAAAAGTCAGCGTCAGCAATAAATAAGAGTAAGTGCAATTTACCTTACTGCCTTTTCGCATTTAATTTAAATAAAAAAGGGGACTGACACGTGGAGATCAGAGAATGAGTTACTGATGGGTTACTGACCCATCAGTTACTGACATGATCTGCTCCCTATGAGTGTGACCGGTATTTCATAATCATTAATAAACTATTATTCAGGATATTTATTGTAATTAGTAGTATTTGAGTCGTAAAAGGATTGTGAATAGGTTTTCTCGTATTTTCTATAAAAATATATTTTGGATCTTTCAGCAAAGGGAGCAGAAATCATTAGACAAAAGTATTACGCACTTTATGCTTCTCACTTATTTTCTTATTCTCTGAATTTCTAGTCTACTTCTTCCTAAAAGGCCACCAATAGAGGTGGCAATTATAATCCAAATCAATGAATCCAATCCAATCCAATCCAATCCATCAACCAATTTAGCCACCTAATACAATCCATTTAAATCCAATCCATTTGATTCAAATCCAATCGGATTGGTGGATGGATTCATGGATCAATCCATGAATTCAAATGGCAAATTATGTTTGGTACCTATAATTTTTATATTTTTAAACGAAAAATATTGTTGAAAAATTATGATTTGGTACCTAAAATTTTCAAAATTTACATTTTGATCCAAGGTTTGGATGTCATTTGGATTCATGGATCAATCCACCAATCCATTGAATCCAATCCATGAATCCACCAATCCATTTAATCCATTGATCCATTAATCCAATCCACCAATTCATGAACAATCCATTTGCCACTTCTAGCCACCAGCCATTCTCCTTTTGGAGTGATTATTGACCACAATAGAGCTTAGCCTAGAAGCAAGAACATCAACGGCGACCCAATCATTTGTCAAGCCACCATCGGGCATTCAAGCCCTAATTTGCACAAAAATCCCACGAGTCTAAAAGGAGTATGGGTAGAGCTGTCAAAATTGAACCCGAACCAACTAACCCGTCCAATCCACCCGACCCATAACCCGTCCGTAATCCGATTTGACAAAAAATCAACCACCCGAAGCCCGTCCGTAACCCGAAATCAATTGATCCGTAATCCGATCAACCCATAACTCGATGAACTCATTATCAGATCCATAACTATATTAAAAAATGGATAAATTTTGAAGATAATAGGAAGAATTAGACACAAATTCGTATCTCCACTACACATAACTATATTAAAAAATGGGTAATGTCTATTTTTTATCCAAATCTTTTTAAGATTCTTTTATATTATCCAAATCTATTAAAATGATATTAATTAACCAAATATTTCGTAATGCATCAAAATATTAGCTATTTTTAAGTTATCGTTAATAATTTTGTAACTCTTTTCTTAGTTAAAATACTAAAATTTTGCAATATTGACCTTCATGTGTCTCTTCCAAGTTAGTATCACGTTTTCAAGTCAATATTACTAACAAAATTGCTAACTGAAAGTTAACATTTGGCTAATTCTTAGTATTTCGATAGGTTTGGATAATATAAAAGAATCTGAAAAAGGTTTGGATAAAAAATAGACATTATCCTAAAAAAACCAACCCTTGAAAATCAATGAAATCCCCAAAATCAATGATCTAAAGATATATAAGTGGATAGTTTACCCTTTTTACTTCATTCTTAACTTTTTACTGATTTTATTAATTTTTCATAAATTAATAAATTGACGATTCGAACTAGATGATAATATCATATTTGAGAGAACCGTTGTTCGACCCATGAGTTTTAGGATGAGATGTTACCGTGAATATATAAAAAATTGTGAAGATATTTGAGTGGGTGATTCGGAATGATGTTCATAAGTTTTCGTGGAAATGAAGAGACACACATCTAATTCATACTATATTTAATTAAGACGATTCATTTCGAGATGTATAAGCATATAGTCTACCTTTTTTACTTTCATTCTCAAATTTTTACTGATTCACCTTTTTTATAAATTAATAAAATAAGTGAAGTTACAATCTCTCACCATAAACAAAAAAAATTATAACCAACAACAAAGCTTTTATATACACTATTTTATTTACATTTAGTTTTTATACTAACATAATGGATATTTAATTTGTATGATAAAATATTATCATATTATCATTTTCTTAAATTTTGTATCATTACCTACAATTTATATTCATATATTGATAGTTTGTAAAACATTATTTTCTGTCAAGAAGTAAATGATCCAATGGGTTGACCTGAATAACCCATAATCCGACCTGACCGAACCCGAATTAACCCGCAATCCAATAAACCCGTAATTCGATGCAGCCGTAACCCGACCCAATCCGTAACCCAATTGACCAGTGACCTGATTGACTCGTAATCCAATTGACCTGCAACCCAATTAAACCCGATCCAAATTAAACCGACCCGATTAAACTCGTAACCCGATTGAACCCAACCCGATTAGACCCAATCCGAACCCGACCCAACCCGCCCAATTGTCACCTCTAAGTATGGGATTGAGTTTATGCGCAAACGGACAAGAAAAGAAGTATGGTGGTCCAGCCTTGGCCGACCCAGTTGCGGTTCGGGGAACCTTCCTCTTGCCTTAAATGCCAAGTAACTAAAGAGCCTTATTTCGAGTTGGAAGAGAAAAAATCTCTTGTGCCACATCATCTACACCTGAAAATCAGAGTCACATAACATGTATTTTCTACTCGTAATTCATATATTAACTCTTCTTAAAAAAATACTAATTATTTTTTTTATCATTCTATTTTCCTCTAATTCCCAAAATCATAATAAGATCAATTGTATTCTTTAGGTGCACTTTTGATCTTTTCCTTTCATCATTTACAATACACTAAACTACTAATTATCCTAAAGAGAGCGCGTGATGCCATAGTTGACTCCCTGTGACCCATCCCTTTCTCCTCCAAGCCACCAAGAAATAGAAGACAACACCATCATTACAATACAAACTCCCCCCTCTCTTTCTGTCATTTAAATTCCTTTATAAAACCCACATTACCCTCCTCCCACCATTCCGTCTCAACAACCTGATCACAAGCTTCCAACAGAAAGAAAAATGTCGCCACAAACGACAATCGTTTTGCTTCTTCAGGGGCTCTCTCTGTTCTCACTCGTCCTAGCTTCGGACCCCGACCCGGTCCAAGACTTCTGCATCCCCAACCCGACTCCCACATCTCCAACCACACCCAAACACGTCACCGCAGCAACAACAATTCACCCTTGCAAGGACGCGGCGGAGGCCACCGCCGGCGACTTCGTGTTCTCCGGTATGAAAACCCCCGGCAACTTCTCCGAAACAGGGTTCGCATCCATACCCGTCAACCCGACCACCTTCCCGGGTCTCAACACCATGGGGATGTCCTTCGTCCGGGCCGATTTCAAACCCGGAGCGATCAACCCGCCCCATTTCCACCCGCGAGCCACCGAGATCGCCCACGTGGTGGAAGGCAGGCTCTACGCCGGCTTCGTGGATTCCAACAACAAGGTGTTCGCCAGGGTGCTGGAGAAGGGCGAAGTGATGGTGTTCCCCAGGGGTTTGATGCATTTTCAGATGAACGTCGGCGAAGTCCCCGCCACGATTTTCGGGAGCTTCAATAGTCAGAATCCGGGGAGCCAGCGGATCCCGGCGGCGGTGTTCGGGTCCGGGATTGATAATTCGCTGTTGGAGAAGGCTTTCGGGTTGAGTAGCAAGGAGATTGTTATGATGAGAAGGAAGTTTGATCCTAAAGCTACTGTTAAGCCTTAGTTAAAGAGAAAAAAGAAAATAATTTTTACCGAGCAGCATGATGCTCTGTCTTTATTCGGGTAACATTTTTTTCAGAATTATGTACCATGTTCGTTTTTGGTTGTACTCTGTAGTTTCGATGTGTTAAAAAAAGGTATCATCTGCATGCTCTGTTCTGTGGTTATGAGGATTGTAGATTAACCCTTTTCCTCTCTCATTTAGGTGCAGTAGCCACGATGTAGAAGGTGGATTAGGAAGTGGTGTTAGGTAGAGTTATATGATTGGTTTGGGTTTTGGTTTTGGTATTGGGAGTGGGTGTGGGGGTTTCATTTCATTATTTGGAAGGTGTCTTTGAAATCACTTCATACGCACGCTCTGTTTCTTTTCAATTCTTGCTACTCAGGGTTTTGTGACGTGGGGAGCATTATATATAGGAGGAGGATCTACATCATGATCACCAGAGCATGTGAAATGGAGGCAATAATGCCACCTTTTTTTCCCACTACCTAAGATCAATCAATGTTTTCAACAACCAATATTGCACAACAATATATGGCTCCCAAAGCTGAAACTAAAACAACATGTCACCAAATGCTTTGAATTTACCAGCCTGGTAAAGAACTGAGGTTCAATTCAACGACAAGTCTCGCGCGCACACAGGCCTGTGAAAGCTTACTGCTTGCCATTCACCATCGTCTTCACAATGGTGTCAGCCATCCAATCGACATGGGGGAAAAAGTGTCCAGAACCAGCCAGCTCGTGGTACCGAATCCAAGAAGAATGGCGATCCGCAATGTAGCGCTGCAGTGTAGCAGGCACCAGAGTGTCTTCGTCTCCTTGCCACAGATGCGCATAGACTTCCTCGCCCGTGAAAGGGTTCTCCATCTCCACAGGATCGAACTCCCACGTCCCAAATCCTAAGTTCAGGTCACGGTGGAGAGACTCGTACTCTCCTTGCGGCCTTACATGCTCCTAGTAACAACATTAAATGATAGCATTAACTGCCTAGCTTATCAAATCGATAATACAGCTAGAGCCAAGCCGTTCAACTTGCACCATTGTTGTTAAGCAGATAGAAGAAACAGAAGGGGGTAAAAAAAAAAAAGCTACAAGGGAAACATTCCAGCACAGATGGAAAATTACCCTATGACTAGCCCCTTTAGCTATAAGCTTCGCCATAACTTCTCTTTCTTCACGAGAAAGAACATGAGGTCTTGTTGCACCAAGACTTGGAAACCAGTTTTGGGTATTCCACCAATGAGTTAACCAGGGAGCATAATGAGCCACACGAAGAGACCAGTAGTCACAAGTTGGTTGTTGGTACAAGGCTTCAGTAGATAAGTTGGAAGGAAAACCAGGCCACCAGTAGTTACTGGCTGGGGCCAACAATGTCACCCCTGCAAGCCTGAAGATTGTTGGCAGGCAAAGGAAAACAAGAAGCCAATAAGAAAAAAAAGCATCAAAATGCAAACATCTAATCTGCTGAATCGGCATCTACAAACTTTACCTGTGAGGAATGTACTTCAGGCAGCCCCATCCTATCTGTCCGCCAAGCGAATAACCGATTAAGTAGAATTTAGTCCCCAGTCCCAATTGATCAGCAAGCTCTTCTATGTCGAACGCCTGGCTCTTCACTGTTCTTGATGGATGGGGATCACTCTCCCCATAACCAGGTCTGTCGTACGACACGAAATAGATCCCCAACTCCTCGACAAGTTCCTGACCAGAAAGCATGATTAAAGAATATCAAACGATGACAATAGCTGAAGCATGATGAGGCTAAGCCACAAAGCAAATAAACATACATACCGGAGAAGTGTAAGTGGCAATGACATCATCCAGCCTACAGACGTCGAATCCATGGATGAAGACGACTTTAATCTTGGCAACATCCTTTGACACTCCACGTTCTTGGTAAGCCAAATGCCTTCCATCACGAAGCTGGATTCTCGATGCTGTGACTGGCGGTCCGTCACAAGAACCACATATCTTGGGCGGAGGTGGTTGGATTGCTTGGTAACCCCAAGCCACTAGCCCAGCCAGTAGAAGTAACAGTACTGCAGGAAAGATCCCTGGAAATACATAAACAACTGGTTCGGATATTCTCAATTGCTCTCTCATTGCTTGTTGAAACAAAATTTCTGGACTTTATCATACACATAAAACAGGAGCGGAAATTGCCAACCTGAAGGGAGGGTAAGGCCGGAGCTCTTGTTAGCTCTTCTAGTGTGAGACCTTGCCGAGGCAGCAGATATCTTCCTGTTGGTTCCTGCCGCCATTGTCAGATTTAAATGTCTCGAGAGAGGGGAGATGACCGATCTGGGTTGGCCTGAAATATAGACCAACAGGGTATTGCATGTGGAGAAATTTTGGGCGCTGACTTGCTGCAACTGAGGAGCTTTCCTTAGCTTGCCCTCTTGATCATTTAAATTTTGAAACAGTAATATATACCAAAACTTGAAACTCACCGGCCCGCTCAATGACTCATACGAGTTGAAACTGCAGGCGGATCAAGTTACCGATTATTTCTCATAAATGTGTAAGAAACCCACTTTTAGGGCCTCTCAGATTCTGATATTCGGCACGCGTAATTAGTGATTTAGAAGATAAAATTGAGAAGAATAAGGAAGAACAACCAAAATCTTTAGGGAGAAATAGACGAGATTCAAAGGATTAGGAGAATAGGGTTTTAGAGATATTTGTGTAATACTTTTACGATTAATTCTCAATGAAACCCCAAGTACATTTTTATAAGAAATAATCCCCAAAAACCTAACAATTAACCCTACCTACTCGGCTACATTAGCCGCCTAACCTTACCAATCCAGTAATCCTAACAATATTAATTATAATTTATACTAATAGTTGATATTTCTAACAATCCACTCTCCTTGAAAACTACTTTGTGTTGAAGGTTGCAGTCAACTTCCGCTTTCTTTGTTTCCAATTGGGCTCCATCTTATGAAAGAACCTCTTTCCAGCAATTCCGACTTTCTTCGACTCTTCACTCGCCATGTGACACCCATCACCATGTCTTCCCGCCATACATTTCTCGAGAGATAGCCGAGATTTAGAGGATTAGAAGAATAGGGTTCTAGAGATATTTGCTTAATACTTTTCTAATTAATTCTCAATGAAACCCAAGTACATGTTTATAGGACATAAACCCCAAAAACCTAACAATTAGCCCTACCTACTCGGCTACATTAGCCGCCTAACTCTACTAATTCTAACAATATTAATTATAATTATTATAACAATTTATATTTCTTACAATCCACCCTTCTTGAAAGCGAACTTGAACTCAAGGTTGCAGTCAACTTTCGTTTTCAATTACGCTCCATCTCATGAATGAACCTTTGTCCAGCAACTCCAACTAGCTTCGACTCTTCACTCGCCATGGGACACCCATCATCCTAAATACCGAATAACACTCCAAAATGAATTATACTCCAAATTCCTGAAAAATAGGGCGACATTTGGTAATATCAAATAGTGATAATTCGATACGATATTCGGTATATCACAAATACTGGTACCAAACTTCCAACCCTACCCTCCATACCGTTCATGCTGTTCTCTTTTGAAGTCCGCAAAATAAGAATTAGAGAATTATTTTTCTTGTGCACTTTATCGTCCGCATAATATCAACAGTAGTGCAGGAAAGATCCCTGAAAATATATAAAACTTCTGGTTCAGATATTCTCAATAGTCAATTGCTCTCTCATTGCTTGTTGAAACAAAATTTATAGACTTTATCATACACATAAAACAGGGGGCGGAATTGGCGATGAATGCTATAAGATCGTCAGCAAAGCATGCATATACAAAATCCGATTCTGAGCGACAAATATCGGGTAAGGAAACCAACCTGAAGGGAGGGTAAGGCCGGAGCTCTGGTTAGCTCTTCTAGTGTGAGACCTTGCCGAGGCAACAGAGATACCTTCCTACTGGTTGCTGCCGCCATTATCAGATTTAGATGTCCCGAGAGAAGGGAGATGATCGATCTGGGTTGGCCTGAAATATACCAACAGGCTGTTGCATGTGGGGGAAATTTGGGCGCTGACTTGCTGCCTGCAACTGAGGAGCTCTCCTTAGCTCGCCCTCTCAATCATTTAATTTAAAACAATAATAATATACTAGGGTGTGCCCCGGCCAGTTGGCTAAAAGAAGGTGAGGTATGAAATTTGAGAATATAATGGGGTGTATAGTTTATTTGTATAGTTTTTTTTTGAAACTCGTGATAATTAAAGATTAGGGATGACAATTGCCCACCCATGGGTAATTATACCCAAACACAAGTAGATCCATTGATAATGGGTTGGGTATGGGTAGGATGGTAACAAATCCCGAACCCACGGGTACCCTCCCAACCCGGTCAACGCGGGTAAAATCCGTGTTGACGGGTTTTTGGTCGGGTTCGGGTTTAAACCCGTTTACTATTCATCAGGTTGGGTTTGGGTTTAGGTAAACCCGTCCCATGGGTACCCGCCCACACCCATATAATTAATTTTCTCGGTATATTTAATATTCTAAACAACTAATCTTATTTATGTTTGTGGAGACATGTCTAATTTTTTCTTTCTAATTGTGTAGAATGAAGTTGTTGTTATCGAGTGGAGAGTGAAGAAACTTAATTGACAAGGAGGAAGAAGCTTTCAATTAGTCATGTCATTTATGGATAATTTGTGATTTGCTTCAGTTTTTTTGAGTTTTCTAGATTGGTGTTGAACAATTTGTATAGTTAATTTGTGATTTGCTTGAATTTTCTAGAATGGTGTTTTATATATGGATAATTTGTATTGAGAGATTGATATTTTACTTTAATTTTGATAGAAACTTGTTATTGTAAATTTTTTATAACAAAAACCCGTGGGTACCCATGAACCCGCAGATACCCAGCGGGTTGGGTGTCACTTTTTCAAACCCAGTGGGTTTTACCCAGGGTTTTTTACACAGATAAACCCATGAGTTTGGGTTTGGGTTTGGCAAAACCCGACCCAACCCGACCCATTGCCATCCCTATGTATGGGTGAAGTGCATATGGGTTTGGGGTTTGTAGATAGGTTAGGTGTGAGTATGGATATTGCTTCCATAATCTAAATGAGTATGGGTTGGATATGATGGTTGACCCACTTTGACCCTGGCCCGATAAGAAAAACGGCCGCACGCACCCGCCGGGTCGACATCTACAAGGTACCGGGTTTGAGGTCAAATTTTGTCATTTTTTTCTTTGATTTGCGAAATGCGCCTATTTTCCGATTTTTCTTTTCGTCTAACTCAATCTTTGGAATCCTAAGTTGAACATTTGAATATTGATGTTATATACTCGTGTGTGAATTTTCACTATATGTTGGATCTAAGTACGACATGTTATTTTTGTGTAATATTATATGTAATAAATCATATGTTAGATGAGATTTTATATAATTTATCAGGATAAGTACAATATAATGACTCTTTCCATATTTCCAAGCTAAACCGGGCTAAAATGGGTGACCCATTAACCCTTGACCCACTAGTTTGACCGGGTCCGGGTCAGCCCGTGGGTTGATAACCTCATATGAATATCTATTTACTTGAGTGTGTTTTAACTACACATATAAAAATAAGACCTATTTGTAAAACATGAAAATTTTAGGTACCAAAACGTAATTTTCCATCGATATTTTGGGGACTTATATGCAAAAAATTAATTTTAGGTACTAAATATGTATATATATTAAGTTTAGGTACCAAACTATAATTTACATTTGGGCATGGGTACAAACCTAAATCCATTTGTTAAAAACCCAGCCCAACCCAAGTAAATGAGTATGGCTACAAACCCATCAAGCTCTAACCATATCCGTCTATTTGGATTTCATAACCAACCCAATTGGATTGGATAATAAAATACCCATGGGTATGAGTAAAATTGACATCCTTAAATCCCTAATAAAGATAGTGAATTTTAGCAGGAAAGAGACATGGATGATGCAACAAATCAAAAATCAGCCTTATGAACCAAAATCAAATTCTTGTTACCTTGTGAAACAATATTATTTCTGGTAATATGATGAGCTGGAGTAAGTTTTATAGAAACCGAATTCCAGAAAATCGAATAAAAAATCGCCTATCCCACCGGTCTTCCAGAAATGAGCATCTCACATTCGTTGCTAGCTTTTACTCGGCCCGTCGGCCGATTAATTTGCTTTATATAACTTTCATCTTTTCGTCATTGTGCTTTCTGATTTTTGCCAGGCCATGATAAAATCTATAGAAATCAAGAACGAACAACACGATTTGGGATAGGAACCGTCGTTCCTGTATCCCTAGAAAATGGTGGTAAACACGAACTCAGCTGCCGAACTGGTTTGGATGAGATTTTTATCGGGTATCAGGGAACCATGCGATTATAAATTAGGCTTGATATAAACAGGCCAAAACTTGAAATTCAGCCTGTTTTACATATTCATGTCAAATTCTAATTATTCTTTACTTTTAAACTTTCTATTTGAAAATAAAAAATAGTGAAAGGAAACAGATAACTACAATTCGTCATTTGGACATCATTGACTCGGTAATAAAACCATAGAAATTCGAAAGGAAACTGAAAATGTTTAGGATCATTTTAATGTTAAAAATAACCAAAGGGATCTTTCTTTTTAGTTTTTTACTAAAAAATACCAAACAATTCCCTATAAAACACACTATAATTTAATCATTATGATATCAAATAATCACATAATATATATTTGAAATGATAAAAGTTGGAATAATTTGGTTAGTCGAGGTTGAACTAATAACTTTAAAATACGTTATATTTTAGCCACTAAGATATAAAATAATAACATAATATATGTTATGCTAGAGAAAATGGCTTATTTTAGGATGACAAACCCATGATGTTCATTTGTTTTACTTGATGGCCAAATCCCGAATAGGTCAGGCCCATTCAACTCTTTTATTTTATGGTTAGCGGTTAGCCCATTATAATCCATGCATTAGTTTATTGTTAAATTTTTTCTTTTTAGCAATAAAAATGAGTATTGTTTTTTCCCTTTCATATATATCTTACCAACACCGAGAAATAAAAGGGCTTAAAGAAATCTGTTCTATTTTTGTGGGTCGCAACAATTCTTGGGCCCGTTTAAATCTGCATGTGTACGGTAAGTTGGCCTGTTCCACAGAGTAAAGAGAAAAAAATTGACACTCTCTATTCTACCCTTCCTACAAACGCTGCTGGAGCAGGGAATTTGAAATAGGGGAAGAGTTTTTTCCTCCCTGCTATTATATTATGTGTAGAAACACTATTATCCAGAAGTATAAAAAGATAAGCAAAAAGGCGACAAATAGCCAGACAATGGAAAAACCAGCATAGGAATACCTTGCTAGCTCTAGGGACTCTCTGTCACAATAAACAACCCTCTAGAAAATCCAAAACCTTGAGACATCAAACAAACCTCCCACGACATTAATGTACGGCATGCACATTTTCCAACATGTTTGTCCAATTTAAACTTCAAAACGAATTTCAAGCATTGGAATAATTCTAAATAAATAAAATTTTCACCATTAAACCAAAATTCAAAATCATTAACAGTTAATGTAAAGAATACATTTCTCAGGCCTATTACGACATTTAACTAAACGATATAGTAGAATGGATTCAATCTGTTTCGTACTAATGATATAAACGTATACTGGTACAATCGTTGTAACCTGACTTGCCATTAGAGATCAGTATTTTTGTAATACAACTGCATTTTATAAACACCCATAAGGGCATTATGAAACCAAGTTTAATAAAAAATCTTCATATTCCACTTCGAAGGTTCCATTTCAAAAATAGGAGAGTTTAACATGTCAAATCACTCATTTGACAAAATCTCAAAGCACTATTAATCAATGTAATATAAATGCAAGTAACCCTAATTTGGTACTTTATGGAATAATCCCAAATCATTATCAGTTAATGTCACAACTACCTGATGTTCAGAATAGCTCTAGAGCCGTACTGTTTGCGTTGGTCTACCTTCAAACATAGCCGCATCACGAACCAAAGCAATTAAGCAAAAATCTTCATATTTCAAGTAGAACTAATGAATTCAATTTGGACAACATTTTATACATATCGGTTGCCCCTGGACCTGTTGCACTTGCTGCATTCTAATCTTCGTGAACACAATACAATTGAGGAGAGGAGGCTGTCAATGGAGTGGAGTGTGTTAATTAAGTGAATCATCATACGCCTGAATAAACGAGGTCTTCTTGATTTGCTATCAGAACAGTAGGGGTAGCTGCAATCCGTCGGTTGCTCCATCTACGCATTCTAGTTAGAATATGTGGCATAGGTTGTAGAGATTAGGGTTCAGTGATAACTTTGGAACAGGAGGAGAGTAGGTTCGTGGGGGAGGAGACCCGGCGATTAGAATAGGAGGCTTTGGAGAGGCTGCGATGAGTGCATGATTAGTTGGCCAAATCACAGTTTGGGTCGTTTAAATCAAAAAATGTTTTTACTTTCGTGCTCAACAGACCGGCCGCACTAACACCTTCTAAATTTACCCCTCCAAAATTGCTTTGGGTGCATCAAATTTGAAATGGGATCCCTCATTTCTCATTTGACCTTTATATTATCTATAGGAGAGTGATGAGTGTACCTGTAGACATATAATTGTATCCTAAAAATTCATTAACACACCATAATGTAGTGAAACCCCACACTATTAACTCAATCTCGTATAATGATCGTTGGATTCAATCATGCCAGATTAGGAAGATGTTTAAAACGTAGTGGTTAACCCGACTAAAACGTTAAAAGAACCAGTCCCGTATGTACAAAGATATGATTACTTCATAGTAGTTTTGGAAACTAATACTAATTTAAGAAGTCGACATTGCTTCTACTTATTTAATATTGTAATTCGATATGCAATATTCGAACCAGTGATATTTGGATTATAATTTTAGGGTTATCATATATTTATAAGATAGATAGAAATTTAAATTAAGTATTAAAATAATAAAATATGAAAATCCAAGTATCAAAACAATACTTACGGGAAATTTGGTGGCCAGCTAATCATTGAAAAAAGTTATATGATTTTCAGATTTTAGGTCTGTATATATTTTTAATTTAAAAAGATACACCAAATATACTTAGTGTGATTCGTTATGATCCTTGCTTTTCTTTAAAGTGGTCATGGTTTGAATCCGAGTACGTGCCTTATTTATGAATAAATAATAATAAAGTAATTGTGAAGACCAAAATGTCTTTCCTGCTTTCACTCTCGTTGCAGGAAATTTGAAATGGAGCAACAGTTTTTCCCTTCGTGCTATTATATATTGTAGCCCGCTCAATGATTCATACGAGGTGAAAAAACCTTCTGGTCAATAACCATGCATAACCCAATCAGAATTGGTCACATCAGTGTCCCTTCTCTCTCTCTCTCTCTCTCCTGAAAACCTTATGGTCACCCAAAAATTTGTAGATCCAATAGATCATGATGAACTCGTTCCTTCTGTGCAAAAATTTTCAAAAACGACTTAAAAATGAAAAAGATATCATATGGTATGTTGTTGTACGAAAGACATGAAATTTTTTTTCTAAAAAAATATTGGAAATGGATCTCATTTTGTAGAGCACAACCAACTGGTTCCATCTGTGCAAAAAATTGAAATCCGAGTTAAAACGAAGAAGATATGAGCCGATTAAGAAAGTTAGAGAAAATAAAAATGCATTTAATTCTCCACCATAATTATATTTGTATTTTCTGAATGAAGGGTCCAGATTTCGTAACTGATGGGTGCATAACCATGGGTTATGCACCCAATATGGAGCAGATCTGCAGGGGATCAAATTATCGATTATTTCTCATAATGTGTAAGAAACCCCCTTCTAGGGCCTCTTGGATTCTGATCTTCGGCATCCGCAATTACTCATAACTTGATCAATAAGAAAAGATTTCAGAATTGAAGTCTATAAATTACGGATTTTGGTAGAAAGAACAGAATTGGAGATTAAGGATTGAGGAGATAATTGAGGAGAATAGGGAAGAATGGCCAAAACCTTTAGAGATATTTGATTACAACTTTTCAGAGGATTAGAATAATAGGGTTTTAGAGATATTTGCTTAATACTTTTCTGATTAATTCTCATTGAAACCCCAATTACATATTATAGGAGATAAACTCCAACAAACCTAATAATTAACCCTACCTCATTGGCTACATTAGCCGCCTAACCCTACTAATCATAACAATATTAATTATAATTTTTCTAACAATCCATACTCCTTGAAAGCGCCTTATACTCAAGGTTGCAGACAACTTCTGTCTTCTTAAACTTCCGCTTTCTTCATTTTGAATTGCGATTCATCTCATGAATGAACCTCTTTCCAGCAACTGTGACTTTCTTTGACTCTTCACTCGCCATGTGACACCCATCACCTAGTCTCTCGCCATACAGCTCATGAGAGATAGACGAAAATTCAAAGAATTAGGAGAATAGGATTTTAAAGATATTTTCTTAATACTTTTCTGATTAATTCTCAATGAAACACCAAGTCATTATTTGGTATTTATATTAGGATATCACTACTTTGCACACCTCTAATGACTACCAATCACATTATGGTGCTAGGACACCATTTACTCATACACATATACTCATCAAAAAACACATCACATGAATAATAACACGATCCTAAGCATTATTAGCTCACCCATTTTCAGTCATGCCAGTAACAATTCAACATATCATTCACATTCCCATGATCATTCATGCATGCATACACACCGTATTGCTAAGGCATTTCATACATATATCCATGCACAATCCAGTAATCAATCACGCATTCACACCAGTACACAATATCCATCTCCCACCCCACGCTACTACCGGTTGTGTGGCGGGTAAAACTCACGAGGGTACGGGGCGGGGTGGGTCTACCCATTAGTACATGTTATTTGGAAAAAATAAAAGCACATTTTACTTCTTATGAAAAACGAAGGAGAAAAAACTTTAAGAATGAAAAATAATGATAATAGAATGGGTGATCGAGACTAACAAGTTGAAAAATTGACTCTAACTAGTTGAAGAAAAGCTCAAATATGAGAAATATGTGTAGGTAATGCAAGATATTGAGATAGAATGAGCCAAACACGGGGCGGGACAGTGCAGGTCTGATCATAAGTAGATACCCATGCCCCGCCCTACGATACTTCGAATCGGATAATACCCACCTCATTGTAGGTCAGATCGGATAATACCCACAGGGCTGGTTCAAATTGCCATTACTATTTCAGTACTGAGCATCTCATTCAGAATGCACTTTTACAAAATATGTATTATTTTAATATTACAAAAGTTTATATGAAAGAACTTTATACTGTATCGATAATTTTTTTATGAATTACTTATCAATCTTTCATTCATCAAATAAAAAATTATTATATTATATAATCAAACTATTCATACGAAAAGTGTGCCATGTTAAAATTAAGTGAAATTTTGTCAATTTGGCTACATAAATTTTTACTTACGTGTTTTTCAGGTCAGATGTCATTTTTTCAGCATTATCCTAATATGTCTATTAGTTCATAGAATTGGTTTCATTAGCTTAGCAAAATTCCTGGATTGTTGACTTAGACTGATCTAGAAATATTGAGTGCATAATCGTGAATTTAGTTAGATAAAGGTATATGTTTAGTTTCATTACTAATATTGTATCTAGGGATGATAACAACCCTACCATGAATAATTTTTATCCAAATTTAGTTAAACTCATAGATCGTGGATAGGATATGGGTGAAGTCTCCTGGCTCGATTTTCGCGACACCGGATGACACCTTTGATGTCGAGATGCTTAGCCTTGTTCCCCAAACCCCATCGGAGAGCAGGTCCGAATTGTGGGACGAGCTCCCTTCTCCCTCGTGCCTCGACTCAGGGGAGAGGAGACAGTGGAATCCGGATCTCTTTCCTTTCGACGCTGAGACGCTATCGGAGAAATGCCTCTATGTGAGCAGGTTGTTGAACCTAGATGTGGATGGAAATCAGGAGAAAGGAGATGAAGCTATTCTGCAGACGGCAAAAGAATTGCATCAGAGGAAGACAAGGGTCTCGCGCTCTAAACTCGAAATGGAAAATCACAGATTGGGTCCGAGGGCTCCCTCTCTGTCGGGCCTAGAAGGTGCAGGACCAGTAGGGGGGTTCCTCTCCATCAGTAACCTATGGATACGAGTTTCGTTTTTTGGAATATCAGGGGGATCGGTGACCGTGACAAGAGAAGCAGGGTGAAACGGTTGATTGGGCGGCATAATCCGAAAATCGTGGGTCTTACTGAGACAAAATTATCATCGTGTGATGATAGAATCGTGGGCAGCTTGTACAGCAGACGTGATTTCGATTGGGTTGCTAAAAATGCTGCTGGAAGCTCTGGAGGGATTGTGGTTTTTTGGGACAAAGTTTACTTCTCTAAGCTGTCTAGTGCCGAAGGCAGGTTCTTTCTCGCTGTCGACCTGTTTGAGATCCGTGGTTCGAAATTTTGGCATTTGGTAGTTGTTTATGGTCCATAGGAGAGAGCAGACAAACTGGCGTTTCTCAGGGAATTACACGACTTTTGCTTGAGGCACCAAGGTCCTGTTTGCATCGCTGGCGATTTTAATCTGGTCAGGAATCATGATGACTATCAAGGAGTAAGAAGAGGCAATGAATTAATGCTTGAGTTCAATTCCTTTATCGATAGTAACGGACTGCTCGAGCTTCCTCTGGGGGGCAGTAAGTTCACTTGGAGTCATGGTGTGAATAGTAGTTCTCGCTCCCGCATCGACAGGGTTTTGATAACTCAGGAGTTCGACAACCTCTACCCTGACTATTTCTTGACTGCTATGGAACGTGTTGAGTCGGATCATAACTTGATGGTTGTTAAGTGGGGTGTCGATGGGAGGATTAAGAGGCCGTGGCGTTTCCAGAATAGGTGGCTCGAAGACGGGAGGTTTTTTGAGAGTTTGAGCAGCTGGATGGAAGAAAGCCTGCAGGGAAATGGTCGTATGTATCTCTTGGCTAAGAGGTTGTCTTTGATTAAAGAAAAGTTGAAGTGCTGGAACAGGGAGATTTTCGGGAATGTGGATGCTAAAATTGAGGAGTTAATTCAGAACATTAAGGATTTGGACTCTTTGGAAGAGACGAGGACCCTTATTGAAGAGGAGAAGTTCTCTAGAACTAACTCAGAATTGGAACTTAGCAGGTTGCTCACTCTCGAAGAGATTTGTTGGAGGCAAAAGTCTAGAGAAACTTGGATTAAAGTCGGTGAGAAGAATACTGTGTACTTTCATAATGCTGCAAATTTTAGAAGAAATGTGAATTTTGTCGATCGAATCAGGATTAACGGGTACTTGATTGAGGATAAGGATGAAGTCAAGAACGGGATTGTCGGCTACTACCAATCCCTTCTCAAGGAAACTGCGTCCTCTCGGCCTTTTCCTAGAGGCCCCTGCATTCCGAGGCTTGATGCCAGCGATATCCTGTTGTTGGATCGGGCTTTCACTGAACAGGAAGTAGTTGAGGCTCTCAGAGACAGCGATGGCAGCAAGGCCCCTGGCCCCGACGGTTTCAGTTTTGAGTTTTTCAAAAGAAGCTGGGATTGGTTGAAAGGTGAAATTATGGAGGCCTTCCAGGAATTTTTTCAGAATGGGTTTCTACCCAAGCGGGTCACTCATTCATTTGTTTGCTTAACTCCGAAGAAAGACGTGGTTGAGGATATTAAAGATTTGAGACCCATCAGCCTGATGGGAAGCATTAACAAATTGGTTAGTAAGGTTCTCTCTAGAAGGTTGGGTCTTGTTCTCCCCAAGCTTATTTCTAAACATCAATTGTCTTCGGTACATGTGAGGCAGATCTCCGAAGCTGGCCTTATCGCTAATGAATTGGTCGACAGCCGCAAGAAAAGTAGAAGACCTGGTTTGATGTTCAAGCTGGATATTGAAAAAGCTTTCGACAATGTCAATTGGAGCTGTCTTTTCAAGTTATTAGCTGCTGCTGGCTTTTCGGATAAGTGGTCTAATTGGGTAAAAGGGTCTATGTGTTCCCCCTTTATTTCGGTGATTGTCAACGGGGAAGCTAATGGCTTCTTTGCGGCTTCCAAAGGTCTTCGGCAGGGGGATCCTCTTTCCCCTGGTCTCTTCGTACTTGTTATGGATGTGCTGTCTTGGATGTTGAATTCGGTGCGGGAAGAAGGCAAGTTTGAGGGTTTTTTCATGAACGAAGAGTTGAAGAGGGGAGAAGTCACTCATCTGTTGTTTGCTGACGACACTCTTATCTTCTGCGATGCTGATTATGATCAGGTGCTTCATGTGTTGGCTGTTATTACTAGTTTACAGTCCGTTGCCGGACTCATAATCAATCTCGACAAGTTAGTTATGTATACAGTTGGTGATGTGGCGGATCCAAGTTTTTTTGCTGCCATCTTTGGTTGTCATTGGAGCAGAAATCCCCCTCTCTACCTCGGATTTCCCCTCGGTGCCAAAGCTAACGACACTGCTATTTGGGATCTGGTCGTGGGAAAGATGCAACATAAACTTAGCAAATGGGGAAGTCGTCATCTTTCCTATGGGGCAAGACTTGTCCTTGTCAAAGCGGTGCTCTCTAGTATGCCAACTTATTTGTTTTCCCTCTTCAAGGCTCCGGCCTCCGTCATCAATGTCATGGAAAGGATTCAAAGGGAGTTTCTGTGGAATGGGGTGGGTGCGAATAATAGAATGCCCCTGGTTGATAGGAACACGTGTAAGACTGGAAAGGAAAATGGGGGGCTCGGCATTCATGATTTGAAGGCTTTCAACATTGCCATGTTGTCGAAGTGGTTATGGAAGTTTGCTGTCGAAAGGAAGAGTTGGTGGCGGGAGCTGATAAGTCTGAAATATCCAAATCCGTCCTCTTCTTGGCATACTGATAAGGCAATTAGGGGCTCCTCTCAGTCTGTTTGGGCTGGTATTTCGAAACAGTATGAAAATTTCTGGAGGTTTGTTCATTTGGAGCCTGGGAACGGGTCTCAAGTTTCGTTTTGGCATGATCCTTGGGTCCCTGGAAGACTGTTATCCAAAGCTTTTCCTCGCGTCGCCTCTGCTGCCACGGACTCTAATGCCTTGCTCTCCGACTCTGTTTGCCTCAACGGTGAGAGGGTGAGTTGGTGTATTAATCTCAAATTTTCTTTAAGGGGTGGGGCTGAGAGGGAGCGTTTAAACTTATTTAATTTGCTTGAGTCTACTAATGGGTTGAAAGATTTATATAGTCCCTGTAGAGTGGTTTGGATTCCAGGTACCAATGGCAGGTTTACTGTAAGATCCATGTACGAGGTGTTGGCGATGGAGAAGTTCCACGGAGTTTCGAGTTTTCCTGTTAAGAAGGTCTGGAAATCGGCGGTGCCTAGCAAGCTGTGCTTCTTCATGTGGCTGGTGTACCTTAACAGGATACACACTATTGACAATTTGATGAAGAAGGGATGGAGCCTGGCTAATAGGTGCTACCTCTGTCAGAGCAAAGAGGAGACTGTGCAACACCTGTTCATCGAGTGTGATTTTGTTTTGGCTGTGTGGAGATGTATCTATGGGAACAGCTGGGCAAGACAGATCCAGACTAGAGAGGTTGCTGGTCTTATCAAGGACTGGGATTCAGGGACCTTGGACAATGTTAGCTCGTGGTTTAAGGAGGGTATCCTTCATGCTGTGTGGTGGAACGTTTGGCTAGAACGGAATCAGCGGGCCTTCGAGGACAAAGTTTCTTTTGCTGGGGTGGTGGCTCGAAGGGCTGCAAAGAACGCGATCGAATGGATCACTGCTCTCGGAAAAGTGGAGGCCGGTGAAGGTGCTAGATGGTATAGGGATAATTTGGCTGGGATTTGAAGGAAGTCCTGGCTCTTGGCACTCTTGTTTTGCCTCGGCTGGTTGTGATGGGTGCCCGTTTCCTCTGCCTTGCTCTTGCTTTGCGCGTGGTATGCGTGCTTTCATCTTCTCCTCTTGGCTTTGTTGCCTCTGCTGATGTGGCTGCTGGATGGTTTCCTGTTTCTCTTCGCTGAGTCGCTGCTGGCGTGCGTCGGGTTGTTGCTACCGTGCTGCTGATCTGCTGTTGCGTCCCATTTTCTGGCCTGTTGTTTTCTTTTTTCGTTTCCTGCTGACTGACCAGCTCTTCTATTCTGTTTGGTCGTGCTGGTTTCTTTCCCCTGGCTTGGGGCTTTGTTTTGTACCGTCCTCCGTTTTGCCTTTTCTTTCGTTTTGGTTCTGGGTCTGGGTTGCACTTCTTGTGCTCCCATTCCTTTTCCCTTTGTACTGTTTTGGGTTTGTAACCCTCTTTTCTCCTCTCTTAATAAATTATCACCCTTATAAAAAAAAAAAGTTTTCCTTCCCATTCTACATAAGTACCAGATCCTAAGAGATAAGGCAGTGCTAGCCCTCTACACTTTAGAATCTGAAAGATTTCAAGAACGAAAACGTAAAGGAACACAAGACGCAGTATTTACGTGGTTCTTCTCATTCGATGTGAATGAGCTTACTCCACGAAGAATTATAGCTATCTCGAGCTTTTTCCTTAATTGCACACCGCCGGTTACAATGACAACCTATATACCCTATCATCCATCGGCAACTAGGGTTATACAAGGGGTAAAGACTTAAACACCCTCACAGCAAACGACTACGTACAATATAGGAAAATAATATATATCTTATACTCCCCCGCAAGCTGAGGCATGCAGATTGCAAATGCCCAGCTTGAACATTAACTCCTGAAACCGCTCGCCAGGGAGCCCTTTGGTGAACAGGTCCGCGAGCTGATCATGTGTGGAAATTTTCTGAGGGTGAATTTCGCCGGACATCACATGCTCACGAACAAAGTAACAATCCATCTCCACGTGCTTCGTGCGCTCATGAAACACAGGGTTGGAGGCAATGTGCAGGGCGGCTTGATTGTCACAGTGAAGAGCAGTGGGACCTGGAGAAGGAATGCCCAGGTCATGGAGAAGAGCATGGAGCCACAGAACCTCACTGACGGCACTCGTCATGGCACGATATTCCGCTTCAGCTGAAGATCGAGCAACAACCGATTGCTTCTTCGTTCGCCAAGAGACAGGGGCTTCACCCAAAGTAACAAAATAGCCGGAAGTAGACCGGCGCGACGAATGACACCCAGCCCAGTCAGCATCACAGTAAGTTGTCAAGTTCAAGTCGCCAGTAGAGGGAAGGAAAAGGCCCTGTCCTGGAGCACTCTTGAGGTAACGGAGAACACGTTCAGCACCAACCACATGTAGAGAAGTAGGTGCATGGACATACCTACTAAGGATGTTGACAGCATAAACAATATCCGGTCGAGTGACCGTGAGGTACTGAAGACGACCAATCAGCCGGCGATATGCAGCAGCTGCATCATCGGGGACACTAGAGGACTCATCATCCGGCGGCCTGGTGAGCTGATGATATTGTTCGATAGGAACAGTACTGGGACGTCCACCGGAAAGTCCACTATCCTTCAAAAGATCCATCGTGTACTTGCGTTGAGAGAGGATCACATCATCTACATAGATGTGACCTGGCCACTTCAATACCCAAGAAGTATTTTAGAGGGACGAGATTTTTAATTCCAAACTGACTATGAAGAGTTGTCTTAACATGCTCGATGAATGTCATGTCATTTCCAGCGAGGATCACATCATCTACATAGATGAGTGTGACAACATAAGAGTCACCTTGACGACGAACAAAAAGGGAATAGTCTGCTCGGGAGCACTGAAAATCGAGATCTGTAAGAGTGGAAGAGAACTTAGCATACCAGTTTCGCGAAGCTTGCTTCAGCCCATAGATTGATTTGTGTAGGCGACATACACGAGAATCGCCTGGTGCAGCAAAACCAGGTGGAAAGGGTTGTCATCATCGAGTTGATGAACTACCCAACCGCGAACAACAGCAACAGCAAGAAGACATCGAACACTAACCAACTTAGCCACTGGCGCAAAGGTATCGTGGTAGTCGATTCCCTCAGTTTGAGTGAAACCCTTGGCAACCAACCGAGCCTTGTATCGCTCAATGCTTCCATCGGGTCGATACTTAATTTTGTAGACCCACTTGCAAGAGACGACTTTCTTACCCGGCGGCAGGTCAACGATTGTCCATGTTCCATTAGCAACTAACACGTCAATTTCCCGTTGCATGGCGGCACGCCATTCTTGATAGCGGACTGCATCACGAAATAGAGTGGGCTCTGTGTGACTGGTAACCGCTGCCAAGAAACTCTTGTGACCTGCAGAGAAAGCCTCATATCGCACGTAATTGGACATGGGATATGGAATATTGGATGGGGGTAAGGAAACGTCAAAATGGTCCAAGGTTTTGGGAATTTGGCGCACACGTTTGCTGCGCCGTAAGCCCTCTACCTGCTCCTCGGAAGCATTATGAGGGGAGGAAATAATAGAGTCTGGTGAAGTGTCTGGCTGAGCAGGTGTGGAAACCTCTTACGGATCGGCGCCACCAGGCTGCTCACCATCATCTGAGTCGTCATGTGAGGTGATGGGAGAGGTAACAGGCACAACTGGAGTGGGATGCGCTTGGAAGGGGAATTGCTCTTCGACAAAGCGGACATCACGAGACGTGTAAAAGGTCCGAGTTGCTAAGTCATAGAGACAGTAACCCTTTTGGAAGGCAGGGTACCCCATGAAAACAGAGCGGCAACCGCGCTCGCCAAACTTCGACAAGCCTTTGTGCGTGTCTTTTCCATAGGCAAGGCAGCAAAAGACGCCCAAGTGTTTGTAGGAGGGCACCTTGTTGAGGAGCACTTCATAGGGCGTTCGGTTCTGCAAAATCTTCGAAGGCAGTCGATTAATGAGGTAGGTCCCAAAACTGCAATGGCAGGTTCGCACGAAATCGCAAGACTCGGGCTGTTTCGAGCAAATGGCGATGTTTCCTTTCTACTACCCCATTCTGCTGGGGCGTGTCCGTACAAGATGTCTGCAGAATAATCCCACGTTCCTCATAAAACGTGCGCAATCCAACAGTCTAAAATTCTAGGCCATTATCGGCCTGAATACGCGCAACCTGCTGGCCAAACTGCGTGACAGTCATGTTGATAAACATCTTCAAGTACGCCTCTACATCAGACTTGTATCTCATCAAATAAACCCAGGTGGCTCTGCTGAAATCGTCAACAATCGTAAGAAAATACCAAGCAGTAGTCTGAGTTGGCACTTTGAAACCTCCCCAAATATCCACATGAATCATTTCAAAACATCGTCTGGTCCTTATTAAACTCTTAGGAAAAGGTAAACGTGTCTGTTTAGCACGGATACAAGAATCACAAGCATTGATCTTGCATTTATTCTGAATCGAACTAAATAATAAGGAAATCTTCTGTGGCGATGGGTGACCCAGTCGAGAATGCCAAAGCTCCCCCGCTCTATCATCCCCACTCGCCTGTAGCGCACATGACTCCTGCTCTCCAAACAGTCGAAGATAGTAAAGCCCATCACGAAGCTGTCCCGTCCCAATCGTCTTCTTGGAGCGTAAGTCCTGGATGACGCGGAAATCACGCAAAAAGATCAAGACGACATCAAAATCTTGAGTAAGTCTGCTTACGGAAAGGAGCTTGCACTTAAACATGGGAATGCTCAAGACACGACTAAGATTCATTCCATTTGACAAGCCTACTACACCAACACTCTTCACCGCCACACTATCTCCATTCGGTATGCTCACTGACGAATAACCATGGACATCTCTCGAGTTCTCTAACAAGCTTTCATCATTTGTGATATATTCATTACACCCCGAATCGATAACCCACTCAGAACCCGAAGAAAACTTACCCGCCATGTGCACTTGTGACTCGGGAAGTGACGAAGAAGAGTTGCCAGTCCCGCCATTATTATTCAGAAACTGTAACAGCTGCTGAACTTGATCGGAATTCAAGCCTAGGATACTCACTCCGACGCTAGAAGACGACTACGCTGCCCGTGCTTTGTGTGGCCGCGAGTCTCGTGGTCGGTCCTCTTTGTCTCCTTGACGAGACCTCCGATCAGTCCACCCCACTGGATAGCCGATTAGCTCAAAGCAAGAATCCTTCGTGTGTCCGCGCTTTTGACAATGGCTGCATCTAGGTCGATCCCTACGTTCAGAGCTGCGGCCTCTCTCACCCCCTCTGTCGGCATCACCAGCTTCGCGACCACGCTGTGCTTGCAGAGCAGCAGCTTCAACTTGTGGTCTTCTATCTACCATGATTTGTTTATGTTGTTCTTCGGTGGCTACGAGCCTGTAGGCTTCAGCGAGGGTCGGTGTTGGCTTCATGGCCAAGATTTGTGTCTTGACTGTATCAAAAGCATCGCCTAACCCCATAAGAAAGTCAAATAGGCGTTCATTCTCCAAATTGTCCATGACTTTCTTCCCAACTTCACAGCTACATTGACCGCAAGTACAGCGCGGGACAGGATTTATCATCTGCATCTCCTCCCAAATTGCACGTAATTTTGTGTAAAAAGTGGACACGCTGAGCTTCTCCTGTCGTAACGCACTGATCATCCCCCTCAGTTCGTACGCACGAGGCGCTGATCCTTTCCGGAACCTAGCCTCCAAGTCGACCCATATTTCTCTTGCAGTCTTGGCATAACGGATGGAGCTTCGAACTTCTTTATCCATAGCCGTTTTCAACCATCTGTTGACGAGGGCGTCGCATTGTACCCATGCTTCTCGGAGGTCACCGCCCACTGCAGGTTTCACGATGGTGCCGTCGACAATGCCTAGTTTTTTCTTGGCGATTAGGGCTTCTGTCATACCTGTAACCCATTCTCCATAGTTGGAGTCGTTCAACAATTCTCCAACGAACAGCTGACCTGGATTGTCCGATGATTGGATCTTCAACGCTGCGGGAATAACGGGAGGAACCACAACGCCTCCACTGCCGCCACTAGGGTTGATTATCACGTCGCTCATCGGAAAGTCTCTGATCTTAGAAGACCAGCTCTGATAACATGTCATAAACCAGTTGGTCCCAATAGCTCGAGTTGTTGGGAGAAGGTTATGCTGGATCTTATACCACACTCTAACAATGACATGGTATCAGAGCTGGTTCGGCCAAGTGGTCGTGTGTTCGAATCTCCACGACCCCCAATATTAACTCTTGATTAAAGCACAAGGTATGGTGGGCCTGTGCAAACTTCAAGCCCATGAGTTGGCTTTCGTTTGAGGGGGCGTGTTAGAATGTGGTATAAGATCTAGCATAACCTTCTCCCAACAACTCGAGTTATTGGGACCAACTGGTTTATGACAGAATCCGTCTCAATATCCATGAACCTGTCGAAAATGAAGACATACTCCATATAGATCGAGTCTTTAACTTGTATTTTTTGATCCACGCCACCCACAAAGAGCCTGCTTCAGCTAGAATAGTCCATAGATGACGGATGACGCGTGCTTGATTCCAAGTTTAAGTCTCTGATCCCCAACCCTCCTTCAATTTTTGGCATGGCCACTCTTTCCCATGAGATCGACGCCCTTTTCCTCTTTTCTGATCCTCCTACACCCTATAGAAATCGGTTACATATCTGCTCCACATCCCTGAGAACTTTCATTGGCAGCAAAAACAACGCCATCCAATACTGCATTGTACTTGTGATAACAGAAGTAATTAGCTGCAAACGGCCCGCATAGCTTAGCACACTAGCTTGCCATGTTTTGACACGAGCTGTGATTTTGTCTGCCAGGGCTTTACATTCAGATGATGAGAGTTTTCCAGTGATGAGAGGCACACCAAGGTAAAGAACAGGCAGTGTTCCTAGAGGAAATCCTGTAACTCTGGATATCATACTCTTTTCTTCTTCTGGGATCCCTACACAGAAAAATTGACACTTCTCTATGTTACATGTAAGCCCAGAGATGACATAAGACTTGTCCATTAGCCTCCTAATACCTGCCACCCCTCTAACATACCCATTTGTGAAGACAAGGAGATCATCAGCAAAACATAAATGCGAGATTTCCAATGCCTTACACCTAGGGTGGTAGGGAATCTGATTATCAGCAACATCTTTTCGAAGAAGACACACAAAAAACTCCATAGCTATTGTAAACAAGTATGGCGAAAGCGGATCACCTTGCCTCAGCCCTTTTCGTGCAGGAAAGTACCCACACAGGCCACCATTAAAGAACACACTTAGCATTGGTGTTCTAACACAAGCTTCTACCCATTTTACATACTCTTCAGGGAACCCCAGGGCTAGCATAACTCTAAACAGAAACCCCAATGAACTGAGTCGAACGCTTTCATCAAATCTATTTTAAACACACATCTAGAAGAGATAGTAGATTTATGATAATCTTTAACCAATTCCGAGGTCATGAGTATGTTATCACTTATCAATCGACCTTTAGCAAACGGATATTGAGCTTTACCAATAACATAAGGAAGAACTTTTGCTAGCCTATTCGAAAGAATCTTAGAGATCCCCTTATATAACACATTACCACACGATACAGGCCTAAAATTCTTCATACGACCAACTAGAGGCAGCTTAGGTATTGAAGCAAGGATAGTGGAATTTACCTGCCTAAGCATAGTTCCAGTACGAAAAAATTCCAGAACCACATCCTCTACTGCAGTCCCAACCACTGCCTAGTCACCCTTAAAAAACTCTGCAGTGAAGCCGTCTGGTGCAGGCGCTTTTTCAGAAGGTAATTCATAAAGACCCACTTAATCTCATCTCTAGTCACAGGTAAAACCATCTCCACTGCTTCATCTGCTCCCAATCTGATCTGAAGAAGTTGAGCATAAAACTCAATTGGATGCTTAATTACTGCAGGGTCCTCTGTTCCCAGCAAACGTTGATAGAATGCAACCGCTTCATCTCCCATTTCCTTAACATTTGTTATCACTGTATCATCTTCCCGAATCAGCTTTCTTATAGTTTGTCTATGATTTATAATTCGAACCATTATATGAAAGAAACCAGTATTAGCATCTCCACCTTGGATCCAACTAACTCTTGACTTTTGTTTGTAAAATCTCTCCTCTGCCCTTTGTAATTCTGACATAGTTTAGCTTGCTCTAGTTCTAATTGAACATTAACTTCAGTAGGTTGAAGAAGTACCTCAAATTGCCTTCGTTCGAATTCCACTTCAGCTTCTCTGGCTCGAACAGAAGTGCCAGAGTAGCTTTCAAGATTAAGAGTCTTAAGTTTGCACTTAAGACTCTTTAGTTTCTTGTAAAATTGCTTGTAACTAGCACCTGAAGTCTCTTCCTTCCACGCTTCTGTTAACAGTCTGTCATAGTCGGGATGTTGTCTCCACATCTTGAAATACTTAAATGGCTTTGGAACTGAATCCAGTATTGGACTAGAATCCATAATCAGACCACAATGATCCGAGACCCCAGATATTAATATGTGAACCACACTGTGGGAAAATTTGTCCATCCACTCCCCATTAACCAGGAATCTATCCAGCCGTTTTGCTATGGGATTGTTAATTGCTTGTTACAGCATGTGAACCAGGACCCCTTCACAGCATGATCAACTAACTGCATTTCATTAATCCACTCTTTGAACTCTAAACAACTTTGATTGACCATTGACATATTAGATGCTTCCTCCATTGAAACAATTGCATTGAAGTCTCCCATAAACACACTAGGAGATCCTCGAGCACATTTTGTTATCAAGGTTGCATACAACCTGGATCTCTCTGTTGTCTTATTTGGAGCATAAACTGCAGTAACCAAGCATCCTTCCTCCCCTTCTACTCTCACCTGGATGAAATGCTCATCCATTGCGACCTTAGAAACCTCCATGTTGGATTTCCAAAACAACCAGACCCTGCTCAAACTAGAATACTTATAGTTATTCAAGTGTTTCCACCCTTTAAATTGGGTCTTTATTATAGCATATGCATTACTAGCTATTATTCTTGTCTCCAAAACAGCAAACATATCAATATTATTATTATTATTATTAGAATAATTAAACTACAAGTCAACTAAAAATTCTCGTGTACTGTTCATCAAGAAAAAATCGAAATTACTGTTCACAGGGACCTTATGGTCAGCGAAAGCCAATTCTAACTTAAACCCATGAATTTCACTTTAGGCAAGCTAAGCATTACCGTTGATCAATTAATTGTCTAACTAATATCAACAGTTGGATCCTCTTAATTAATTCTCTCTTATCTCTCCTTATCACTTTTTCATTCTCCGCAAAAACCCTTCTACCTTTATGTGCAATCACATCTTCCTCCTCTCCTCACCAGTGCTCTGGCTGTCGCTGAGGCAAGGCAGCCAAACATCTCATCGCTTGGTTGTGGGTTCGAGCACTGGTATCTCCTTCTTCTTCTTCTTCTTCTTCCTCCTCATCAACATCTTCCTCCTCTCCTCTTTCCTTTATCTCTCTTTTCCATTTTTCCATTCTCCGCAAAGCCCCTTCTTCTCCCTTCCCGTGTAATCAAATTAAAGAAGAGCAGCGGTCGAACGTTGTTTGATATCCCCTCTCTTTGACCCCTATGAACCCACTGAACGCCACACCGACAGGAGACGGTCGCGATGACAGAATTCCTACCTCCAAACCTACTGAACGGATGCCGACGAACAACGCCTGATTTCTCATCTCGAAGCTGTGGATAATCGATCTCGACCGTCGACTCAGGTTTTTCCCCCCTTTACTTTAACTACTCCTGGGAGTTTCCCCTTTTTCTCCACCAATTACAACTCAATGCAGAGTGACGTGAAATGTCGATGCAGAGCGGATAGTACAACCCATAGTTGATATAGGTCGTGGGTCAAGAGGTCAGATTGCAAATTGTGGAACCTTTTTAATTTAGGGATTAATTGGCAGTCATCATGGTTTTGGACTTCCAGAAGCTCCTTCATCTCCAGTTTTTTAATCTTTTCTTACTTCAGCTCGTCTTTAAAGAAAAACTTCAAGCTTCTTCAAAGCAACATGATTGAGCATGAAATTGGTCCCTACCCAACACCAAAGTGAGATTGCATGTATGTTAGAAAGAGTTGAGGCATTGCTGTTGTAACCCAGCTTGAACTAATCGTTTATAACTCAACCATCTAGGTATTCTGCTTCCATTTTTCGTCGTTAGTTTGTCCATTTAATTGCTTCTGCATTACGAAATTAAATTTGGCCACATTGGAAATCTACATTTTGAATCATGGAGAATAATTATTGCATATCATATCAGCTTGGCCACACAACAGGTAATGGTAAGTGGTAACTTGGTTTTCTTTTGCCGCTGTTCAATGACCAAGCAACACTTGAAGATGCTCACGTCCTCCAGTTTGTTGAGTCATTACTGCTATAGATAGCTCTCTAATAGGTAATACTCATCCTGTACACCTATTTCTTAGTTATTATACTACTCTGATGTAAAGATTTGTAAAGTTTTTCATTTCTATGTATATTAGTTAGCACTTACTTGCAAAGTAGTGATTGGATTTTAGTTACAATTTGGCATCATAAGCTCTATTTGAGTTATGGAACATAGAGCCTACTTGAATTAGTGTTGATCCTTATCTTGTGTTTGTTCTTTCAATTGTCTGAACCGATCCACGCTCTGAAAAGCCAAATTCCAATAGACAGATAGTTCAATGCTAGAATTTAAGGTGGTTGATTAGCATATGCATTTTAGTTGATGTTCTAATTGCTGATGTTCTGTAACCAGTTGTAGATAATGTTCTGTTTCCTAATGTCACTACTATTTAGGCACATATTCCCTTTGCTTCCGCTACCAATATAAATCATGACCTTACTTAAGCATTGGTAAGTTTCTTATTGAAGCAGATAAATTCCCACCAACCGTTGTTATTCATGCATGTTTGTGTATGTTCGTTATAAAATTGCTAGAAGTTTTCAGAACTTCCTTGCTTGATGATGGGAGGCAAGGAACTACTAGACCAGTTTTGATCGAAATCCAGTAGAGAAATTAAGTAGAAAGAAGAAACCATATAGACAATTACCATTATTATGATTGCCAAACACCAAAGTTGTGATTCTGTTTTTCTTCATAGTTTCTCTCTTACCTTTTTTTAACTTGTGCATATTGTGATTTCCTTTTATCCATTTGGCTTCTCTCAATTCCAGTTGTTATATTGTACTTTTATGCAAAATACATTGTAATATTGCTGAAGTTCAGAGTTTTTTTCTGGAGTTACATTTTGTGCTATGGTTAATTGATTCTACGAATTCAGCGAAGCCAAAAAACATGCTCTAGATCCAGGTCCAGCGGATTTGAGGGGTTTATGTATGGAAGAGACTGTTGTTGATCAGGCAGGACTAAAGAAGAGGAGGGCTCTTCGTGCTTATATCAAGAGTATCTTATGCATTTGAAAATGATTTGCCCAAGACCTCATTGCTTAGAAGAAGGAAACCAAAGATGACTAGACATCAAAATTCAAAACTAATATATCAATGTATATTCGTGTTTGTGCCTGGAATGTACCAAGCGGTTTATGAGACTCCACTGGCCTTGGGCGGCTTTGATGGTCGAGGGCGGTCTCCGAAACCCTGCAGAAAGGTCCTCAGGGGGTTCCTGGGACCTCCTCCGATGCTTAAGTTAGAGAGAGAAGTGAGGTGTGAGTAAATAAGAGAGAGAATGGAGTTGGTCGAAGTTACCATTAATGTGATCCGAGGTGGGTATTTATACTAGCGAGGGTTGGGGATCAGGGCATTTAATGCCATGTCGGGCGGTCCTGGACCGCCTGATCCCTGATCCCCTGAGACTGTCAGGTTTGTACTTCTGTCAGTCTCGTACAAAGTGTTCAGAGGTTGCCCTTCCTTTTCTGTCGGGCGGTTCTCTGAGGTCCCGTTGTGGGAATGTCGGGCGTCCTTCCGGGTCCGTTGGCCCGAGGCAGACCGCCCTTCGTGTCCATTTGGGCTGGACTTGGTTGTCTGGTGGGCTTTTAGGCGAGTCATGGGCTTGGGGCCCATAAGTCTTAACCGCTGACCTAACATTTGCCCCTTAGGCGTGAGAGGCTTTAGGCTCTTGCGGCTAATCGTCCTTTGCCTTTGTGAAGCGGTTTAGGGCCGTCTTGCCCATGACTGCCTGTCCTGCCCCTGGCCGCGAGGGCCTAGAGCGGGATCGCCTGAGGGGCGGCTGTGTTCATGCTTCGTTATCCCGCTTTTGTCACTAAGCGTCTTTTGACTGCTTATTGCGTCGTGTCTTGCTCGGTTTTGGTCGTAAGGCCATGAAGCGTCTGTTGCTGAAAGGGAATCCGTGGCGGTTTCCGCCCCCCGTTGCTTTTCCACAACGTGTCAGTTTTCGGGCGCGGAGCCCCTGACATCAGGAGGCAAAACGTCATCTCAGCGCCTCGGTGCGCGAGCTGTGTCACTTCGGGATTTTGAATTTCCCCTTTCTCGCTTTAAATGTGTGGGGAAGATTTTTTTCGCCAATTCTCCTCCTTGTTTTAGAAACCGTTCGTCTTCTTCCTTGGTCCTCCTCCTGTGAGCTGTGCAGAGGCCGACGACCCCTATAAAACCCGATCGGCGAACCAGGTAAGCGTCCACACTCTTCTTTTTCCAGCGGCGGGGCTTCTTTCCATTTTCGGGTCAGCCTTGTTGACTTGCTTCCCTACTCTCCCTGAATCGCGCCGTCGTTGTCGGCGGCCGATTCTTTCGTCGTCACAGTTGTCCGGAGAAGCGTCGCCCTCGCCGTCCGAGGCCGGCGCACATGGCGCCGCCGTTCGCTTGAGCTCCTCCGCCGCTGAGTCTCCCCCTGTGGCTCGTCTCGAGAGGGAGCCTTCGAGTTCCGCGGCGCCATTGGCGGTCCCGCTCTCGGGAAAGAAGCCCTCGGGCGCTGCTGCAACCGCCTTCGCTTCCCAAGGTACGAAATGTTTTTCACCCATTCGAAATCCATCCGAGTGCGTGTGGGATTTGTCTGGACTAGAGTTATATGTTGGAAGTGCGTCTGAATTAGACGATTTTTTATTCGGGGATTGTGTCGACTTGGATAACGATTGTGCTAACATGCGCCATGTACCAGTTGGGGTTGTGGCCACGTCATCCGCTGTGGGGGATAACTTGGGTGAATTTGAGCGGGTAGGGTTAGGTAGTGTTTCGTCAGAGGAGGATGTTGAGGTAAGCAATGATGGTGATCGCTCGGAGGCGTCTCTTAGCACTGCCTCATCTTTGGAGGTGTCGGAGTCAGGCGACCCTGGACCGCTCCCGGTAGCCATCCATGACTCGGTTTATACTGTCTTGCACCATGCTGGGATGTGGGAAGGAGAGTTTATCCCCTCAGAGGTGTTTGAGCAAGGGCCGAAGAGTTCAGGGGCGGTCTTCAGACCAGAGCAAGTGTTACACCGGTTGAAGGTGCTCCGCATGCCCCTGAGTGGCAGTACGAGGCCCCTTCCAAGACTAGCCGATCTGGGTCCTGCCCCAGTGGTTGGATTCCTATCCTGGTGGAGCATGTGAAGTTGGGTTTGCGGTTCCCGCTCGACCCCATTTTGACCAAGACTCTTCATTGGTTGAATTGCACTCTTGGGCGACTTTCTCCGACGATCATCTTCCACTCAGTGATGTATCGTCTGGCCTGCGACCGCATCAAGTAAGAGCCGTCATTTAATGCTTTCAGATTGATTTACAACATCCGGGATTCGCCCAACTGTTGGTCGATCGGGAGAAGGGAGAATGCGGTCGGGTTCATCACTGGGGCGCCCAAGTTGGACTCCCCTTGGTATAGAGAGTATTTCTTCGCCAAGCCGTCTTGGAAGTGGTATGCAGGTGATTCGGAACCGCTCACGGGATACGCAGTTGGTTGTAAAGATGATTGGTGTGAATCTAGTCAATTTCCTCAGTCTGTGATAGATCATGTAGACCGCATCGTCAAGGCGGTTCATTGGCGTGTCAAGCATAGTGGCTTTGACAGTGCCTACAATCTTGTCCGTGGGTTTTACGGTTAGTAGTGCAATTTTTTATCTTTGCCGCCTATCTTTCTCATGTATTTCACTTATGCTTTCATTCTTCAGGTCTAAGGGAGCTGGCCGATGCCAACAGGCCACGAAGAAAGAAGGTTGCGAAGACTACTGCGGCGAAGACCTCTCGTGCTGGAAGCTCATCCGCAGCTGGTGTGGCGGCCACGACTGAGCGCCCGACGGCCTCTCCGGTCCGTCCCGAAGCCGCCTCGCCTAGCGCTACTGGAGGTGCGGCTATTCCAATGCCTCGGGGGGCGGGGAAGAGAATACTGCTTCCAGAGGCCACCGAGGTTGCTGCGAAACGTGCCAAGGTTCGTGCCTCTCCGCCAAAGGGTGCGAAGCGGTCTGACCGGCCGAGTCTTGTGGAAGTTCCCCCGTTGGCGGCTACGGATACCGAGGCGGTCGAGCTTGCCCTTCACACCATCAGCGACCAGTTGGTGATGCCGAATGAGTACACCCCCTCTTCTCAGGGTAGTAACCGTCGACTGGCCGGGACCGCGTCGCAGCTCTTCTTCGGGGTTAGTATTTTGAGCTGTCTTATCTTACTTATTTCCTGATTCTTTACTGACCGCTTGGTTGTTTGCCCGACAGGCGCAGATTGGGTTTTCCCAGATCATTCTTCTGAACGACCGCCTTTCCAAGACTGTGGATGATAATGCGGTCGAGATAGCGAACCTTAAGAGGAGTGCGGAGGATACCGAGGCGGCCGAGCTTGCCCTTCACACCATCAGCGACCAGTTGGTGATGCCGAATGAGTACACTCCCTCTTCTCAGGGTAGTAACCGTCGACTGGCCGGGACCGCGTCGCAGCTCTTCTTCGGGGTTAGTATTTTGAGCTGTCTTATCTTATTTTCTGATTCTTTACTGACCGCTTGGTTGTTTGCCCGACAGGCGCAGATTGGGTTTTCCCAGATCATTCTTCTGAACGACCGCCTTTCCAAGACTGTGGATGATAATGCGGTCGAGATAGCGAACCTTAAGAGGAGTGCGGAGGAAGGAAGGGAGGCCCTGATTGAGGAGTTGCGTCCGCAAATTGAGAAGACTTTCGAGGAGCGGTTGGCTCGGAAGGATAAGGCTTTGTTGGACGAGAAAGAAGCATCTAAGGCGGTTCGTGTGGAGAAAGACCGTCTTCAGGAAGAGTTGCAGAGGTCTGGGGAGATTGAGAAGACCTTGCTTGAGGAGCAGGATGTTTTACGCAAGAAAGTGGAGGAGCTCCAGTTAGAGAAGGCGACCTTGCTGGTGAACCATGAGGCGGAGGTGACCGCCGTTCGGGCTGAAGCCGGTGCGGCTTACTTGCAATCTGCGGAGTTCATCGCCCAGGACAAAGCTAAGTACAAAACAGTGGTGGGCAACGTGGTGGCTGCCATCCGTCATCTCTTTCGTGAGGAATGTCCAGACATTGACTGGGATTCTGACCGCGTGTGGGATGCGATTGGGCACTGGTCGGCTGCGGACGTGAACTCGGAGGCAGATGAGTCTGAAGAGGAGGGAGCAGAAGGTGGGGAGGCCGCCGCCGAGGAGGGAGATGCGGCCAGTGGTGGCTCACCAAGAATTTGATTTCATCCTAACTTCCTTTTGAACCCTTTTCCTTCCCGTTGGCAAGACTTCTTTGTTTTTTTAGTAGACATGCTGGTTGAACCGTATGCGGCGGTTTATGTTGTTTTGGAGGACATATGTTGATAAACCGTGTTGGGACGGTTTTACGTTTGCATGGCTGTTTTTATGTCTTCATGGCCTTGTGCACCAATTGGGTGATGATGCGTGGCGATGGGCGGCTCCTAGTCTAGACTTTTGGCTTTAGTCGTTCCCTCTTTGCCGAGGTTTTTCGCGAAGGAAGTTAGTAATGCTCAGCCAATGTGGGGCTTTCTTATTGCTTGGAGACCGCGTTGGAGCAGTTCTCCTTATGAGCTTGGCTTTCATTTCGCGAGATGTTATGTAAATTCGGTTTGCTTAGGGTTGGTGGCCGCTTAGTGTATAAGCGGCTCTTATAGGCTTTTGCGGGACCTTTGCCTATTTGCGGGCTTAGTCGTGCGTGAACTAGTGTGCGCTTTGTAAGGCGGTTCCTTCGTATGTTATGCGGCCTTATGCGACCGATGGAGTTCTCGCTCGCTGCTGGTTAGCCGTGTGTGGCTTCGGGGGGATCGGAACTTTGGCCGATGGGAAAGACAAGTGTATTACTGATGAGCAAAAGCGGTCATTTAGTAACGACCGATACACTGTTTTAAGTGGAAAGAGTGTTCTTGAACCGCTAAACTAGCCCTAAGCAAAAGAGGTTACCAGGTGGCAACCACTTACATGATTACAAGTGGCGGGAATCTCCCTGAACCACTAAAATGTCTTTGCAGTAGTATTCAGGTGTCCTAGATTGCTTCCGAGTGATACTTCCTTAGGTGCATTCCGTTCCACGTTTTGGAGATCGGGTCGCCTTCCATGGTGGCAAGTCGGAAGGTGCTGGGACCTGTCTTCTCGCCAATGAGGAATGGGCCTTCCCATGTGGCGGCCAGTTTTCCATGTTCATCTTTCTTCTGGAAATTTCTTTTAAGGACCATATCCCCTTCATCAAGGGGACGCGGTCTCACTCTTTTGTTGTAGGTGGCGGCCACCTTAGCCTTCTCATTGAGGATGCGTTCAAGAGCCGCGTCCCGTCGAGACTCGATCATGTCCAACTGATCCAAGAGCTTTTGGTGGTTGGACTCTGGGTTGTATGCTTGGACGCGAAGGGAGGGGAGGTTCAGTTCTTCGGGCGCGACCGCTTCGGAGCCATATGTCAGAGCAAATGGGGTTTCTCCAGTGGCGGTCTTGTGGGTCGTGCGATGCGCCCATAGGATGTGGGGTAGCTCGGTGGTCCATGCGCCTTTGGCCTCTCGGAGGCGCCTCTTCAATCCTTGGAGGATCAGCTTGTTGGAAGCTTCTGCTTGGCCATTGGTTTGCGGGTAAGCTACCGAGGCCATGGTGCATATGATGTGGTTCCTTGCACAGAAATTTTCAAACGGGCGACAGTCAAACTGCGTCCCGTGATCGGTGATGATCGACTGAGGAACTCCAAAGCGGATCATGATGTTGTTGAACACGAACTTCTGCACTCTTGCACTAGTGATTGTCTCCAGCGGTTCCGCCTCTATCCACTTGGTGAAATAGTCGACAGCGACTACCAAGTACTTCTTTCCCAGGGGCGCCGTGGGAAAAGGACCCAGGAGGTCGAGCCCCCATCTAGCGAACGGCCACGGTCCCACCACGCTCTGCAGCTCGGAGCTCGATTGGTGGTGCTTGGAAGCGTGGACTTGGCATGCATGACATTTGAGGACGACGTCTGAGGCGTCCTTCTTGATGGTAGGCCAGTAGTAACCTTGCAAGAGGACAGTTCTTTCCAGCGATCTTGGACCGGCGTGCGTGGCACACGTTCCTTGGTGTATTGCCTTCAAGGTCCACTTGGCCTCCTCCACCCCGAGGCACTTTAAGTAAGCGCCGGAGAATGATCTTTTGAAGAGTTGACCGTCTACCATCGAATACCGAGCCGCCTTTCGCTTGAGCGCCTTCCGCTCCATCGGGTTTTGTGGGGTGAAGTCGCGCTCCAGGTATTGGATCATGGGGGTTCGCCAGTCAGCGACTTCTTCGATGCTCATGACTTCTTCTGTGGATTCACTTTCTTTGGTGACGGTGACGTGCCGGTCGCCTTCGAAATCCATGGCGGTTGCGAGCTTGGAAAGCGCGTCTGCATGTTGGTTGTCTTCTCTCCGGACATGCTCTAGTTTCCACGAACTCAGCTGAGACAGGGCGTCTCGCACCTTGGTAGCTAATGCCGCTAGCGTCTCATCTTTGATCTCGAACGCCTCTAGGACCTGTTTGACGACCAGGAGGGAGTCGGAGAATATTTGCACGTCAGTTGCCCCTAGCGTGGACAGTATTCGAAGCCCATTGATTAGTGCCTCGTATTCAGCGACATTGTTGGTCTTGATCTCTTTGAACCTCAGCGAGATTTCATGCACCACCCCTTCGGGAGACTCGATGACGATCCCTGCCCCGGAGGCGGTTTTTCCGGCGGCACCGTCTATGAACAGACGCCATATTTGATTGCGCTCTTCGGGAGGAGCGGTTTCGAGGGAGAAACCTTCGGCGATGAAATCGGCCAGGACCTACCCCTTAATGGCGGGCCTAGGGGCGTACTCGATGTCATATTCGCTCAGCTCGATTGCCCACTTGGTCAGCCGACCCGAGGCGTCCATGCCCCTCATAATGCTCTTGAGCGGAAGGTGGGATAGCACCGTGATCGGGTGTTCTTGGAAGTATGGTCGCAACTTTCTTGCCGCGGGGGCGACTGCGAGAACCGCCTTTTCGACGGGCAAATATCTCGTTTCGGCGGGAAGAAGCGCCTTGCTCACGTAGTAAACAGGGCGGTCAGAGTCGTCTTGCGCTTTTCTCACCAGGACGGAACTCACAGCTTGCTCGGAGACCGCTAGGTAGAGGTAGAGCCGCTCTCCACTGATGGGGGCGCTCAAAACTGGCGGTTGGCTGAGCTGGTCTGTCAACAGCTGAAAGGCCTAGTCGCACTCGGCACCCCATTGGAGCCTTGATGCCGATTTCTTCAGCATTTGGAAGAAGGGAGAGCATTTGTCAGCAGACCGCGGGATGAATCTTCCGAGCGCGGCCATCTTCCCATTGAACGCCTGGATTTCTTTGATTGTCTTCGGCGGCTTCAAGGCGCGTATGGCCTCGATTTGCTTTGGGTTGGCCTCTATCCCTCGTTTTGTGATCATGAACCCTAGGAATTTCCCCGCCTCGGCGCCGAAGACGCATTTAAGCGGGTTGAGCCTTAGATTCTTCTTCCTCAGCGTTTCGAAGGTTTCCCTCAGGTCGGACAGGTGGTCACTTGCTTTCTTACTTTTGACTAGTACGTCGTCAACGTAGGCCTCCACGTTCCGCCTCATTTGCTCCTTAAAGACCGCATCCACCATCCGCTGGTAGGTCGCCCCCGCGTTCTTCAGTCCAAAGGGCATAACTACGTGACAGAAGTTGCCCATGGGAGTCATGAAAGCGGTGAGCTCTTGATCCTCGTCCGCCATTCTGATCTGGTGGTATCCGGAGAACATGTCCAGGAAGCTGAGGGCTTCATGATTGGCGGTCCCATCTATGAGCTGGTCAATGCGAGAAAGAGGATATGCGTCCTTGGGACAGGCCGCATTGAGGCTGGTGAAGTCGATGCACATTCTCCAAGCGCCTCCAGCCTTGCGTACAAAGACCGGGTTTGAGAGCCAAGAGGGGTATTTGACCTCTCTGATGAATCCGACTTTGAGGAGGCGTCGTACCTCCTCTTCCAGTGCCATTTGTTTTTCGACCGACAGATGCCTCCTTCGCTGCTATATGGGACGCGCTTTGGCTTTGACTGAGAGGCGGTGCTCGGAGACCTTTCGGGGGACTCCGGGCATGTCCTCCGGTCCCCATGCGAAGAGGTCTTGGAACTCTCTGAGGAGTGTGAGTAGTTTCTGAGCCTCCTCTTGGGCAAGATGCGCGGAGATACGCACTGTCTTCTTCGGCCGCTCTGCGTCAATGGCGACCGCTACATCTCCCTCGACCGCTTCCGGTCTCGGAACGTCGCCTCTAGTGTCGACCAGATCAACTTCGAGGTGTTCGATGGTGGCTTGGTAGCATTCTCTAGCCTCCTTTAGGTTACCCCAAACACGTCCGGTTTGTCCTCCGCTTGGGAACTTAAGCATCTGGTGGCATGTGGATGCGACCGCCTCAAACGAAGCTAGGAAGCCGCGTCCGAGAATGGCGTTATATGCCGAAGGACAATCCGCCACGTGAAACTCTACTGGTCTGGTCTTTGTGATTCCTCCTTCTCCTATGGTGACTTTGAGCGTGATCGAGCCGAGGACGCGGACTTTGGTGTCGGAGAACCCTACCAAGCTGGTGGTGGAAGGGTTGAGGTCTTTGACGCTCTTTTTCATCCCTTTGAGCGCTGAGTAGAATAATATGTCCGCCGAGCTCCCATTATCGACCAGGGCTCTAGTGGCTTTGAACTTGGCGGTTCGAAAGGAAATGACCAAGGGGTCCTCCGAGTTTTCTTCGTTGGCCAACTCAGATGGCAAGAAGGCGACCTCGGTCGGTGCTCTCCGCTGCACGTTAAGACATTGAGCGATGCGGTCTCCTTCGGTTCTTGGGCGCTTCCGCCCTCCTGCGATCGTTATGACTTCCATCCCATCATCTCCATTTCGGGGAGCTCTGTAGGGGGGAGACTGCCTCGGGGAGGTGACTTTGTTCTGAGAGCGGGACCTTGATCTTTCCTTTCTTGGGCGCCTCGTCTTGTCCTGCTCGGGACTCGGGGACTCCTCCCGCTCTTCTGCTGAGTGCTCTCTGTGGGACCGCCTCATCTTTAGCTTGCTTCTAAGGTCTCCTGGGGCCAGATGTCGGAGCGTGGCCTTGAACTCCCTACACTCCGTGGTGTCATGGGTTGTGATTTGGTGCCAGTCGCACCACTTCTTTCCCTCCTGGGGTTCTTGGACGGAGGACGTCTCGTGCTTCCTTCTGCCTTTCCTTCGGTCCCTTCCCTTTTCCCTGTCGGTGGAAAGGACGTCTCTTCCTCCTTCTCGATCGGGGTACCTGTTCCGGTACGACCTTCGGTCTGGGGACCGCCTTCCCCTCCGGGACTCTCCACGCTCTGAGGCGTCTCCGCGGGGACGACCTTGCTAGCCTCGGTCGTCGTTGGCTAGTGCTTCCTCCAACAAGATCGCTCGCCGCACCAATTGGTCTAAGTCAGACCAGGCCGCCAAGGCCGCCTCCTTTTTTATCAACGTTCTTTTCAGCTCGAGACTAGTTGTCGAGATTCGGAGGTTTCCGGCGGCCACGACTGGGGAGATACCGTCTATTTCGCAAGCTATCGCGTTCCATCGGTCGTAGAACTCAGCAAGCAACTCTTCCTTCCTTTGTCGGCAACCTATGAGTGCCGAGACGGTGAGTTTGCGACGCCGTTGAGACGCGAATTTGGTGGAGAAGAGCATCGCAAACTGCTCAAAGTTTTCTATAATCCCTTCCGGGAGGGAGGTGTACCAAGTTTGGCATTGACCGCTGAAGGTAACAGGAAACGCACGACACAGATCCGAGTCCGTGGCGTTGATGAGTTGCATTTTTAACATGAACGCGCAAAGATGATCGGCGGGATCGGACGTTCCACCATAGGTTGGTAGTTCCAGAGAGGAGAAGTTTGGGGGGACCGGAGTCTTGAAGAGTTCTCTCGATAGAGGATTTTGTAGAACGTTCGGGCTATTATGCTTCCCGAAGGTTGACCGCAAATGCTCCTCTAGAAAGTTGAGGTCCGGGTCGTCGGCCTCTGGTCCTCCGCCTTCTGTCCGAGCAGGGCTGTCGAGGATAAGAGCGCCTTTCAGCTTCTCGTCGTGCGCTTTTCCCTTCGAGCCCTCGGCGGGGTCGTCTCGGGTCTTCAGGAGTTGGAGAATTTGGGAAAGGCTGTCTTGCATGCTTGCAATTTGCATCCCTTGATTCTTGACCACTTCTTCCAGTTCAGGCTCATCTTCGACCCTCGGTGATAAGCCTCGGAGGGTGTTGTTTTCGGTCATCCCTTTGAGGGGGGTTTCGAAGTCGTCTCCCATCTTGTTCGCCACAAAGTAGTAGGGCCCCACGGTGGGCGCCAAAATGTTTGTGCCTGGAATGTACCAAGCGGTTTATGAGACTCCACTGGCCTTGGGCGGCTTTGATGGTCGAGGGCGGTCTCCGAAACCCTGCAGAAAGGTCCTCAGGGGGTTCCTGGGACCTCCTCCGATGCTTAAGTTAGAGAGAGAAGTGAGGTGTGAGTAAATAAGAGAGAGAATGGAGTTGGTCGAAGTTACCATTAATGTGATCCGAGGTGGGTATTTATACTAGCGAGGGTTGGGGATCAGGGCATTTAATGCCATGTCGGGCGGTCCTGGACCGCCTGATCCCTTATCCCCTGAGACTGTCAGGTTTGTACTTCTGTCAGTCTTCGTACAAAGTGTTCAGAGGTTGCCCTTCCTTTTCTGTCGGGCGGTTCTCTGAGGTCCCGTTGTGGGAATGTCGGGCGTCCTTCCGGGTCCGTTGGCCCGAGGCAGACCGCCCTTCGTGTCCATTTGGGCTGGACTTGGTTGTCTGGTGGGCTTTTAGGCGAGTCATGGACTTGGGGCCCAAAAGTCTTAACCGCTGACCTAACAATTCGTATGTTTTTTTTGGTAGAAATATATTCGTATGTTGGAAAAAGATAATTGTGTTTAGTTTAGTACCTGATGTTTAATTCTTTGCTTTAAATTCCTGGGTAGATATAGGTCAACTTATGAGAAGTGGACCCAATCTCATTGGATGAAAATGATACAATACTTCTCGATCAGTATGAATTATGTGTTAGAACTTAGAAGTACTTTAGACCTAGATTCCAGAGTTTTATGTTGGGGATGCTCTGGGTAAGAGGGCACATCAATTCTAATCTTAAATGTTTGTTATAGCCGTCTCTTTCATCTTTCGCTGGTGAAATTTCAAATTTGGCTCAAGTTTCGTATAATGATCCTCATTAGTTTGGTAAATACATGAAAACAAATGAATTATAACGAGTTTTTATCAATTTTTTATATTATAAAGAAAACTATATAAAATAGATGATTTATCATACGCCCCGCGGCAAAGTGCGGGTAAATTGACGAGTTCTTATTAACCTTCTTACTAATAAACTTATGTTTCTCAGAGGTAATAAACTACTTCCTCTTTTCCCCCTCTTCTTCTTAGGGGAATCATGGATAACCAAATTTTCACCCTTAGCATTTAATGGAACTCTTCTTATATTATATTTCTCTTCTTATAGACGGATGTTACATGGAGGATATATCAAATCTATTAGGCAAAATTCATCTGTGTAGCCAAAATTTTGACGTTTGTGACAATAATAGCCACTTTTGGAGAAATACCAAAAATAGCCAAAAATTCGATAGTTTGATGACAATAATAGCCATTTCCGTCATATAGTTTGGCGGTGTCATTGACACCGTTAGTCAAATTAACAAAACGCCTACATGGTTGCCAACTCACAGGACACATCATCAACAACTCGCCAAGCCACATAGATGTCATGTCATGTTTTAATTTTAAAAATAAATAAAAAAATCAAAAATTACTTTCTCATCCTCTCTCCTCTCACACCATCGTCGGTCTCCTCTCACACCATTGTCGGTGTCTTTTGCAGCTCCCCGGCCGTCATATGCAACAACCCAGCGAAAAGAAAAGCAAGCATCCAACACCCGATATCCAAAAGTAGAGATTTCCCCTCTAACCCTAGCGTTCTCGATCTGCTACCCAATCTCCCAAATTAGTAGATCTGCTCTGTTCTTCCTCACGGCTGAAACTCAATGGAGCTGTCCCCAAATCAATAGATCTGTCTCGGGAATCATTGACCAGTGGGTTTAGCAGCCGAAAACCTCCGATTCGGGAATCATTTCTCTTCACAGCCGGCGCCATCCTGTTCGCTTCATCTTGTCCGTGACCAAAACCCAAAATCAGAGATCTGCACTGGGAAAGAGAGAGCTAATGGAGGAGGCTTTCATCTGATTTGGGGCTTTTAATTGAAATCGCCGCCCCTGAAGCTCAGCCATCGGAGATGAAGAGAGATGGAGATGAAGACGAGTCGTCGGCACCCAACACCTCCCTCTCCCCCGTCGTTGCCTCTCCGATCAATATGACCTTCGATCCCTCTTTTCTTTCCCAAAAATCCCACCTCTCTGGTCAAATCCAGATCAACAAGCTAGAAACCCCCTGTTGGCCTCTTCCATTTACTTTTCACCATAATAATCACCTGGAGATACAGCCGCTGCATGCAAGCGATTTTCCTCCATCGTGACGGCGACGGGATCTTCGGAGAAGAAAGCGGCTAAGAGATCTGCAAAGTGAGCGGGGGAATTTCACCGACAATCAGATACAATCAATTATATCTCTTTTTGATGATTAAGGTTCGTCGATTGATTGGTTCATCGATCGATGGGAGATACTGGGATTTTTTCTCTCGAAATATTAGGGGGCAGGAAGTGGGAATGTGATCGGAGAAGATGAAGGAGGAAATTACGAAGAGTTCTCTTTTTTAGTTCTTAGTTTTTTATATTTTCTTAAGTAATTAATTATTAAAAAGATGAAGAAGGAAATTAGGCGGTGGTGGTGATTGCTTACGAGAAGTTTTTTTTTAATTTGATTAGAAATAAAGGATAATATTTTGATTATTTTCCACCTACTATTATTTTTGAATAAAATATTCCACGTCATTTATTGCTGTTAGTCCAGTCAGCACGTTAACTAACACCGTTAAACAATTGGACGGAAGTGGCTATTTTTGGTATTTCGTCAAACGTGGCTATATTTGGCCAAACCGTCAAAGTTTTGGCTAAACAAGTGTATTTTGCAAATCTATTATTGTACACCATATTTTCAGTCTAACTTCTCCGGAGCAAAAGGCTGAATTCAGTAGGTATTCATAAATAAATAAAAAATCAAAGTAGGCGTGAGGATCCATTGAAAGAAATTAATTTTTATTCCTTTTTAATTAACATGTAAAAATCATAATTGACGGCTACATAGAATGATCCCAACAAATAAAGTGGCGAATTACTCTGTTTTTATAACGCCAATCTCTACATCTCTGTAACTCTGTTGGCTATTTATCCTGTGCCCAAATCCATGATCAAAACAGAAGTTTTCAGTGCGCTGTATCTAAACATCAATTTTACAGAACCTCTCAACTCTAAATAACATAATGCACAACAATCTATAGCTCCGAGAGCTGGAACTAAAACATCACCAAATGCTTTGAATTTACCAGCCTGGTAAAGAGCTAAGGTTCAACGACAACTCTTGTAGGCCTGTGAAAGCTTACTGCTTCTCATTCAGCATTGTCTTCACAATGCTGTCAGCCATCCCATTGAGATGAGGGAAAAAGTGCCCAGAACCAGCCAGCTCGTGGTACTGAATCCAAGAAGAATGGCGCTCTGCAATGTAGCGCTGCAGTGTAGCAGGCACCAGAATGTCTTCGTCTCCTTGCCACAGATGTACAGAGACTTCCTTGTCCATGAAAGGGTTCTCCATCTCTACAGGATCGAATTCCCACGTGCCAAATCCTAAGTTCAGGTCACGATGGAGAGACTCGTATTGCCCTTGCTGCCTTACATGCTCCTAGTAAGAACATTAAATGAAAACATATGAAAATGTTAATTGCTTAGCTTTTCAAATCTACAACAAGTGCCAAGTCGTTTACTTATTGCATAGGAGAAGGAGGAAAAAAGTTGCAGGGGGGAAGATTCAGGAAGATGAAAATTACTCTATGATGAGCACCCTTAGCTATAAGCTGCTTAGCGGCAACTTCTTTGTCTTCACGAGAAAGAGTATGAGGGCTTTTACTTATTGCACCAATAATAGGAAACCATTTTTGGGTATTCCACCAATGAGTTAACCAGGGAGCATAATGAGCCACACGGAGAGACCAATAGTCGCAAGGTGGTTGTTTGTAGAAGGCTTCAGTAGATAAGTTGGAAGGAAAACCAGGCCAATAATAGTTAGTAGCTGGGGTTAACAGTGTAACCCCTGCCAGCCTGAAGATTGTTGGCAAAGAAAACAAGAAGCAATAAGAAAAATGCACAAAATACAACATCTATCTACTGAATCGGCAGCTACACACTTTACCTATGAGGAATGTACTTCAGGCATCCCCATCCCAGCTGGCCGCCAAGCGAATAACCGATTAAGTAGAATTTCGGCCCCAGTCCCAATTGATCAGCAAGCTCTTCTATGTCCAACGCCTGGCTCTTCACTGTTCTCGATGGATGAGGATCACTCTCCCCATAACCAGGTCTGTCGTACGACACGAAATACATCCCCAACTCCTCAACAAGTTCCTGACTCGAAAGCATCATTAAAATGTTGAAGATGGTAATAGCTGAAGGCATGACGAAGCTTAAGCCAAAACAACAAATAAACGCACATACTGGAGAAGTATAAATGGCAATGACATCATCAAGCCTGCAGACGTCTAAGCCATGGATGAAAACGACTTTAATCTTGGCAACATCCTTTGACACTCCACGTTCTTGGTAAGCCAAATGCCTTCCATCACGAAGCTGGATTCTCGATGCTGTGACTGGCGGCCCATCAGAAGAACCACATATCTTGGGCAGAGGTGGTCGGACTGCTTGGTAACCCCAACTCACTAGCCCAGCGAGCAGAACTAAAAGTACTGCAGGAAAGATCCCTGAGCATATATAATCATTTGATTCAGAGTATAGTTCATCTAAGTCGACAATCAGGATAGAAGCAACTAACACAGTCAATCCCACTTTATGAGGTTGGTTTTTCTACCCATTGTCACAAAGTCAAACCAATTACTACTATTCCATTCGTCGGATTATTCAGATTAACAGTGGAAAGCGTAAGAAAGTTGACCCCGAATCCCAAACTCAACCTTTATCCAAGTTCCCCACCTGCCCTAGAAACGACCCTCCTCCCCTACTTCTTACCGGGAAGTGAGAACTTACCAACGTAAAGATCTAAGATCCTTAAACAACTCGGACCCAGCAACAAAGTAACAGAAATTCTCAATTGCTCTCTCATTGCTAGATCCCCGGTAAAGCGGGGGAACAAGAGATACAATAGGCGTATACAAAATCCAATTCTCAGCGACAAATATCGGGGAAGGAAGGCAACCTGAAGGGAGAGTAAGGCCGGAGCTCTGCTTAGCTCTTCTAGTGTGAGACCTTGCCGAGGCAGCATATATCTTTCTGCTGCTTCCTGGCGCCATTATCAGTATGGAAGGACGGGATCCCAAAAGATCACCAACCCATACAGATTTAGAAGTCCCGCGAATTGAAGATTCAAGCCTACCAGGAGTTCAGGACTTGAACAGAGAAGAAGAAGCCGTGCAAGTTGTAGTGAAGAAGAAGAGTCGTTAAATAGACCAAAGGGCTATTGCATGGTTGGAAATTTTGGCCGCTGACTGCCTGCGACTGCTGGTGGGCGACTGAAGAATTTTCTTAATCAGCAGCCCAACTAGGAATGGAACTTCTTAATCAGCAGCCCAACTATGAATGGAATTGGCAGGTGTGAAGAGGATATCTTGATCTCCATATTCTTCTCGTGTGCAGTGCAGCAGTGTAGCAGTGTACATGGGTTGGGTGGTTCGAATTTAAGAGAAATTCTTCGATGCACCGGGTGTACCACGTCACCCGTGCACCGGCCCAATAAATGGTTGACACGTGTTCAAGGTTTAAAAAAAAGCAATTGCGGGTACCGCTGCGGAGTAAGCAGGGGTAACTTCTCCTCCATCGCCACCGCCACCGCTGACGTCCACCACAACTTCAGTTCTCTCCCGCTCTTCGACTCGCCAAGCTTCTCAGAACCTCAATCTGAACCCGACCCACCTCCCTCCCAGTCCCAAAGTTCAGACCTTGGCCACTAAAAGTTCCTCCCATCACAAAAGCAACGCCACCAACGAGAAACCCAAGAGTTCCCCGACGTCGATGCCGCTTTCCTAGATGGAGAAGAAATCATTTGCTGTCCCCAGAAGGATGAGGATGAGCTTTGATAATTGATGCTTCTTTTATTGTTTGCAGATGTTTGATTTTAGTTTTGGGAATCGAGGGTAGGTTGTCGATGGAAATTAGGAACAGGCAGATAGGCACGGAGACGGCGCGTCAATTTCACCCCGCAAAGGTGCATCTTGCCTTTTTTACTTTTTAACACCTTGACACGTGGCGATCTCCAATTGGGACGGTGCACGGATGACGTAGTACACCCGGTGCACCGAAGAATTTCTCCGAATTTAATAATTTTAATTACTCAATTTATGTATTACGGTTTTGAGAATATTAATTCAAACCCACTAAGAAAAATAAAAATCTATGATTTATTTATAATTAGGTTGGGTCGGGTTGAAAATATTTTTAATTAAAAACCCAACACAACATAAAAAATATAGGCAACTATTATACATTAAAAAAAAATATTATGTAACTTAACTAAAAATTTAAATATAGTTTTAATGAAATGCAATTTACTTCAACATATGTCTAGTTTATTTCATAAATATTTGTCGAAATAAGCTAAAGTGTGTATAAGCTAACACATTCCAAATATATTGTTATTCTAAAATTATACACTAGAAAAATGATTACGTAAATCATAGCTTATATTAAATCTATGGTTAAATATTAAGTTAAAGAATGTATAGGGCTAGGGAAACCACAAGAGAAAATATGATAATATAGCTTAATTTTCTCACAAATATGTTTATTTACGATACTAATATATTTTGGACAACTGTTCAACACGGACTGGGTAGGTTACTACGAGTTGTGTTACCCAAAATCCACACCCAAGCCAATAGGGGCGAGTTGTACAAAAGAAAACCTTCACCTAACCATAAACTTTGATTTTGACGATAAATACAGGTGGGTTGGGTCGGGTCGGACAATTGGGTCGCTTTGTATGTTGTTTTGCTCACCCCTACTGGTGGCAAGTCGAGTACTGATAGAGTAATTTATTATAAAGCGTGGATCAGGTACGCCGACCAATATGGGTACGTAACTTAATAGTAAAATGGGTAAATTTCAAATTTGGCCGCTGGAATTACTAAAAAATTTCATGTTTACCTCTAAAAATATTTGGATGCCATTAACGGAGACTGACGGAAGGTAACAGCCTGTTACCAAATTTGGACTATTGAACTAATTTCAGCGACTACGAATGGAATAAAATATTTTTAATGGTAAATGTGATTTTTTTTTAGAAATTCCAGTGACCAAACTAGCAATTTGAGGATGTGTTTTCAAGTGGCATGGATAAAGCTTCCGACACCCCTTGACTTCATTAACCCTTTGCACGATTGAGGAAAAGTAGCTAAAAAGCGCTTTTGACCAACTGCCAAAGAACTCGAAGTGGTATGGTTTGAAAAAAGAAAATGGGAGGGAGGGATGTTTGTAGAGTTTGGTGGCACCTCTTTCTCTTCCTTTTGATGTTTCACCTTCTCTCTTTGTTCGTCACCCTTCCCCCTTTTATGGGGTAGTACTTTAAGGTATTTTAGACAAGGTTCTTCTGACCCAAGCTTAGATTTTTGCTTGTAATGGATGAAATATTTGAATCATAGTGCTTATATCGTTCAATTGAAGTCCTTAATGCTTTATTGCATGTAATAATAATTTATAGGATGAACCTAAAGTAGATTACCATTCAACTAGGTTAAATAGGGGATTACTCAATTGATGCATCGGACTATTACATGATAATTGAGTCATTTAAGGTGTATGCTTAAAGAGTTGATGGAATAGATGAAGAGGGGAACTCTGTGAGATGATAATTGCCTTATTTCCCATATTAGTAATCCTCGTGCCTCGATACAATATAGTTTGACGCCATTATTTCTAAATCTTGTGTGTTAGTGTAACTTGTAGTGATTAGACCCTTTACAACATGAACAGTTAACTATATAACAACCAATCCATTGAGTACGGGTAGATTATCAAGTCTCGGGATATGACTTTAGTAAACCGCTTTACTACACCACCTAGTGAGGGTATACTTGGCCAAGCTAGGTGTGGTAGTAGGATACATAACACAAAGATTTAAGACTCACGAAATTTTTGACGCCGTTGTTGGGGAAACATATGTTTAAGCTATGTACACTATGAGATACTTTAGTTTACTCATTCCTTTTATGCATAATTTTTTAGTTTGTAGTTTTTTTTCACAGTATTCTTCACGGTTGAGTGAGTTTTTATATGTGTAGCCTAGATTATGCACCGAAGGGATACCGACAATCTCTTAGTGCTTGATACAAAGATTGAGAGGACTATTTGTGGTCTCAGGAGTACAAGGCAAGCAACCAAAGGAGTACACAATATGGCAAAGCAAGAGAAAAAAAGGGCGCCTCAAAGAATCAATGGAAAGGACCATCACATCAAGATAATGAATCTTATTCCCTTCCTAGTGTGGACGACGTTCAGTTGCAAATACTGCACCCATTTGTGTCAAACAATATCATTGGTGCAAGTCTATGTGCTCAAGAATGAGGATCCACATAGACATATACTAGCCTTCTTGGAGTTGACTGATGGGATCACGCAGAATGGTGATGTGAAAGAGGCGATTCTTCTTAGATTATCCCCAATTTTCATGAGTTGTGTTGCTAAGCTTTGGATGAACAATCAAAACCGAGATCGATTGTATCTCGGATCCACTTGTGAAAGAAATTCTTTGCAAGGTGATTTCCACCATCCAAGATAGCTAAGATGAGGAGTGAAATCACTTCCATCCAAAAAGAAGTAAACGAACCCTTGTTTAGAGAATGGGAACGTTTGACTTCACTCTTGTTGAAATTCCCCCAAAATGGACTTGTGGATTGGTTGTAAGTGTAGAATTTCTACATCGGTCTCACAAGAAACTCAGAACATCTTATTTACGCAGCCGGTGGTGAATCAGTCTGTAACAAGACTGTTGGTTAAATTAGTTGATTGCGAGGAAGTGGAATCGATCGATTATGATTGGGTAGAGGAAGACGAGACAAAACTTTAAAGAGAGCCATATTGCTACCACTAGATGAAGCATCTTCTGTGACTGCTTAACTTGAGGATTTCTCTAAGAAGTTAGACCTTGTCAACTCGACATTCAATGGCAACATAAATTAAGTCTTGAAGTGTGTCTGGTGTGGTAAAAATATGCATAATAAGGAGAATTTCCAAGTGATGTTGGAGGAATCCATTAACCACGAGCAAGCCAACTACATCAGAAGGAAACCTAGGATGGAAATCCATATAGTGCTACTTACAACTCTGCGTGGAAGAATCATCCTTTTTTTTTGTTCGTAACTTATAAACCAGAGACTATCCCGACTTCAAAGCCAGAGTTCTAATAACTTTCCATGCCAAAGACCTTCTCAACCACAAGGTAATTTTCAAATCCAAGGCTTGGATTCCTCTTCACAATCCAAACAAATTGAAGGAAGAACTTCAAGGATATAAGATTTGGTACGCCAATTTGTTCTACAACTTACAAAATGTTTGAATCTATTGAATATTTGTGGAGTTCGCTAGTCAAAAGTTTACCAATTAGGAAGCAAGGCGGAGGAACCAAGAAGCAATGCTACAAAATCTTGAGCTCAAGTTGGTCTGATCGCTCAAGCCCGGAAAGTCAGACACAAGGAGCTCTTCCATGTAATATCGAGCCAAAACCGAAGGAGGGATGTCATGCAATGGTTTTAAGGGTTGGATGTAATATTTAAGATGCAGTGCATAGGTCGGTTCTTACAGTGCCAATGTTAGAGAATTCAAACTAGAAGCTTCAAGAAGTAAATGATTCTGAAGATGAAAAGGAAGATGTCTCTCATGAGGTTGAGAGAAACAAGAAGAAGGATACAATATGAGAGGACAAGTCGAAGGAAAAATCATATGTTCCAGAATACATTCCAAAACCACCATATCCATGAAGAGCATTTGAGAAGGATCTAAATCACGAATGTAGACAATTAAAGTAAACATTTTCAACTCAAGGTTAATGTCCCTTTCTTGGACTTGGTATTGAAGATTCTTAAGTATACAAAGTTCTTGAAGGAAATCTTGGTGGGTAAACAGAAGATGGAAGAAGTGGCAATGATATTTTTTAGCATAGTTTCTTATTCCACTTCGAAAACTAAAGGAGTTACCCTAAATTAAAGAGATCAGAGACTTCTCATTATCTCAAGTACCTTTGGAGACAAGACATACTAGACACCTTCATCTACGCGATTGATTTTATCATACTAGACATGAATGATGGTGTTCATGCAACAATCATATTAGGCTGGTATTTCCTTGCAATCATAAAGATGATATCATCAACATATCATGCTAAGGGCCAGGGAGAATTAATTAGTTACACAATGACAGAGCTTTCGTCCTTTCTAATCTACTTTATCCGGAAGAAGCAAAATGAAGGATGAAGCTGGTCATGTTCCCTACTACTTCAACTCAGCAAGACTTTGGACGTTCAAACATGGTTCAAAGAGTCGAGCCCATTCCTGAAGTAAGAATCCAATCATATAATGATCAATTTGATGTACCAAAGGATGTTGATCAAGAATCATCAAGGAAGAATAATGACATGTAAAAACTATTGATGAATATCATGTTAAAAACGAGATTGAGGCTAAGAAAGGGGCAAGTAATGTGGCCACAAATAACATAAAATGATTGCTTAAAGTCTCAATCGAGGATAGCATGAAGAAAAAGAAGTTGAGACAATTCAAATTTGAAGGACAAAGCTAAGTTGAAGGATGGAAAGAGGATGAAGCTTGACCCGATTGAGGAAGAAGAAAGACATGGAGAGTGCTATAAGGAATTTAGAGTAGAGAATTTATGGGGGGTGTCCACCGACTCAATCTACTCTCAAGGACCATCCTTTTGAGAGAATCCTTGAGGAATCCATGAGCGAGAGTTAAACCATAGGTCTTCACATGTGGCATCTTGGACTACATCACAAATGAGATTATAACAAACTCTCAAGGGAGTTTAGGTTAAATCTTCTCACTTTGTTCTTGAATGATGCTTGATTAATGGTAAACAAACCTAAAGATGCACTAATCAGGAGGTACCACAACAATTCTGTTTACACATTTTTTCTCTACCTTCAATAATGGACTTGCGTGAAAGAATTTATTTTATGAAGTGTTTGTAGTTACCAATAGTGAATGGACCCTTTCCATGGTTAAGAAGAGCATGAATGCGTGTTTGGAGATGTTGAAATGTTGGTGAAACGATCATTATAATTATATGTGGAGAAAATGCATTTCTCTATTAGATCAATGATCACAGGCTTGGGAAGAAGTTCATGCGAGTGAACATACTTCCTAGACCCGTGAACTTTTTGCCATGTTTCAAACAGCAGGGGATTTCCCAAATATCACGATCGCAAACTTTAGAAATGCACATGAGCTATAAAGCTATTTCTCAATCGCGAAAAGGGAAGTTCCCGGTCGAGATCCTCATTTCCCTGAATTTCACACCTTCAAAACCCTCTCTTTTCCCACTCTTTTCACTCTCAACCATAACAAAACAAACACTATCAAAACACCACTTATTCAATTTCAGTAATTTTTCATAAATTCTTGGCGAAAAATCACCACACCTCATGTCATAGATTTCTGATTTATTTTGTAAATTGATAAAAAAAACTTCTTGGATGGGATTGAATATGGGGTGTATGGAATGATAATTTAGCTACTTTAAGGTTAGGACTGGAGAAGAAAAATTCATAAAACTTTAATTTGAATTCATGTGAATGTTTTATGGGGTTTAGAGGCCTTGGTGGACATTGAATGGTTGATTTTAGACAATTTAAATATGCGTCCACCAAGTGCTCGATAAATTGCCCAAATCACATGAGCTATGTTTTCATTGAGTCAATGTTTGGCTACTGTACTTGAATGCATATGATGAACCCTAAATGTGTTGGATTTTGATTGAATGGTTAATGGTGTATGGCTCTTTTTCTCACCTAAGATACATGCTCTCTGTATGTTTTTTGAGCAAATGCTCCATACCCTTACCTTTGTTGTTTGAATTCCTGCCCTTGATGACAACATTAAAACCCTCAAATTCACATGATGTACTTCGTTCCAACTGATGAAACTCCCAAAATACTTAATCTAGCATATCTTTTCCCTATGCAACCCTGTTTTTATACATATTATCAATTAAGTGTGGGGGTGTATAGAATTAATCCTAGGGATGAAGAATGGTGTTCACAGAACAAATTTGAAGATTAATAATGTGTGTTTGGAAGTATTTGGTGTGTTTGTTTATGTTGGAGATTCGGTTGAGGTAAAGTTTTACTTCGATGGGAGAGCTCAAATGCTCCTCCTTCTGAGGAAGTAGTTCAGCCTACCACATGCCATTAGCAAAGGAATAATCAAAATCCTCAAGCTCTACAAACCAACCCACAAGGACAACCACAACAAGATCCTGAAACATTATATTCTTTAAAACATTAATCGTGGGTACGCTTTTTTGCCCACAATGTTGGTTACTGTACCACTTTTTGTCGTTTCCTGGTCCTTTGCAGTTTGCACGCTAGGATGCTGCTTGCGGCCGATTATGCCTACCCGTCTACTTCTGGTGGAAGCGCTACTCAGCTGTGCCCCTCTTTCCACCTTACCTCCGGTTTTCCAAATCTTTCGTACAGACCAGCCCGTGTGTTCCTTTTCCCAAAAAAAGGGAAGCGACATGTCTATTCCGTCAGTCCGCCTCTACGCTTTGCTTCCCGATGACAGTATAACTTTCAACACGCCAAAACCCATGCTTTTCTTTCGCCCCTCTATACTCTGCTGTCAAGAATCCATCCCCCTCGTTACCAATCTTCTATTCCAACTATTGCCCAAATCAAACCTTGCCCCCTTGATCTCTCCTTCGTTCTAGTGCCATTTCCCTACCCAACCACCATGAATTACAGTGTTCTCTCGACTGACTTGGACCACCAGTGCTCCGGCCCTTAAATAGCGCCTACTCCATAAATGGATTGCTGGGAATCCAAAGCGACACGACGACTTTTCCGAGTTAGCGACGCTGTGGACGGATGAATTGGTAAGTTTTTACTTTGCCTCATTCTCTTACTCGCGGAATGGTCTCAACATTCTGACCCGTGTGTTCCTTTCTTTCCTAGGGCATGCTGGTGCATGGCCTTGCAGCATGAACATTGTCTTCCCACTTGGGAGACATACTCATTGTTGGGGAAGTGTACTTCATCGAGAAGTTTGGCCAACATGAATCACGGAAATGCTAGGCGGCTTGCTCAAATGACAGAACCTTGCATTTCACTTCTACCACTTCGTTTCTTCTTTCCGACCAGGACGAGTCGGCCTTCTGTGCTTATAGCTTTGAATTCCGCCAGTTTGAAGACCTACTGCCCATGGTTTTCGAGTCTACCTTTTGTGTTGGTTAGTCTCTTTGTTCCTTCTCAAATGTCCACACTATTCATCGGTTTAACTTGCCATTGTTTCGTCCTAGATGTGGTGGGTCGGCTGGTCTCTGTCACACCTGTGACTTACTTCCAGAAGTAGGGACATTCGGCTAAGAAGCAGTCTGTCATCATTGAAAATGAGCGGTTTGTTTCCTTCATTATCTGTAGTTTTGCCAAGTATGCGTTGGAGCGCTGAATCTTATTGTTGTTGGGTGCAGGAAATTCCCACTCTCGATTACATTGTGGGCGGACTTTGCGGACAAGCTACATTTGGCTGACCTCATACTCATAGAGGATGATGCACCGGTGATCATCGCTTTTACCACCCTCAATTTGTCCATGTGGCGTGGTATGTTCTACTTTTCCTTAACCCTACGATTATCCCAGGCTGAACATGCTTTGCGTCCTGAATTTTGTTACCTATGTATGCTTTGTTACATTAGAGTTTTTCAACACATGTGTGCGGGTAATATTGTCTGTACATTTACTCATGTATCCCGGCTCTCAAAAAACACCCAATCCTCATTGCGTCTGTTTGAGTTTGTGTGTTTATTCCGCGTTCTGCTTACCCTCTTTACTTTTTAGACTTCTCTTAAGAGACCTGTCAACGACCTTTCTTGCCAGGCACTTTTTGCCCTTTTCTGTGTACTATGAAATAACAAACAAGTGCATTTGTTTTGTAGGGTCTGTTGGCGCTTCAAACACTTCTGCTACTCAAGTAGTCATATTGCCAGCAGCTCAGGAAACTCAAGGCCTCGCTGCATTGTATGCGCATACTCGGGTTTGCTTCCTACGCATACATAGCTCCACTTGCACATCTATCTAACTGCAATTCTATTATGCAGCTTCGCTGATGCTGTTGCGCCAATTGGGGTCGTCCCAGCTGAATGCAACACTCCTGAAAAGGCCCTGACGGTATATCGTGAATCCTTGAAAACAATTCCAAACCTGCAACGGATCCGGTCTGATAGTACCGTGGTATGTGCTTCGACGATAGCTACCCTCCTTTTGTAGCCTAACTAATGTCCACACTACTTTTCCAGTGCTAGCCTGACAATGGTTTCATGTCCAGAGTGGCTAGTTCCGATGTAAAGTGAATATTACTAACATCGATACATCCCGTGAGTGGTGCTATCTTGGTTGTTCTTTTTGTTCCAGAACTGTTGTTCGTCGCGATGCACCTTTATGGTATGGGAAGTATCAAGCAACGATCCATCCACATCAACTAAAGCAATGGTTAGTTCCTGCCCCTCATGTATTCAGCCCACCTTATTTGCTTGCACGCAACTAATATGATGTCTATTTAATACTTTTCGTTATGTGCAGTTTCCGCGTACGTCTAATGGTCCACAATGGGTGTTCATTTGCTCCTTTTTTGCTGCTCGGTCAGACTGCATAATCCTTCCTCTAGGTTTCTGCCAGTGTTCTGTTTGCTACTACGCCTGACCGCGGTGGTGGGTGCCCTCCATAGATAGAAGCTTTGTTAAGACATGAATGCATCTTTCTAGTCAACCTTCCTCTTGGATAGGCATCGGATCCGATGGATGATTTTTGGGCTCTATCTATTGAGAAGGACGACAACCTGTGAGACATTTATGCACGAGGCCACGGGCCACGATTTGGAAAGAAGCCCAACATTGTCGTTGTCACAATTCAGCCTGGGTCAGGTTCCAGGTCTCTGTTCCCATTTTACCTTTGCACGTACTCTTGCAATGCTTTGCACCATTTTTAACGTCCATCTTACCATGTGCCTTTGTGACTCGCAGAACTAAACAGACCTCTTCTCTGGGTTCCCCAATCACGCTGGATGTCTCAGTGACAAAGCGCACGCGCCCAATTGAAGTTTACTGTTACCGAACCACACTGTCTATTACTTTCCTAGTTATAACTTAGTCCCTAGCTTGAACCTGTTTCTCTTCATATGTTTGGTGCTTGTGCATAAACTTCCAGCCACCTGCATGAGGGAACTGCATTTACTCATCAAGGGACCCTGCTTTCCTCCCAACAGCCATTGCATGCTGCAGACACGAGGTTTGGCACGCTCTCATTGTCAATTGCAACTTCACCTAAGCCTCTCCCAAACTATCCGGTCACATTTCGTTCCTTAGTGTTGTGAATTTACAATGCTGAAATAGTTAAAGTGTTTCTCAAATCAGCTCTTCCACTACTATTCGCTCCACATAACTTGGCTATTGTTTCTTACCTTTTGATTTTGCTTAAGGTTTCATTCTCTGCCATCTGCTGTTGTCGCTAATCTCCTCGCTACTTCAAACATCCCAACTACACCAGTGGAACTGCTGATGTCCGTTGCGAGTTCTATCAACTCACCCACCTCGCCTGGGTATGTCACTTCTGTACCTACCTGATGATGGCGCGTTTTAAACACAAAAAACAAAACAACTGGCCATTCTTCTAAACAGAATGGTCGGTTGCTTGCGCTTACTCATATTCTCTTTCACAAACCGCATTGCATTTGTCCGCGTGGATTAATGGATTTTTTCCCACTGCAACTTGAATTCACCTTTGGCAGCGATCGGCATTGCAAGCAAGGTTTCTCGTGGGAAAGACAAAGTGGTGGAACCCAGCGCTCCACATCCAAACGCAGCTTCTAAATTGTCTTGGTTAGTTTGTTGTGTTTCTTTTGAATCCTGCACATGTATCTCTTAACGTAAAAAGCTTCCACCTCTTGATGCAACAATGCAACTTTCATGGTCCAAACACACTGTGCAACTTTCAAGCCTGTGTTACTAGCAATGTGATTCTGGTGTCGCGCATGCCACCATATTAATACTTTTACAGTTCCATTACCCAATCCAGCAGAGCTTCACCAATGAGAAACATAATTTCCTATTCCCTTTCATCTGTTGCAGAGGTGGCTTCACTCATGGGGACAGGTTACGGTGATTACTACATAAGTAGTAATCACCGTGGTTACTAAGGGTAAATTGGGTATGAAAAATAAATTGTATTAATTAATTTTTTTAATAAATTATATTTTAGGTAGTTACAAGAATCTATTAATTACAATTCTCCCTCTTTCTCTCACTTCCATAATCTTCAGCCAGATCCCTTTTCCTTATTTTTCTCAATCTTTCTGCAAAAGAAAAAAAAACACGAAATCACTACCAATCCATTAGATAATCACTACCACTTTGAAAAATATCAATACCATTGCAAAAATAAATCTATACCATTACACGAAAACTACCAATATAAACAATCTACCAATATAAATCTATACCATTTCACAAAAAATCAATACCATTGCAGATTGAATCCATACCAATACATGCAAATTAATACCATTACATGATAATCAATACCAATGCGACAAAAACAATACCAATGCAAGAAAACACTACCACTCCGACAAAATCACTACCAATGCGGAAAAAAATAAGATCTTGGATTTTTATTCATCCCACCTTTTCCAGCGCACAACCTAAAAACTCAACTACCAGTCTACCACAGAACAATAAAATCGAACCTAACAGTCACCAAAGGGAGGAAGAAGAAAAATCAGAAAGCAGAGAAATCTAACCTGAGGATCCTGGACGTCGTGGTAGAAAGGCGAAGCGGTGTGGAAGACGTCGTCGCAGCCCTGGATGACGGAATCGAACGAGCCTTCCTCAAGCAAGTTCGCCTTGAACAGCTGGAGCCGCTCGGAAGCTCCGTCGAGCGCGCGGAGGTGCTTGCTCTTCCTCGGATCGTCTGCGAACAAACAAACCGCCGCGAGCGGTGGTGAGAAAGGGGGGAAACGGAAAAGAGCTACGAAATGGAGAGGGAAATGATGAGGAAACTGACTTGGATCGCGGACGGAGGCCCTGACGGTGTAGCCGCGGGAGAGGAGGAGCCTGACGAGCCAGGAGGCGATGTAGCCGGAGGCTCTGTTGACGCAGACGGTTTTTGAGAATTTGGCGAATGGCTTGTTTGGATTTTTGAGAATCTGGCCGGCGGAGTGACGCCGACGGGGGTGGGAGAAGGGAGAGACGGCGGCTAGGTAGATAGTTTGTATTAGGGTTTGAGTATAATATATACAGTAATCAGGTGTGGTATGTTTTTCATTTCCTAAATTACCCTTAGCTAATCTTAATCGTTAATTTAAAAACATAATAAAATAAAGATAATGAATGGTATAGATGTTGGTAGCCACCTTGATTACTCAAAATTGAGTAACCACCCTAACCTATTCCTTCACTCATGCTCTAACATTGCACAACGAAACGTTGTTTGTTAAATATATATTTTGTACCAAACATTGTATAAGCTAACGCCTCTATAACTAAAAGTTTGAATCTTCCGGCCTGGTGCGGGCTTGCTTCCCGCAGGCACCTATTACCACAGTTAATCTCACGGTCAGGAAGTGGATCTTGATGGCTGAACGCCTGCAAAAAAGGAGGCCTTCTGCAGAAATTCCTACTACCCCAGAGAAAATATTGCACACCGGCTATCCCCTAAAGGGATGCACCACGCCTGCCATCACTGATCGCAGAGTTAGGAAGCCGACCCACACTCCGCCTCACTTCAGATCTGTAGCCGGTAATCCAGCAACCAATAACGGTCCAGAATGTTCCACGGACTGCCCTGCTGCGCCCCTTGGTCAACATGGCACCACTTCGCCCGATGATCTAACCACAACGTCAATCCCGCGGCACAAGAATGCATGCAGGCGAAAACAACACAACGGTGTGTCATCTGAAATGGAAGGTTCCCACCTACAGGCATCAGACCATGTTACAAGTCCATCTTCAAACTCATGCTCTGTCATACCAGAACAGCTGACCTCAAATTCTGCTGGGCCTCGCTCTAAAAGAGCTAGAACGCGTTCTGCTACCACTGAACCAGCTCTGAAAATCATAATGGTATTGTTTTCTGGGAAGATGCCATTTTGGACTTTGGTATGCCAGAGTGCATGTGTCCATATTGCGGGGCTATGTTTTGGTATGTTGAACGCCTGAATCGCCATCGCCAGAAGACTATGCCGATTTTCTCCCTCTGCTACAGCCATGGTAAGGTCTCGATCTCTTTGTTACAACGAACTCCGGCATACCTCAACAGCCTGTTGGATGTTAATGGTGGTTCGGAGTCTAAGCATTTTCGCAAGGAAATACGGCCCTACAATGGCATGTTTTCGATGAGTTCAGTAGGTGCCAAACTTGATCGACGGGTTACTAAGTCGTCAGGTCCATACTACCATCACATGGGTACTTTGCTGCCTACAGAAGGCTAAATTCTCACAACTCTATGTATTTGACACAGAAGATGAAGTAGGTGATCGACTTTCAAATTTCTCATGTACCAGCTTGGCTCTTAAACCTCGCATTGTGGAAGGTTTGATAAAGATGTTGGATGAAACAAATGAGCTGGTCAAGAGTTTTCGACGCGTCGCCAGGGAAGTTCGGGATCCGGCTAATCACAATTTGCGACTGCGCATAACAGGGGCGTGCCATATTAACAACAGACAATATGACCTTCCTACTGGTTTAGACGTCGCAAGCCTTATACCTGGCGATTTCAGTGCTGACGAGGACGGCAGAGACATTATCATAAATCATCGTGAAGACGGGCTGAAGCGCATAGACTGTCTAAATCCATAATTCCATGCTTTGCAATTCCCTCTCCTCTTTCCATATGGTGAATAAAGATTCCACTTGGGCATCAAATATGATATGTTCATGTCGCTCCAAATGCTAAAAGGAAGAATGTGACTGAACGAGAATTCCACGCCTTTCGTTTACAGCATCGTGCCAATGAAGGAAATGTTGTAGGGAAGCCAGTCATCAATCACAGAGGAAGAAAAAGGAAGTCGTGGCCATCAAGTCTCTGTAGTTGGAAAGAAATATCAAAGTGCAAGGGTGGCAGATTTGGCTCAGCAATTGGATCACCTCAAGCAAAGCATATAAGGAAAGGATTTCAAAATAAGGGAGAATTACCTTGCTTGAAGATCAACGGCTAGCTGCTACGAAGTACAAAAAGCACAAACGCAAAGAAGAGAGGCAGCTTTTCGGTGATTAACTCGTTCAGGAGCACAAAGGAGTTTTGTGAGCAACGAGTGATAAGAAAAGTAGCTCTAATCCAAGATCAGGAGTGATAGTGAATTAGAGGGTGTGTTGGAAACACAGTAGCTGGATAGCTGAGTTGAAAGTTGTGTAGTGGTCTTCGGATTAGCCTTTCTGGAGTGGTGGGTTAATTGTACCTAGAGTGTGACTCCGAATCGGAGCGTGAAAGCAAATAATCTTAGTGAATTGACGAGAATCACAAATCAGTGATCTCTCTTCCGTGGAGTAGTCAGAGTTGGGAATCATTTTCACCCAACTCTGGAAACCACGTAAAAGTGCCTTGTTTGTGTGATTGAATTTCTTTATGCTCTTGGTTCTTACTCTTTTTTAGTTTTGCCTGGTAATTTCATTAAGAACAGGGGATTTGAATCTTCGAAGACAAAAGGCAGAGAAGGGAGGTTGATATCAAAACGCACAACATTGAGAAAAGGAAGCTAAACGTTCTAGCAGACCTAACCAAGAACACTTGTTGTTCTGGGCTTTAGTTAACAAGCCCATTATTCCTAAGCTCGCTCAATTCTTCTTCTGTGTCAAGTTCGAGTCTTTGTATCATAAGGCAGAGTTAGGGTTTGCAGGTGTAATCAAAACAGGAGGAGGAGCAGGCATCTCGCGCTCGACGCCAGCAACAGGAAATACTTTAATGCGCGGGGGCAAGGCTTTACAACATTACTGCGTAGATGCATATTCAACTATTGAGCATAATCACCTTAAGTTAATGCGACTTAACCAGAAACTCCTACGAGCATAATTGTACAAGGGAATTTGCGATGCTTACAACAAGGGTGATACCTCTGGAAAGGATGTTGGAACGATTTTGCCATCAACATATACAGGTGGACCGCGGTACGTGAAGCATCAGTACCTTGATGCCAAGGCCATATGCAGGCGCATAGGAAATCCATCCCTCTTCATAACGTTTACTTGCAATTCACAATGGCCTGAATCACTGAAGCTTTTAAAAGTGTTGTTGGCATCAAACCAGAAGATAAACCTGATGTTGTTGTTCGTGTCTTCAGAATGAAGGTTGCTGCTTTGAAGGAACAGATCCACAAATATCAATTCTTCGGAAAATCAGTTGCAGGTTAGTCATTACTTATTTCTTATCACCACATCTATGTTGTTATCACTACTTAATTTACTTTCTTCTTATGTCATCCCTATTGCATTTTACAACCCAAAGAGAAAATCCTCTCAAACTTAGTAGTTATGTATCTGCTACTCACCACAAACATTGATTATTGTTGTTGTTTATCAGACATACATACAATTGAGCTCCAGAAGCGCGACCTACCACATGTTCATCTTTCGGTTTGGCTGCATGAGAATGCCAAGCTTAGAACTATTGAGTCCATCGACTCAGTTATTTTTGTTGAACTTCCAGATCCACAGAAGGACCCTGTTGGTTATGCAACAGTAACAAGATTCATGCTCCACGGGCCTTGTGGACAGGCAAATCACAAGTCTCCCTGTATGATCGATGGGAAATGCAAAAAACATATCCCCAAACCTTTCAACTCAACAACTACATATGATCATAGCGGTTATATTATTTATCGTCGTAGAGATCATGGACATACTTTCGAGAAGACTAATGGCATCCTTGACAATCGTCATGTTGTGCCCTACAATCGAAACCTCTTGGTCATGTTCCAGGCTCACATCAATGTGGAAATCTGCCACAAAGGATGGCTGATAAAGTATTTGTTCAAGAAGTTCGGGATCAGGCTACAATTGTCGTTGAAAACTGTCCAGGCAGCAGTCTGCCGCTACTGGTGTTTCCCAGCAAGGAGTTCGGGATGAAATCCAATAATATATGGACTGCCGTGTCCTCTCTTCCTTTGAGGCAATGTGGCGAATGTACGAGTTTCCCATTCATGAGCGAACTCCTGTCGTTGTTTGCCTTCCGATCCATTTGAAGGACCAACAGTCCGTGGCATATAATTTTTATACAGGCTTATAGTCAGTCGTTGAGGATCCAGATAAGGCAAAGACTATGCTGATGGAGTACTTCACTCTCAATTGTGTTGGTCCAAGCGCAAGATCAATAGGATATGCAGACATCCCTTCTCACTACACATTCCACCTGCGACGGAAGCACTGGGCAAGGCGGCAGCAAGGTCATCTTATCGGTCGTATCGTTTTTATCCCTCTTAGAACAACAGACGTGTACTTTCTACGACTGTTGATGTCCAACTATGTAAGGACTATAAAAATGCATGTATGAAACATGGCTTCTTGAGCGCTGACGATGAGTCTCAGGCAACTATAGGAGAAGTTGGTCAATGGGGAATGCCTACCTTGCTTAGATCTCTATTTGTCTTGCTTTTGGTGCATTTAGAGGTTGCTGATCCATGCAAGTTGTTCGAAGACAATTGGCAACTTTTTGTAGATGATCTTTCTTATCAAGCCTGTAGATTAGTGGACCTGCACCACTTCCAACCACCGCTTGATTATCTGCGCAGTGAGGTTCTCAAGCATATAGAGACTCTGTTGCATTCCCATTCGAAGGAACTTTCCGACTATAACCTGCCGTGTCCTGTCAGCAACTGTGCTGCTGCTAAACTGCTCAGAAACAGACTTCTTTGTGAGCATCTTAACTATGACCTGTGCATGCAGAGGCGCACAGCGTGCGACATTTTGACAACAATGAACAAAGATCAGTTTGCAGCGTACCAACAGATTATGGACTCTGTCACCAGTGGAATCGGAAAGCTTTTCTTCCTCTATCGGCATGGTGGTACAGGAAATACCTATTTGTATAACACAATTGTGGCTGAGCTGCGGAGTCAACAAAAAATTGATTTGGTTGTTGCCTCATCAGGTATTGCAGCGAAGCTACTCCCGGATGGATCTACTGGCCATTCACGATTTGAAATTTTGATCGACATAGATGGGTCTTCTACCTGCAGGGTAAAGAGGGGTACTCATTTGTCAGAGCTCTTGCAGCAGACCTCACTCATTGTTTGGGATGAGGCTCCCATGACCCATCGTTTTTGTTTTGAGGCTCTTAGCAGAACGTTGTGCGACATCATGGGCGTTCCCTCTGTTGGACAATCCTACAAACCTTTTGGTGGCAAGAGGATCCTTCTTGGTGGGGATTTTCGACAAATTCTACCTGTCGTACCTGGGGGAGGACGGGGATCAACCCTTAACACCTCGATTGTGCGATCTCCACTTTGGGCACATTGCCACCTGCTTAGTCTGCAACCGAACATCCGCATTAATCATGACGATGTCAATAGCACAACAATCTTTAGTGTCATGACATTCCCACAGTGGATTCTTGCAATTGGAGATGGACTCGCACCAATGATGAACTTTGAAGGATCTTTAGAAGCATCATGGATCAAAATTCCACAATACCTGATCCTACCAGCCAATGGCACTTCAATCCAGCCTATCATTGACTTTGCCTTCCATGGGTTGCTCCATCAGTTTAGGTTAGTTTCCTTTCTCAAGAATCGTGCTATAGTGACGCCAACAAATGAAACTGTGTCTGCCATTAATTCTGCGGTGTTGTCATATATTCCGGAGGAAACAAGGGTGTATTATAGCACTGATAGTTTGTGTACTGAATCCACTGATACTTCGGAACTCGACATCCTATACCCCATAGAATTCTTAAATTCCCTATCTTTCAATGGCTTCCCTGAGCACGAACTTGCTTTGAAACACGTTTGATGGTTACACAGCTGGGGGAAAATGTCGTCAAAGAAATCATACTCACTGGCACATATGAGGGGAAGGTGGTTGCTATCCCGAGAATTGCTTTAAATTTTAGCAAACACAGGTGGCCTTTTACAATGAAGCGCAAACAATTCCCAATCCGTCTTTTCTACGCCATGACTATTAACAAAATTCTGGGTCATGCGCTGGAAAGAGCAGGGGTCTTCTTGCCCAAACATGTCTTCAGTCATGGCCAGCTATATGAAGCTGTCTCCCGAGTTAGATCAGCAGAGGGCCTGAGATTCCTCATTCACAATGATGTTGGTTGATGCAAGCCGCACCAAGAATGTTGTCTACAATGAACTGTACGATGAGTTATATGTGCCAGGTAATTGAGGATCGGGTTTCGGTTATTGTTACACCAATATTCACATTGACTGGTACTTTGGTTTCGTCTATTTTGACTGTGATCCCCTTGGTTTTGATGTCCCAGTTCAAGGTCCCTAATGGAACTCACGGCCGGCAACTATGAATGCAACCTTTTAGCACGCAACATCCACGTAAGACAATAATTTCCCTTCCTTAATTCGTTTGCCATAACTGTTGCCAACCCAAGGAAGCCATTTCGCCACCATTAATGGGGACCGTTTGCCTCTTTACAGGTTGTCCACATTTTTCATTTTCCACTGTTATGTAGGCCACCTTTTCATGGTTGTACCTACCATCGTGTATCAAGGTATCATCGAGAAACCCTTGAATCCTTGGTACCACTATCAACCTGTGATTTCAGTTTGTTTTTTGTCCTCTTGCTAAAGTGTTTGCGTACAACTATACCAGCCTGCAATCCCAGGAACAAAGTTTTGAAGCCTTTTGCAGCCATTTCATCAACATGGTTGATAGCATAGCAAACGCTGTTCTTCCACTTTGGCTGGAATGAATTTCAACGATCAAGACCCTTTTGCAGTTTTCTGTGCATACAGTTATCCAATCAAGCAAGGACCACCTTGGTATGCAGCTTTCTTTGGTCGTGCAAACTTACTTTTTCGGGCCCGAAAAACATTTCGACGCATACAGTTTCAATGTCATGGAGTGAACTCTGCCTTTTAGACAATCAACCAAGGCCAACTTTGCAGCCTTTCTTGGTCGTGCAAACTGGCTTATTCAGGGCCGGAAAAATATTTTGTCACATACAGTTTCAATGTCATGAAGTAGACTCTACCTTCATACAATTTAGATTGTTGTGTTTTCCGTTTGTTTCTCAAGTGATTAGTAGGCCTTACCCTCCTGTTTTCAAGGTCAACGACAACCATTCCATGCTGCTTGCAATTCATTTCGTGAGTTCCTTTCACCCTCCAACCTATCGCGATCTTCAACTATTTATCTATTTTTTTTACAAGAGTACCATGACACTACGTTCCGTCTATTTGAAGGTTGGGCTCCATTCCCATTGGTACCTCCCCTTTTTGTTCTACGGTTTATCTGACATTGCTTCTCGGTTGTGTACAGTTCCACATGGAACAACAAACTCTATCACAAGTGCTAGCTGAAGTCGTTAGCTGCTGGGAATGAGAGCAGTCAGTGCCCTATTATTCCAGACTAATTTGTAGGGGCACATGGATTGTTTTCCCAAATTTTTTTTACTATAGGAATTTGGTCTTGCAAATTTGTGACTAAGCTGGCATTTTTTTGTTTCGCTCAACAACACAACTTGACCCAGTTGTATGACATGAATTTTGGCTACCTTTCCCATAAGAAACGTGAAATTCAAAAGGCCACTATACCCTCTGTAGGCACTTTACCAGGGTAAGGGAAAGGCCAGAAGACAGTACCGTCACTGCCACTACTGCCAGCCCAATACAAGTTAGCCCACTACCCACCTTCCGGTGAGGTCCAATATCCATATCCATAACCCATAGCCAAAGAACGGCAACACAGAGTCGTACCTGGCCACCGCGTGACTCATCAAAGGCTGTACAGACTGCCATTGCCCCTTACCCTGGTAACCTTCGTTCACAATTCAACGATTTAAACACCCACCTCCCAAGTTTTCTAAGTGTTCAGAATATGGCTTGCTGTCCAAGGGTATATCCTCCATGGACCTTACAAGTCAGGCTTCCTAATCTCTTCCATATGAAGCATTCAGTGCAATCTGTAACCCTAAACGGTACTAAAACTTCACCCGCTCACTCGTAATTCTAAGCATACACGCCACCGGGTATGGCTTTCAGAATTCACCAACTAGTATATAATCGACCCTCATGCCCTGCACCTGGCAACCCCTTGATATCCACAGCAAAGAATTCTTATCACCCTCTTCACTGTGTTCGCAACCAAATGGCCGTCGCGTTACAACCAGACGACATAAACCGTCGTGATGCTGGAAGACTACAACCTCGACTGGCTCCTACGGGTAAGTCTTTCAATGATGAACACATTTTGCTGAATGTCTGTTGACCCAATGGAACTTTAACGACATTCTCCACTCCTCTTCGTGGCAGACTTTTCGCATGCACCTTTTACCATCAAATGCTTGGAACCTGGTACGAATAACAAACCAATCATCTTGCGCCTCCTGCATTTTTGGATGCATAGTTGCTACGAAACAGAACCATGCATTTGGGTGGTGCACAACCTTTGGATCGATAAAGATGTATTTTCCCACATTATTGATCCTTCGTACCTCCTCATTAATGTATAAATGATGGTATGTACTGATTCATGGTTAACATGCAGGAGGATCTCATAGAGGGGTACACACACATATGCATGGCTGGTGCCTAATCACCATAAAGCGAATCCACACCAATACAAGTATCACTCAATATCACCCTGATACCACTCACTATCCTAGGTATGTACATTGTGGCTGTAAAGAAAAAACTGGAACAAAACACAGAAACTTATGAATAGACCGCCCTTTCTGCAGGTATCGTATGAATGTGGAGTGCAAAGACATCTCAACCTCTACCTCTTGCATTCTCCTCTTTGATAATGATGTTGCTTCTTCCTACACCAAAAAGCTGCTTGCGACTACGTCGGTCTTGATGAAGCATCTGTGAATGCATGTCTGCAATCTGCCATAGGGAAGGTCTTCACCGCTGAAATTGGACTCCCCCTGCCAACAGATGTTGCCGGTTCACCGTTTGAGGTCACCACCCTCTGGGATCCACTCGCCTTTGCCATTGAATCCAGCTCCCGCCGTGGATCATACCTGTGAGGGTGTGTAAGGTTGTGCAAGGTGACCGTAAATTTCGCTCGCAATTGAGTTCCTCTAATATTTTGCCAACGTGCACGGAACGCATGCACTTCCAGCCTTATTTTGCGTAGCCATTATTAATGTACCTCTATCAGGACTCTTCAATTATCTCAGTACATTGTTATCATGTAGTATGAATGTTGTGGACCAACTTTCTTTATCAGCCCATGGAAAAGGAAGTTTGTCATCCACTCGCTTACTGCAATGTTGTTATGTAGTATGAATTCCATGCCACCTACATGTCTTTCTCAGTTGTGCTTAAGTATTTCCAAGTTCATTGGTCAAGTACACATTTACGCCCTATTTACTTTGTCAATCTTTGTCCATATTAATCAGCAGATCAAAAGGCCACAACAATCTGTTGCCTAAAAATCCTCTTTACTGTTTCAATGTTTGTCTTTTAGTGAAAGTGCTCCCCATCTTCTCCAATCCCTCACCAGCTCTAAAATGAACGGAAGAAGTACTTCAAAACTTTAAGGGGAAAAAAAAGGAAAATAGGTTGCTCATCTCTTTCTGCCGCCCCTTCCCCTGCCAAATCTTTCTCTACACTCTTCCCTCTCCAATGTCCAATCACATCACTCCCAATCTTCTTCCAATTCACTATCAACTCTTCTGCCTACACCATCAGTTCTTTCTTTCCTTCTGCAATGCATCCATGGTCCTTTTAGTTCCATTCCACAAGTCTCCTCTTACCCACGAAAACCTTCAAACAAAGAGACCCCTTGCTTCTCTATTTCCCCGAAACACAACTCTAAAACATCTCTCATAAATCCGGAGGCCGCCAATTTTGGCTTCCTCTTTTCCAGCGGTTTGAGATGTTGACGAAGAGGATCGATGTTGGCTGCGGCCACGACGACACTTTGGCAATGATGGCTGTGGATCCAATGTGATTTTTCCATTGATAGACAAGTAGCCATGGAACCCGTTGGCCGATGAAGCATTTCTACCAACCGTCATTGATCAATCGTTGATCAATTGGTCATCAACCTCAGCACGATGAAGGGAGAAAAAGAAAGGTTCGTTATTCAGAAGTCGGGTACAATACCTAGCTAGCTGGAACAATTTTTGATGTCCCAGCTGGATTAATTTTTATGATGTTTCATCACAGTGATGGTCGGCTCCTGTTTCTGGTGGCCTGAAGGACAGGACGGCAGCGACAATAACGAACTCTAGCTATCTGAGTAGGCCAATATGAAGCAAGATATTCATTGGAATCTTTTTCCTTGGTAGATTATGATCTCCTATTTGCTTTGTTTGGCCTGGGTCCTGGTAATTGATGCTTGGAACTCTTACACTTGGATGGGATGTAAGCAAGTTTGCTTTTTAATGCAGTAAGTCGTGTCATTGCGGAGGAGGATTCAGTAATATGTTCAATTTCAAATACAAATTACGGGATTGTAGGTTCAGACCTTTTAAAGGATGAAAGTTTCAAAACTACTAACCAGGTAAGTTCTTTCAATATTTCTGGAGATCATGGATTGTCGTTTAGGTTTTTCTTCCCGTGGCTTGGCACTGATATTCTACTTCCTCCCCAATCTTCCCTCTAATTTCCTTCTTTTGATTTATTCAACTGTCTGTCAAACTCAAATCTCCATTACCCCTCATCAACCCACAACCATGTATTTGGTTTTCTCTTATGTTCATGTTTCAATTCCTGAGACCCATAGTTGTGTTGAATTTAATGGTGTTGTCCCACAACCAATTGGTCGCACAAAACATAAGTTGTTGGTTGGTTTCCCCATGGTCATATGCATATTTCATAACCACTTTGACATGGCCGTGAAATTTGTTTTGTGGGTTGTTAGTTTCTTTCCGACCATGAATTCCTTTGTTGCAACTAGGGTGCACATACCACAATCCTGTTATGGATTTCCATTCCCGAGTCTAACTCTCGTTCTCTTCTATACCAAAGTATCTCAGCTTGGAGTTGGTAGGTATCCTTTGTTTATGTACATTGGTTTCGTGATTGTCATATGTGAACTGAAAACCTAATTTCATTTATAGAATTAACCCATTTACCCATCACAAGATTGACTGTAAAATTAGTTATAGGAAGGCCCTGGGCTTCGTTTTACAATTTTAGCATTCCAGTTCTGCATCGTCTATTGCATCCAACCTAAAATCCCATATGTTGATCAACCTGTGTTTGATATCTCAACTTTAGTTGCAAACACATTACTGAAAGTAATGTACGGGATACTAACGTGTCAAGTCTTTGCGTATCCATTCATATCATTAGAGAATTTTACTTCATCAACTACAAGAATTGTAATCCCTTTCTAGGTCAAATTCTCTGCCTAAAGACTTTGTTAGTTTAGTATTGAGTTTGGAAAAAAGTAACTGATTGGCATCTTCGGTAGATAATTGACCACCATAACCAAATTTCTAAGTTTGGCTTTAATAAATTGCTAATTATGTCAGATACTCACTTCTGTTGTTTTTCATTTCTTAATGAGGATGTTGTCATTTTAACGGATTACTGGTTTATAAATGGAAACCAACAGTGTCTTAAGCAAGGCAAGTCAAGGGGAAAGTCACGAGAATGAAACAACAGGAAAATAAACAAAGGATTGGAAGTCTGTGTTTGTAGCAGAAGTGTAGTAAATTTTTCACTTAGAAGTCTTCTTTTTAGTAGAAGGCTGTTACTTTTATGCTTTTTTCTAAATAATTCTCAACTCTTGCACGTGAAGTGGGAAAGCAAACTGCTTCTGCTCAATGGTAAATTTAGCTCTTTTCTAAACATTATAATCTACTCTTTCTCTCTTCTTGCTGTGGTTATTTTGTGATTGATTGGGTCATGGATTCTGCCAAATTGACTACAATGTTGTTTTTTACTTCTCCCTAAATGTATGTATAATGTATACATTGATGATTGTGCTATCAAGGGGTTCCAATATGGCTCTTAAGAAGGCTGGAATCACCATGATGATGATGCCAAATGAAAATGTGGATCCTAATTACTAAGCATCTCAATATCATAAACATTACTAGGCATCTCATGTTTACACGGTAGATTGGCAGAATAAGTTCCCTTGGAGTTATGGACGAAAATACTTCACTTTTTAGTTTCAATTGCATCTGTTTATTTGATCTCATAAAGGTAACTTGATTTTACTTGCAGAATTCAATCGCAACTGAAGTGGATGAGGCCAATGAAAGTCCAGAGCTTACTAGAAGCTCAGAAACACTGACACTGAAAAGTGTGACTATGATGAAAATTCACCATTCAAAGTCTCGAGAAGCAGCAAATGAACAGAACGAACTAACTTCAGGGATCGAAAAACACATTAATAGTGCCCCTGCAGAGTTTAAGAACACAGACCACACTATCTTGGAGTCATGCTTGCTTTATGGTTAGAATCCTTATCTTTCAAGCTTCTTTCGTTTGTCTACTGCTGCAACACTTTTTCCCCTGCGCTTGTAATTCTGATCCTATCTTATGTGCCATAGTTATGTCAGCAATGTTTCGGAGTACTTTTCATGATCTCTCTCTCTCTTTGTAGATTACATAAATTAGGTTACTAACAATCAAAAGAAGAGTTTTGATAATGAAGGTTAAATTATTGCTTACATATTGTAGCTTTTTAGTTTCGAGCCTACAATTATAATCCTTCTTGCTTTGAGAACCCCTCTTCAATACATACCTTTCTGAAAATGATCCTGCTTTTCAGGGTTCTTTAATCCATACCTTCTTTCGGGCTTTCATTACAATAACTACGGTAAATTAAATAGGTTGGTATTTTGCTTTTGCCTCCTGCCTTATATTGCAGCTGAATTTCAGTTACCTTCATCTCATTGGCAGTTTATTTGTATATGCTTCCTTAACCACCTCCGTCGTAAAATAGGGTTAATGTCTGCTTATTTTATAGACTGCTTCCTTTAGTCTAAGAGCTTATTTGTTTAATTACTATCACAAGCGGTACAGTGTCATAAGATTGAGCTTCTGAGTTTTGGTTTATAGCAATAGACAAGCTAAAGGGGACAATGGACAAGAACTTCTGTGATTTGTGGAATTCATTTGTTTGTCAGATATTGAAGCAGTCTTTGTAGATCCTCATTATGCAGCTCTTTTTGTGGTTTGCATATCGATATTGTGTTGCAAGTTTAGTGCATTCTAGCGAGAGAGAGTCTTCTTGCCCCTTCCCCAATCCCTCGCACTGATGAATAATGATGAAAAGAAATGAGATAGGCTTCCACAAGTACCAATGAACTGACCTTCACTTTACCTCTCACTACTGACCATCAAATTAAAAAAACTTCACCTTCCCTCATTCCACCCTCTCCGGTCACGTCCCTCTCATTTTCTCCAATGACTTGTCTTTTCAATCACCCAACCTTCCGTTGTTTAGACTCTCAGCCATACCAATCCCTTTTATTCTTCCTCTCTCCTTCACATTCTGACAACGTATAGTAGAAGACGATAGCAGGGGGAGCGGAAGTGGTGGTGGTAATCCCAGATGGAGTGGAAATATCAGATCATGCAATCCAATGAGATTAGCAGGAAGGTGAAAATTGCGAATAAAAGGGCAACCCAGATAAAGAATAGGGGAAGAAATTCAAGGTAGAACTTGGAGATGTAAAACTCGAAGTTTATGTCGCTTCAAATTTGTAGACATAAAAAAACAAAGACATACTGAAATAAGAGATGCAAGTGCAAAACTGAATAGAGATTTGTTAGGTTTTTTGGTAGGAAACTCTAAGAAGTAATCTTGAATTTGTATTTACTTAGTTGAAGTATGTTAATAAGTTGGATTTGGTAGGGAACGCTTAGAGTATGTGTATTATTAAACTATTCATGAAAGTAAGAATATTGTTATTTAATGTTGCCTATATATTTTCAGCACTTAATCATGAGCCCATTAGAACGAAGAGTATGTGTATTATTAAACTATTCATGAAAGTAAGAATATTGTTATTTAATGTTGCCTATATATTTTCAGCACTTAATCATGAGCCCATTAGAACGATGATATATAACATTTTTTACAGGATTACATTTTAACAGCTCTAGTCTCGCCTACGACTGTACCACAGACTATATTCCTATGTTGATCACCAATGGAACTCAATATACAAAAGTCTTATGTACATACTTTTAAACCTTTTAAACACACTGTTGTCAGTAGCACAACGAACCGTAATTTGGTGTCACCTAAACCGACTACCATACGATCATGTTACTGCAATTTTAGTTCCTGCGGCGTTACGTAGCCGCCGCGGGTATTGATTCTAGTAAGTACAAGAAGAACAATAACTGAATCACCCGAGGAGACCAAGAGTGCGAATGGAGTGAGTTGAGCATGCTTTTCTATATCTAATTTCTTTGGAATATATAGATAGATATCTCTAGAGCCAAGAGCTGTCAGTTGACGAAATTGAGTGTCTAAATTGGATTCGCTTTTGCCAAATGGGAGTTAACGTCACTATCCGAGAGAAGATAACAAGGATTAGTGGACTACTCTCGTTGAGATCATCAAGAAAATCTACCAAGTTCTCCATGAGCACCATGACAGAAGGTCAATGATATGAAGGGCCACACCAACAAGTTTTAGAACATTTTATAAAGACGGGACGAGAAAAAATGAATGATGAAACAAAACGTTTTGGGGTCCACTTGTAATTCTAGAACCATATAAATTCTTTGAAAATAACCAAAAAGGCCAACACGCGATTTACGTGATTCTTTCAATTCGATGTGAATGCCCTAATTCCACCGACAACAAAAACTTGGGAGTTTTTGTTTTTGTTTTTTGTGCTCTTGAGCTATTGGCCAGAACCGCCGTAACTCACATATATATCTCAACCTTGCAACCCTAATTCCCTTGAAACAAAGGCAACGTGGGAATTAGGTAAGTATACAACAAAACAGTCCTCCAATAAAGGAAGAAAAAGAGAACAAAAACGTCCATAACAACTTTAAAAACATATCATGCATGGCGTAGAATCATCATCATCATCAGCTTGATGTGCATCATATCTTCCCAATCTTTTCTCCAACGAGCGCAAAAATTGTCAATCAACCAAAAAACGCGCACACAACACAACACAATTATAGGTACGTACGTAGAGTACTAGTGGTCGGTCGATCTTTCTTCTCCATGATAATCAACTCTTTTCCCGGCCGCGGGTAGCTAGTAGCTATGGCTGGCGGGCAGGTAGCTAAGCTAATGAAGAATCCATTTATCATCGCCGTCGGGCAGCGGTCTCGCGTTGAGCATTGAAGTAAACAGCGGCGACGGGGAGGCCCAGACCGTTGAGGGTTGCGAAGTCCCTTGTGCTGAAATAGTCCCTCGCAGAAGAAGACGACGAAGAAGGAGGGAGAGGGTTGGCCACTAAGCACTGCCTTCGATCCTGCCTGAACAACACAAACACGAACCTGTGTATCCCTATGTTCGGCCTTGGTATCTCGTAGCTCACCACCTCTCTTCCTGCACCAACACACACACACACCTCTCTCGTCATAACATGAGATATTGAAAGTCATCATCAACAATACTCGAACTCGCAACCATAAAAGCCAAGTACATGAGATATTGTCATCACATTCGAACCCACAACCACAAAAGTTAAGAAGCGACTAAATAGATCGACGCGGGTTCGAGTGTGAAGATAGACTTTTAATATCTCCAGCTCACAATTGAAGAAGACCATTTAGATATTTGAGTGTGTGATATTCATATATACTCGCTGTTAGAGTGTGGTATAAGATCCAGCATAACTTTCTCCCAACAACTCGAGTTATTGGGACCAACTGGTTTATGACATGGTATCAGAGCTGGTTTGGCCAAGTGGTCGTGTGTTCGAATCTCCACGACCCCAATATTAACAGTTGATTAAAGCACAAGGTATGGTGGGCCTGTGCAAACTTCAAGCCCATGAGTTGGCTTTCGTTTGAGGGGACGTGTTAGAGTGTGGTATAAGATCCAGCATAGCCTTCTCCCAACAACTCGAGTTATTAGGACCAACTGGTTAATGACACTCGCGTACGTACTTACCAAATGTGGCGTCCGTTGTTCCTGGAATGTCCGTCACTATCCTGCACATCAAACATATAACAAATTATTTTTTTCACGCAATCGTTTCAACTACTAATGGATCAATATTTTTTTCAGGCAATCTCATAAATCGAGCATCCTACCAGTGGAGATGCTCCCTTAGAAAAGGGTCGCTAGGGCCAGGCACATCGGGGTCGGTCATGACGAGGGTGAAGAAAGATCTGAGGTCGCCGCCATGGATCTCGACGCGAGGCTTGGAGGCGACAGCAGAAGGGAAGAACTCGTGGCCATTGGAGACCAGCTTGTTGTTGGGATAGACCACCGTCATTTTTATGGAAGGCGTGAAGTAGTCCATCACGTCTCCTATCACGCTCCCGACTATCAGAGGCTCCACCGCTCTGCTTATTGCCATTGTTTTTTCCCTCCAGTTTTGCTTTCCTTGGATGAACTTAGAAGGTGATATATCTATAGAAGGGCCCGTATATATATATGTAGGTTTTATAGTCCGGTTAGAGATAGATAGCTTCTTCAGGTACGTACAGGATGATGATGATGCTGCTTAGATAGAAGAAGGAAAAAAGGGTGCTTTCTGTGAATTATCAATTTATAAATTCTCTATTATTCCAGATGTTATTTTATCATATCACGTTATTAGATTTAGCAAGCTTCTACATAAGTCACTTCCTCTTATGTATCCTTTGGTCGTCTTACTTTTGTCGTATTGGGTCCCTGGAATTGGTTCCTCTCATTGGGCGGACGACCTGGCAATGCAACGTATATGGAAAAGAAAGCCTCTATCTTAACCTTGTTTTTGTTTTCTAGGCCATCAGAGGTTACAGTTGGCGCATGAAGAAGAAGAGAAGATACCAGTGCTCCTACTCAGGATTGAGTAGTGATAATGGGACTGGTTAAGTGGTTGTAATTAGGGCTGGCTATTTGGTCCGGGTTATTTGGTTTTACCCGAAACCAGATCATATAATTCGGATCGGGACCGGACCGGGACCGGATAGCAAACAATCCAATCCCATCTTCGGGTTTAGATTTGAGGTAAAGAACTGTTTGGAACCGGATCGAAAACCGAATAAAGACCGGATAAGAGAGCCCAACACCCAAAACTTAACCAACTCCTCACCGTTTGAGACCTCAAGCCACTCAAACTCCCACAAGATCAATCTACAATCAAGATCGAATTGGGATCGGACAGGGTCAAGACCGGACCGGATCAAGACCAGACTGTTTCCAATCCAATCTTCGGTCATTATATTCCCGAAAAGACCGGACTGGGACCGGATCGATTCTGGTCAATTTAACGAGACCGGAACGTATAGACACCCCTATTTGTAATACCGTAACTGTAACCAATCCAATTTTTGGTACTTATTACCGTAATACCGAAGGAAGCATAAAAAATACATTTTTGGTAGGTGAATTTTAGTTGTATGAAATTGTAGGTGAACTACAATTTCAGTACACAAAATCCTACTGCTTGTTTTTCCGGTACAACCTCCTTTACCGTTTTGCAATCCTTAGATTTTTTTTGTCTTGCTGCAGCACCCATTGGAGCTAACAAAAGTTCTTTTGTTTGGAAGGCAGAAGAAGATTTTCATATATTAATCATGTATCCATAAAATCTATGCTCGATTGTATTATTTACGTATACTCATGAAACAATTTATTTTTCAGGTAAATGATCTCATCTATAGATCAACCAATTAATTTTCTCAAGAAATGTTATAAATCTAGAGGAAATCGGATGATAACACTCTGACCATCGAGACATTTAGGATGTATGTTTAAAACTCATTTAAGGAGGATAGGGCTCATCCCTAATTACGAAAGTCTATTACATGACCATTAAGTTGATGAAAGTGGTTAGGAGAAGAATTGTGTGACATGACCATTATAGCAGTTTCTATATTAGCAATTCTCGTGCATGTCTCGATACACTATAGTTTGACGTCCATTATCAGTTACAATGCATCTCCCGACATGTTAGAGGAAGGAAACGAACCCTAGATACCATCTTTCTTGATCTAGTGTGTTAGTTTAGCTTGTACTGATTAGACTCTGTACAATCTAATTAATACAATAGATACTTTATATACCGTTTTTGAGTAACAATGGATTTCTCGGCCAGGGTATACGATTTTGGTCAACTGCTTAACCACACCACCTTAGAGGTTATACTAGAGCAAACTAGGTGTAAGATTATGACAATTAACACGGAGCAATAAACCCACCAATCAAATGAGGCAGAAAGGAATCTAATGAGTAATGAGCACAAATTTTTTCTTTTTTTTTATAAAAGTGATATAGATTGATTTTTATAATTAGATACTATTCAATAAGTTTGAACTTGATACATTTAAAATCAAGATTATAGTATGAAGGCATTATGGAAGCCTTACGTAACGCTTCTGATTTAATTGTTACGTAAGAAACAATTGTCATTACGGAAGACTTACTAATGGATGTGTATTTTACGTAACTGTTGTAAAATGTCATTACTGAAGCCTTACGTAATTGAGGCTTCTTTTCCGTAATGAATATTAACCTTGCGTTACGTAAAGTGTGAAATCATTACGGAAGCCTTACGTAACGCTTCTAATTTAATTATTACGTAAGAAACAATAGTCATTACAGAAGCATTACGTAATAGATGTGTATTTTACATAACAATTGTAAAATGCCATCACGAAAGTCTTACGTAATTGGGACTTCTTTTACGTAATGAATATTAACCGATCACGTTTGAATTATTTACGGAAAGTATTTAATTCGAGTCTTCTACAACATTTTCGGTATAAAACTATCATAAAAAATTATGAAAAGATAAAATAAAAAAATTTAAATACATGCAATTGGGTAAAATCAAGCAGAGCTCCTAACGTAAAAAAGAACGAAATTGTTCAACGAAAAACAAAATGGAAAGAAAAAGAAAAAAAAAAGGAAAGTATTCATAAAAAATAGGAAAGAAAAAATAAAGGTAACGTGAAAGTAACTGGCAGTGCCGGTCTCCCCCTATTTTTTTTTTTCTTAATCAATGGTTTAAGATGATTCTAACTGATTTTAATGATCTAGATCTATATAAGTTATTTAACTTAAAATTATAGTAGGAGGTCCCACTTTTTAACCAGCACAAATTATTGTGAGTATAATTGTCCCATAATTAGTTCAATATGAGTAGTCTAGTAGTGTAGTGGCGATTGGTCATGTCAATGCATAAAAGAAAAGATTCAGGTGGCTCAACTTTTGGAAAAGAGGCAAGATTGTGCCCTTCCTCAATTAGAAGCAAAATTTATTCCTGACTCAACGTGCACCTTATTATCAAGATAATCATAATAATAACGCCATATGTATATATTCTTATGTGTTGCTTGTCTTATATATTGATTCCCACAGACTAATCCATCTAATTTTCTAGTAGTGTCTTTTATTGGTATAATGGTATTTAGTACTAGCTCTGTTATATTATTTTTATAAACATGTTTCATGTATCTGTACTGTATGATGGAATTCTGGGTGGCTTTAACAGAAGAACATATATGTCAGAGGACATTTATTAACTAGAAATACTATAAGCACTAACAATTGAAAACAACTTTTTGGGTCTACTTAATTAGCATTTTCGAATTGAAAGCGTGAATATATGCCCCCTGCTTCCATTATGCAATTTTGTACGAACTTACAGGTTATTCGCGTATGGTTTCTGAATTTGAAATTCAGTATATTTTTACCGAATCGCTATTCGTCGACCTAGAATTCAAATTTTATCGCCCTAAAACGCATTAAATTGACATATTTAGCCTTGAACAAAATTTATATTATCCCTTAACCAAACAAATGTCGAGAAGACAGAAGCTAATTTAATTTAGGGTAAATACAATTTAATATCCAAACCTTTCATTTTAAACAATATAATAGCCAAACCTTTTCGAAAACAATCTAATATCCAAATCGTCAACTTTTCGTTCGTTTGACCGTTAGTTGACACTTCAAAAAAGTTCAAAATACGACGTTTCATCAATATCCATCGATATCTTCTCTGAAAAACCACCAACATATCGTGGTTCCAAACCCGAGAAGTCCATGACTCCACCATGATGGTATAGAATATCTGAATATTCAGTCATCTGCAATGCCAAAACAAGAAAACAAAGTTGTATTGTGACAATTTCCTCTAAACAAAGCTTTTTTGAAGTGTCAACCAACGGTCAAACAGACGAAAAGTTGACGATTTAGATATTAGATTGTTTTCGAAAAGGTTTGGCTATTATATTGTTTAAAATGAAAGGTTTGGATATTAAATTGTATTTACCCTTTAATTTATTCTCTTTTCTGGTTAACTTCATCTCTACCCACCTCGAAGAAAACGCTTCTTCTTCATTTCCACATATTTGCAACTCCGACCGTCAAACCCCGGCAAGAAAACGCTCATACCTTGGTCGCTCCTACCTTCATCTCTCTCCCACCTGGAAGAAAACGCTCTTAACGCTTCTTTTTCCTCGTCTCCAGATGAGCGATTTGCACCGCCAGCGAAGAGACCCGGGATCCGTCGTCTCCTCTCCGCGTCGGTGGTCGGTGGTCGTTGACGTCCCTGAGCTCCGCCAGCATCGCGCGGATCCCAGAGCTCCTGATCGCCCGAGCCCACAGACTCCGACTGCGCGGATCTCAGAGCTCACAGACTCCACATTCTAGTCTTCCCCCTCCTCGTCTTTGTCTCACTCAGCGCCACCTCACAAATGCCGAGTCCATCACCCGTCACCTACTCTGATTCCAATTCCCATTCCCTGTCGTCTCCTCCGTCTCCCGAATTTAGAACTTCGACCCCTGTTTCCAACTCTCACCAATCCCGGTTCTCGATGTTCTATTGTAACGAGGATTTGAGAAACTTTAGCCTCTTTGGTGGCCGGAATTATATCATCTAAAGTATTTTTTTTTTTTGGGTTTTAGGGAGTTGAGGAGTTAAAAGTTCAATCCAATGAGATCTGATTGATTGAGTGAATAATTGTTGGGTTAATTACTTAATCATGGTTTACCCATGATCTGGCGACTTGCAATCCTTCTATTTCTCACTAGAAGACTGAACAATCTCAAAATGAAAACTGCACATTGTTTATTGTTGAATTGAATGTGTAGAAGCATGTTTGCTTTGGTATTGTTCATATGTGGCATGATATCATAACGTTGCCCCAATTGTTTGCTGATGTATCTCCATCAAATGAGACAGGCGGGTTAGGAATCCTTTAGATCGATCAGGTTTTACTAGGCAGAGTACTTCAATTTGCTAATACGTCTCCTTTTTTTCATCTTCCACAAATGCAAACCCAATGCTAAAGTTCTTCTACACCGGAGTAACACCAACCAACTGAACCAATGGCTTCTTATGCTTGTTGGTTTGTATGACGATCAATATTAAATTCACACTCAACGAAATACTCGAGCTTTTGAGATTCCTTCAATGTCCACTGCATTGGTTTTATGCCACCCAATCTCTGTAGACGAACCTTGCTGGTTTCATTGTAAACTTGTTTCATGTTGTGGTGATCATCATAGTTGTCATTGAGAGACTTCCTCATTCGTTTCGGCTGAGTCATCGATGCCTCCATTTTCTTGATGTCTTCCTTCTTCTCCCTCGTGAGAGTATTTCTTTGGCTGCTACCTTCAGAATAAAGCTCAAGTTTGTGATTATGAAAACCCCTCACACCAGCAATTCTCCATTTCAAACAACCATCCACAACTTTGCACGTACTGCCACTCTGAATCGGCAACCCAACTTGCCCGTCTTTGTATTATTCCGCCTTGGCTTATCAGGATCTGGGATATATGCTATGCTCCTGCAACCATGGTTGCAATCCATATATATCCGCGGATATTTTTCTCCTCTATTTCGCTTGATTGTCGACACTATCAAGAAAAAACCGAGAGATTTTGCTATCTCCTTTGCTGCTTCCCGAGCTTTGTCCTCGGTACCATAAAAACCTGCACTTATGAAGAATTGGGTGTAATCAACTTTGTCACCTTCGTCACCTCGAGAACCTCCCTACAAAAAAACATACGAAAATTTTCAAACCAATCCACTAGAAGTCAATACAATTTTATTTATTTATTATAAACTTTATTTAAATAAGTACTTACCGTATTACTCATACCAAACTTCTTATTATATCAACGATGTTGTCAATTGTGTAGCAAACATCAATAAAGTTGTCTCCCTAAAAAAACAATAATATTAGTACAAATTAGTGATAATTTAATCCAAAAATTAAATAAATTAAGTCCAGGACATGTGACGCGATAAAATGTATATGCAGATTATCAATTGAGTAATAAAAGTGTTTTTGTAGTAAACTAAAGACAATGTAGTAACTAAACTAGAAAACAAGTAGGAAATTGACTTGGGGAAAAATTAACGGAGAGAAGCTCTCGGGAAAGACGGTTTGAAATTCACTACCTAATTACATGATTCAATTCGTTTACATGAGAATGACAAATAATTCGAATTAAATCATACAAATTCGATATCTACATCCTACGATTTTGGTCCAAAAACTAAGATTTAGTTCATAATCATGGAATTCAATGAATAGAGAAAAAAAATTACGTATGAAGTAACCTGTTTTTCTAACCTTTTTTTTCGGTAGAAAATGTTATTCTAACATTGATTCTCGATGATTACCCGGAAATTAATCCCAAAACTTTCTCTCCTTCTGCAACTCTGTTCAATTAATGCTTGTCCAATTGCGCCTACCCCCTGGTGGAGTCACTGCTCTCTGGCCGAGAACCAATTTTCTTCTCCTCCCACAACCAATTTTCATCTCCAACGTCAGACCTTGATTTTGGTCCAACTAAATAGGGTTGCTATTTCGTATCCCCAATCGAAAATGGATATCTTCCGATACCTGGAGGAGAAATTACTTGATAAGCTACAAGGGTGGAAGCTTCGCACCCTCTCATGGGCTGCTAGGGAAACATTGATCAAATCCATTGCCCTAGCATTGCCTTTACATGTGATGTCTTGCTTCAGCCTTCCCCTTTCCCTCTGTCGACTATTGGATAAGCATGTCGCGCGGTTCTGGTGGGGGGTGACAGAGGATCATTCCAGAATTCGATGGATGTCTTGGAGGCAGTTGTGTCGAAGTAAGCATGATGGGGGGATGGGATTCCGCCGGTTCGAGCACTTTAACCAGGCGTTATTAGCTAAAATTGGGTGGCATATCCTTAATGAGCCCCATTCGCTACTGGCCTAAGTCTACAAAGGCAAATATTTTCCAAGGGTTACCTTCCTCCAAGCCACTGCCCGATCCCGGCCATCTTGGGGTTGGCAAAGTGTCCTGTTTGGGAGGCAGTTGCTTGAGAAAGGGCTCCAATGGCAGATTGGTAATGGTCAGTCCGCCTCCCTCCTCTTCTCGAATTGGATACCGAAGCGTCAGCATGATCACCCTGTGTATAATCCACAGGTGCTCCCGGAGGGGGGTGATCTGCGGGTGGCTGAGGTTATCAGACAAGGGGAAGGGCGATGGTGTGAACCCAAACTGCAACAATGGTTTGATCCCCCTACTTGTCAGGCTATCATGGTGACTCTCTCCTACTGTCACTCTAGAAATTGGCCAAGTGTAACCACTTCCTAAAGCGTAGTATAGCGGGTTTGGGTATTAATGTCAACCCGGGTCCTAGATTTGATGACTACTCAGTGAATTCTTATTATCTAGCAATGGAACTTTAGTGCAAGTCCAAATTAACAAACAAACAAAGCAAGTTAAACGGTTGTTTTCAAGTCGAGAGAGGTCGCCCGGATATGGTTCTCCCTAGACTGCAGTTAAGCCGGATTGCAATTTACCAAGTTCGGTTTTCATGAAAGTTATACTGCGGAAGGTTCTTAAACAGTCTGAAGTCTCGACTAAAGGTCTCCAGACCCTCTCAATCTGAGTCTCCAGCGGGCGACTAACCTCCACCGGAGTAAACAGATTGAGGCCCTAACGAACCAAGCCTCCACTACCGAATTGAATTCGGTACAGAATAGCGAATTGGCTCCTCGACTAAAGTCGCCAATTCACTACCTTCAATTAAGGATGCTCTATCAACCTAGGCAGATATTCTCATTCTAGGTTAAAGCGGAAACAACAGGAATATGATCCGGATTCAAGTCATTCAATCATTCAAGCCTCAATCGAATATAATCCAATCATAAACTCTGTACTTGGTTTTATACAATCAGACCTAACATACAAATCTAGGGTTCCCCATACCCAGATGAATGGGGAAACTACTCCATGGAGATAGAAGCAAAAGCAGATTCAGACGCGGAAATCATACTGTGAAGGATGAGTTTCTGCTCCTGGTTGTCAATCGGCACTTCTCCAAGCTCAAGCCGGGCTCCAATGGCGAAGAAATCCTCCAAAATAGCTCCAAGAATGTTCCCAAGTCACTCTCTCTCTCTAGGGTTCGTCCCTTGGGTGTTTGGGAACCAAAACCCAGCTCTCCCTTTCCTTTGACTCGAATCTGCCTCAAAAACCTGATTCTGGGCGAATTACGAGCTGAATTACGGTCGTAATTCTTCCATGCCCGTATTTTGCGCAAAACACTTGTTTTGGTTAAGTTTCAGCGCACCCAAATCTCCTCTCGGCAGTGAAAATACGGGCATGGGAGGCCAAATTACGGTCGTAATTCTCCTGCCCGTAATTCTTCCTCCGCTCCTGTTCAAAGCTTCGTTTCTCCCTCGTCCGGACTCCAAATCAGCCGCCGTTTGAACCCAGACGCTCGTAGTCTCGTCCTCTTTCTTTTCATCACAAACTTCCATGATAATTTGTCCATAATATGATGTATAAATCCATTATTCCTCAGGTCATGCTCGTGTTTCTTCTCCCGAATTGCCAAATGATCTCCGATTGACTTGAAACTTGTTCCTACGCTTCACTTTATGTGCTAGGGCCTGAAATGTGACAAAGGAACACAACCTAGCGTAAAATAGGCTAAATAAGCGATAATGCAAGCTTAAATGATCAAGAAACAAAGGGGAAAACATGTGCAAATATCGAGTCATCAAATCCCCCCACACTTAACTGTTTGCTTGACCCCAAGCAAACCTGACTCAAACCAATGCAACTCTCCATACCTCTATAGCAACAAACAACCCCGATCGTCGGTAGAGGACTTTCTAGATCATAAAGCAGCTTACGAGGTCAACTGGTCTTCTAAGACGTCCCCTATCTTTCTCAATGCGAGTACTAGACTCGAGCCAGGATCATGAGAAGAAGTAGAAGTAATACGGTCAGTTCATGGATAAAGGGACTCACACCATTCACAACCAAGGACTCGTTGTACTGGGGTGCTCTTTCACTTCATTTCACCGTTGGAACCCCTTTTTCACTTTCACTTTACTTCTTTTTTTATCTTTCTCATTCACTTAGCGGGGGTTCCAACTGCAGTCTTTTGCACGGTCGACCCTTATTAGTCGAGCAAGAGCAATTTTTGTACATCTGGCGCTCGCCAGAGTACTTCTTTTAACTCCTTTTCCTCAACTCGTGTGGAGGGTCAATGAAATTAAGGGGGGTCGAAAGCTCTATCCGTGCCCTTAAAAACACATCCTCAAGTAGGCAAACCGTTCAACGGGTGGATGTTTTACTTGTACTAGAGACCGCTTAGCTTCACCTTGTAGGAGTACCTCACTAAGGATCACTAAAATCTCTTCCAAAACCCGATTTTGTGCAATGAACGGTGCCACACACGTTGTGCTTACCCCATGTTTAAGATTTAATGATTTTGACATGGAAGACCAACTACATTTCATTTTTCACATGAGCACCCTGTTCGATACATGAGTCCATAACACAATCCAAACAGAGTCACCATTACCACATGAATTCAACGGTCTTAGCTCCACTAATTCACAAAATCAACTAGAACAGCAGAGAGCTAGATAGGAAAAATCTTATAGTTCAACATCATCCATAGTGCTACACTACCTCCCTAGGTTGCACATTACTATAGAGACTGTCAATTCAAAGCATACTGAACAGGTAATTTGCAAGGAAACACGTACTTGGAGCCCTCAAATTTAAAAATTTGGACAGTGGACTGGGCTCCTAGTACACAAATAGACAAACATTCACTCGCATACATAATCGAACATCCCCCCACACTTAAGCACGACATTGTCCTCAATGGAGGAAAGATAAGGAGGGTAGAACGAAGTTACCAGATCAAGGGTGAATGATGGTGGACGAGGCAGGCGGTGCATTCCACGAGGAGAGAGTAGTCGAAACACAAACACCACACAAAATCTCACAAAGGTTGAGTCATTGACTCTAAAATCAAATAAAAAACTGACTCAACCGAGGAGAAAAAGAGAAAGAAATACAAACCGACTGGTTGGGTTGCCTCCCAACAAGCGCTTCTTTCATGTCGTGAGCCGGACGATGGCTCCTAAGTTTCGGTCCACCCCAAAACCTCCTTGAAGGTGAGGTTCTCATCGATGAGGTGGAGTCTCAAGTCACGAGCATGTGGTATGACAGGTGATGGAAGCTCTTGCACTTGATGCAGATAACGTCTCCACCCTCGAGACCTCTTCTTCTCTTCTCTCATCTCATTGCCCCAAACTAGATATGACAGCATCGATTGACCCCCATCGCGTCCACCAAGAGGAACCGATGTCGATGTGGCCTTGGTCTGGCCAAGAGACACTGCAAATGGGTCCTTGCTAAGCAGTTCCTCGAAGTTTGGTGGGGATATTACTTGCAACTCATGGCCGGTGCAGGCCTCTTTCACCTCAACTTCGTCCTCGGCCTGGACGCCAATTGCTTCTTCAACCTCCCTTCCTTGTTCATGTGGTATCACCCCTGGGAAATGATCAAGAACTCCTCCTGCTTTACTTTCGTCATCCTCCACAACTTCTTTCTACACCCGTTCTTGCTCTTCTTCTTCTAGAACGGATTGGAGAGCAAGTTGCCAAGCAATTTCTTTCATGAGATCTTCTTGCATCTCCTCAATCATGCCCGCCTCTTCAAAGCTCAGTTTGGGATGTGGGAAGGTGTGGTCGGCTACGATAGGACATTCCTGATCATGATCATCATGGGAGCTCTCTGTGACAACTTCAGTGTGCTCCACAATGTCCTTGTAGCCTTATTCTTCCTCTTCCTCTTCTAGTATGGTAGCAGGAGGGTGATCTGGAGCAGGTTGTGCACAAGATCGCTCAAGATCATCGACGCTCTTCTTAAGGCTCAGGAGGATCTCCTCTGTTTCATGATAGGCCTGGATGCAGTGATCCATCCTGGGGCATGATCTCTCACTGTCGCTAGCAAACTGCTCCATGAGAAGCCTCAATTCATAGTTTGGATCTGGCTGTGGAGTGTAGCATGGCTCTGCAGAATGGCCCATGAAGGCCGCCATGGGTAACTCCAGCTCCGATGGCCCTTCTGGTTGTGGGAGAAATTCTTCTTGGTAATGAGGTTGTTCTTGATATGCCCAAGGGTCTGATTGTTCTCCGTAGTAAGGGGGTTGGTACTGGAACCCGAATCCATAGTCTTCTCCTCCTTGATTTCTCCAGGGGGTCTCGGGGTAATACCACTCGGATGGTGGTGGATACCCCCAATGGTTGGAGAAGCCATGAGGATCCATGATTCAGATCTGCACCAACAAAAACAAAAAACACCTAAGTGAAAAGCAAGGGTGGAAAAGAAAAGAAAAACGCTAAAGTAACAAACTTCTGCCTTTCCTAATAATCTAGAAAGTCCCTGGCAACGGCGCCAAAAACTTGACTCGCTATGACACAACTCCTAACATAGGCCAAGTGTAACCAATGAAAGGGACTGCAGTATAGTGGCTCAAGTAATAAATATCGAATCCACGGGTCTCTAGAGTTACTATTACTCAGCTTCAGTTCACTATCTAGCAAACCAGATTAAGATGAAAGAACTAAAACTACTCTAACACACTATTGTTAAGGTTAATCTAATTACAGGTTGGGAACTCCCTTAGGTATGATTCCCCCTAGCCAGTAGCCAGATTAACGATTGATGATTTCTAACTTGTTTCACTTTCATTCACAATGCGGAGAATCCTTGACTAGACCTTGAGTCTCGACTAAAGGAACAAGGCCCTCTTGAGTCAATTGCCTAGAGGAACGTATCCTTCTCTAGAACAACCGATCAAGGCGTTCTGAACTAGATTCCCTCTATCGAATGAGGTTCCCAATCGATACAAAGCAGTGAATCAACCCTCGACTAAAGTAATCGATCCATTACTATCAATCTATGGTGCTCTATTGACCTAATCAGGTATTCGCTCTCATAGGATCAAAGTAGAATCAATAATCTCGACTAAAGACAGAATTGAATCATGAAAACATGCATAGATTGAATATGAACTCAAGATTATCAAGTAAGAGTACTCATACAATCATCCAATCAAACAAACATAGCTAGGATTCCTCAAAACCTAAGTGAAGGGAAGTTACTCCATAGAGAAGAGAGAGACTGCAGAAATCTGATCTAGATCTTCAATCTTCAACTCCAAGCTTGATTCCCGAGCTCCAATGGTGATGAAGATCAAGCTATGGCACGTGGGAACTCTGGTTCGTCGCTTTCTCTCTCTAGGAATTGCTCTGTCTCTCTAAAACTCGGAACCCCTTCTGTTTTGGCTCAAATCTGCCTAAAAATCCGATTCTGGGCGAAATACGGGCAGAATTACGGTCGTAATCACGGTCTGCCCGTAATTCTCCCAAAACGCGCGTTTCACTTTACTCTGATGGGGGAGGAATTACGCCCGTAGTTTCACAATTACCGCAAGTAGTTACTTAATTACGGTCGTAATTTGTTGGATGCATGCCCGTAATTCCACTGTCGAGAGGAATTCTGGGTAAAATAGGCTCGGCATTGCTTTTACGGGCATGCCTGGACCAATTACGCCCGTAATTTGGCAGGGGGTGCCCGTAATTTGCTCTATGAATCGCCACCTGACCTCCAAATGACCCGAAACTTGCGCCTATGCAACTCTTTACTTGCTATGACCTGAAATACGACAAAACAACACAACCTAGCGTAAAATAGGCCAAGGAACAATCAATTCGAGCTAAAATGGACAGGAAACAAGAGTGAAAACATGTGCAAATACGATGCTATCACATGGCTATTCCTCTTCCACGTAGTGATGTCGAGGATCACTTAATCTGGAATGATACAACGGATGGAGTGTTTTCAGTTAAGTCAGCTTACCATCTAGCGGTGGCGCTTGATAGAAAGAATGGGGGCTGGAGGTCGGTAGTCAGCTGGATGGATAGGGCTAGTTGGCTACATTTATGGGAAGCTGATCTTCCTCCTAAATTGAAGGTTTTCCTCTGCCAGATTTTTCACCGCATTCTCCCTACGACGGAGGCCCTAATTGAAAGGAAAGTTCGGGTGCTGCCTCGGTGCCCGGTGTGTTGGGGTGAGTCGGAAACTATGGAGCACTTGTTCCTTGACTGCCTTGTGGCAAGAGCTTTATGGGATTATGCTGGCTAGAGTATCTAGGTCAGGGATTGCCTCGCCATACTTTTCCCCTCTTCCTTAAGATACTTTTCTCTTTAGTCCAACAACCTTCTGTTCTCCTGTTGGTAGTGGCGGTCCTCTAGCGGATCTGGAAGTCCCGAAACTGGGTTGTCTTTGAAGGCAAGCAGTTTGGGTTCCGAGCCTTGATGCGTCAAATTCATCAATAGTGTGAGGAGTGGGGTGGCCTGCCAGTGGACCATGTTTCTCCATGCCACCGCCCAGCATGCATCCTTTGAGTCCGAATGTAGGATCGGATTTCCTGTGTATGTGGGATGGAGCGACGCGATCAGGGTCACATTCGGCTGGAGGGTTGGTTCTTTTGAACCCATATAGAGAGATCCTTCAGGCTCATGGGACGCACTTTAGAGACATTGAGGATCCAATGGTCGTGGAATTACTTTCCCTTCGTGAGGCGCTCTATTGGTGTATACATCGAGGACTTCATAATGTCCGGTTTGAGGGGGATGCCAAGGTCATCATCGAAAAGATCATTCGGGCTGACATCGGAGATAGTAGGTGCGGGGGTATTCTTGAGGAAGTTGTGCATTGTTTTACTGAGCATCCCGGGTTTAGTATACGATTTGTAGGTCGGGATAACAATAGGGTAGCCCATGTGGTGGCAAGAAATGCCCTTTCTTTGTATCCGGCTACTTGTCGTTCTTTTGATTTCCAGGCCTGGATGTATTCCAGGGTGTAACTATCTGATATTTTGAATCAATATGATTATCTTTTGTAAAAAAAAATGTTTAAACTATAAATAAATGAATTAAAGGCATTAGCGTAAAATTAACTTATTTAAGGCGACGAATAAGAATTATTTAGGGCGACAAATAGCAACCCCTATTTTTCGGGATGTTTTCCAAAATGGTAACCCAACTTTTAGTTATTATACAAAATGATAGGGTACCTTTTATTTCTTTCCCAAATGGTAACGTACTTTTGAGTTTGCTACAAAATGATATTTCCATCCATGCATGCCCATCCAATATCCTAACTTCACTAGAATAAAATATTACATGATTTCTAACCATTGCGAATCTAAAAATGATATCAACGAAAGCAAAGAAAAAGATATGATCATCCCTACCTCAATACTTGTTTCTTTTTCAGTTTCAGAACAGTTCTAATAACAAATGGGTTTTCGGAGACTGTTCATGGTGTTGTCGAAATAGAAGTCAATTAATCCCTAAGGAAGTGGATGCCCTGGATTCAGCCAGTAAAGATAAGTCTCTCTAGTTTGCTGAATTGGGTTTGAATATGAGGCTTGCCTCTGTAAAATCATACGGTTGAAGGTCTAAGAAGGATTGCTAGTTGAAAAGAACTTACTCGTTGGAATTGTTCGTTGTGAATTAGATGACTGGTTGGGGTCTTTGCCTCTTCTTTAGTTCTGGGCTGAGAGTGGCTTGCAATATTGGAATTTGCCTTGGGTCCAAAATGTTCGAAACATACAGCCAAACAAGAAATTGAAAAGCCCATGTTTGATACAGACAGAAACTCTGTGTTCTCTTTGTATTTGCGGCAACTATAGGTATCAATTGGGTTGGATTCAATCGAGTTACGGGTTAGTCGAATTTCGGATTTAATTGGGTTGTGGGTTAGCTGGGTTATAGGTTCGTCGGCTTATAGGTCAATCAGGTTGTGGGTCATTGGGTCAATGGTCAATCAGGTTACGGGTGATCAGGTTACGGGTAAGGCAGGTTGCGAGCGGATTGGATTGTGGGTTGTTCGGGTTAGCGCATTGTGTTGCTTAATCTTTACTCGTAACAACAAGAGGTGTCAATCGGGCGGGTTCAGGTTGGGTTCAATCATGTTGCGGATTAGTTGGGGTTTGGGTTCATCGGGCTCGGGTTCAATCGGGTTATCTTCCCTAAAATCCAACATCGTAGCCAACTTAGATACGGCATCCGCATGAGCGTTCTCCTCCCTTGGGACATGTGTGAATGTCACTTCACGAAACCACGCGCACTTCTTCCGAACCGAGTGGACATAGGCTCCCAGTGCCTCCTCCTTCACCTCATAAACCTCGTTTAACTGATTAAACACTAGTGCCGAATCAAGTTTTGATATTGAGTTTTTGAGCTCCTGACTCCCTTGCAATGTGGAGCCCTGCTAGGACGGCCTCATACTCCGCAGCATTGTTCATCTTGAGAGTCGTGAAGCGTAATGCAACTTTGTGCATGGCGCCTAATGGGCTAATGAGGACGATACATGCCTCCTCACTCGCTCGGCTTGCTGCTCCATCCACATGCACTTGCCAACACTCTTCTGCACCAACTCCTACATCAACAACCCCTTCAGCCACGAAATTTGCAAACACCTGAGCCTTAATGGCTGACCTGGGCACATAGCTTACATCGAACTCACGGAGTTGGACAGCCCACTTCACTAGGCACCCAGACACATCCATGGACCCCAAGATCGCTCTGAGAGGAAGTTTTGTAAGCACCAAAATACTATGAGCATGAAATTAGGGTCGGAGTTTGTTCGCAGCCATGACCACCGCCAGTGTCGCCTTTTCTAATTTCTATGGGTGATTATCGCGTTTCATGACTTACCATGGTGCGCCTGACGTAATATATCGGCCTCTCTTTGTTTTTCAACGGGTCTTTGGATATGAGAACCGCGCTTACGTCGATATGAGACACGGCGATGTACAAGTACAACATTTCCTTGGCCTTGGGCGCAGTCATCACCGTAGGCGCCGTGAGCAACGTCTTCATGTCCTCAAAGGCTTTGTCACATTCTTCCGTCCACTTAAATTTGGAAGCTTTCTTCAGAACCTTGAAAAAAGGGGCGCCTTTGTCTGACGCTCTAGGAATGAAGCGCCCAAGTGCCGCTAACCTCCCCGTCAATCCTTGCACCTCCTTCGGTATTCGAGGGGGCGCTAAGCTCATAATTGCCTCGACTTGCTTGGGGTTGGCCACAATCCCCCGCTTCGTTATCATGAACCCAGGGAATTTACCTGCCTCCGCAAAAACACACACTTCTTGGGATTAAGTCTCAACTGAAAGAGGCGCATAGTCTCGAATGTTTCTCGTAAGACCATGATATGGTCTTGGCGCCTATCCTCCTCCACCATCGGAATCTGATGGTAGCCCGAGAACATATCGAGGAAACTAAGCGCCTCATGATAAGAGGTTGCATCCACGAGTAGATCGATGTGTAGCATAGGATAGGCGTCTGTAGGACACGCCCGGTTAAGGTTAGTAAAATCCACACACATTCTCCACTCCCCTGACGGCATCAGGACGAACACGACATTCGAAAGCCACGTGATGTACCTAGCCTCCTCTACGAATCCCCCCTCAAGCAGCCTATCAACTTCACGACGGAGAGCCTCTTCCTTCTCGGATGTCAAGTTTCGTCGTTTTTGTTGGACTAGCCTCTTCCCTTCCTCGACGGCCAACCTGTGCGCCATTGTTTCAGGGGACACACCAGGCATATCTTGCGCACTCCATGCAAATAAATCCCCATACTCTCGTAGCAACTCTACTAAGGGTGCCCTTATTTCCTTAGGAGCTTGCGCCAAAATTCGCACTTGCCGGTCTAGGCGCCCTTCATCAATTGCTACGACCAGCTCTTCGTCAATGGGTTCAGCCCTGGGCGCCTCCTTGGGGCGAATGTCTATGTTGCTCACTCTATCCCTTCGGATGTTGCCCCTCGGTTCCTCCTCTCGTGTATAGCGGGGAGCACTTCCAACTCTTGAGATTCCTATCCATTGCGGCACCACGAATTTTAACGTTTGTTGACAGGTGGAGGCCACCCCATTGAACAACGCCAAAAGGGTCATGCCTAGTATCACATTATATGGTGAGGGGAAATCCACAATCCCAAACTCTACCGCGTGCGTCACACGATGCACTTCATCACCCAGCGTCACCGGAAGACGTACTCATCCGATTACTTGTGCGAGCGCACCCGAGAAACCTATCAGCACGGAGCTTGAGGGACTCACCAATTCAGGCTCTAATTGCATGTGCTCGAATGTGCTCTTAAATAGGACGTCCATCGAAGTTCCGGTGTCCACAAGCATCCTCTTCACCTTGCACCCTGCGATCACACCTTGTATCTCCAAGGCTTCTTCCGACGGGATTTGGCACGCCTCGTCCAACCCCTGGTTGAAGTGTATTTGCACCGTCGCCTTTGCCTCCGAGGACGCGGCTCTCAGGCGCCTGGATCTATCCAATTTGTCTCGATGGTCGATGGTGCCATGATTGACTCCACCGTGACTCTCACACGTTTTGGTTCTCCTTCTTGGTTCACCTCAAATGGTGGTGGGGGTATCTCAGGCGTTTGTTGAATGACCGGCACCATGGGTGCCTGTTTTGTCTCCCTTGCCACATAGGTGCGGTGAGTCCTCTCTTCTGCCATCTTCACAAAGTCATTGAGCATTCCTCTGTCGGCTAAGGTTTGTAGCTCCGCCTTTAGTTGGTAGCAATCAGCCGTGTGATGCCCTTTGTCTCGATTGAATTCACATTATCGGTCAAGATTTCTTTCATTCGGCTGCCCCCGCATTGGTCCTGGCCAACGCAAGTGATACCCTATTTCCTTCACGTATTGCAGGATGTTTTTCAGCGTATCGTTATACTCTGTGAAGTTCCCCATGCTCCTTGGTGGCGGGCGCTGCGCCTCCGGTCTGCTCTGCGGAATATTGTTCCCCATCATGGGTCAAGGCGCCTGTCGCACGTCAACCACCTCCCCTCTTAGGTGCCTCTTTTCTGTCCTTCTTGCAGCCAATGTTTCCTCCAACATGATTACCTTCTGCACTCTCCTATCCAAATCTTCAGTAGAGACCACAACCTCTTCGAGAGCACACGACATAGTTCTTCGCTACACGTGCACTCCTCAAGCAAAACTCCCAATACCGGAGGCTTCACATCCTTGATCGCCATGGCGACTGAAATTAATCGATCATAAAACTCTCTAAGTGCTTCACCATCTCTTTGCTTTATCTTGAACAGGGCGCCTATAGTTAAGGTTCTACGCTTTCTACTTGAAAACTTTGACAAAAATAATTCGGCAAATCGCTCGAAACAGTCGATGCGCCCTCCTCGATTTGATGGTACCAGTCTAGGACAACCCCGTGAATGTTGACGGGAAAACCTTACAAAGTGTGGCGTCTGAGCTATTGTATAGTTACATTTTCGTGAAGTAGCTGTTCAGATGATGTTCTGGGTCGGTGACTCCATCATAGCTTGGCAAGGGTGGGATCATCGTTCCCGCTGGTTCCAACAAAATACTATGCGTCAAGGGCTGCTTGACCCCAAAACTCCTCAACGTACGCTTAGGCGCCCAAACGTTATGCTCATCTGGGCTAGACATCGCAAGGTCAGCAGGCGGTCTCCCTGCGTATTGGCGCCCGTGGGGTGCAAGTTCTTCGCTTGGCCCAGCATAATACGAATGTCCGTATTGACTGGATTCCGAGTCGTCTACCGCCCTTTCTCGCTTTCTCATGGTCGGACTATACGCCCTCATATCTTCACTTCGTCCGCCCTCCAACTCTCTTCTTAACGTTGCTATGGCTTTGCCTTGATCGACAATAATTCAAAACAAATCCCTTCTTTACAAGGATCACTCTCCGTGGTTGGGCGCCCATGGCCACTTTCCCCATCTACCTCCATGCTGAACTCATGACTTGATTGGCGCTCGTCTTCCCCCTTCTCAAAGTTCTCCGATCTTGGGTTGTCTCTGCCTCCACCTTCCTCATTCATTTCCTCAATGCGCTCATTGTTGCCCCTATCTGGCACACCAGTTGTTTGAGCCGAGATCCCATGAACTCAAAATCGCTATTCCTCCGCACTAGGCTACTAGCGTGGCGCCCAGGTCCTGCAAGAATGGGCGCACAATGGGCTTGTACTGCCAGTTAGCACTCTAAAGCTTGAGTCAGTGGAGTTTCTAGAGAGAGAAGTAGTGTATCGCCTTTAGTGAGAGAAGCCAAACTGCGTAAATGCCACCTACCGAGCACTATTTATAATCGTCGAGGTCCCGACCAAGCTCCTAGAATTCAGGCCTACGTCATCATGGCATTAAATGCTTGGTACGGCCCAACGGCCAGGCACCTGTACGTGGCAGCTCCTAGGCCTCCCTGTGGAGGCTCCTAGCAGGGACCACGCCCATCATGTGGCAGCTTCTCGGCTTTCCTCCCCCATACTAATTTATCTCCATACTCCTTGATGTCGTCGTGCGCCCGTTCTCACCAGGCTGGGCCTAATTCTTTTGTTTGGGACAATCTACTCATGCCTTCCCATGGGCTTGGGCCTAAACAGGCTCATGTCCCCCTAGGGTATGTCTATGCTGACCCAACAGTATCTATTATTCCTCTTCTTTGTAAGACAAGAGTGAAGATATTATTATAAGGAAAGCAAAACAATAAACAGTAATTATTTTACAATTTTCACATCTAGCTCCAACAAGCAGGCTAGCACCAGTTTGTGAACGGTTTAATAGTGTTTAATCACCGGTCATTCGATAAAAGTTGAACCTCTTGCTAATCCGAAATGATGTCCGATTCGATTTTGACAACACTACATTTAATAGAAATTCTAATATAAGAGTATGTTATATTTCAATAGATGAGGGGTATGAAAGTGCAATAACATAATAGAGGGGTACGTTTGTCAACTTGTAAAAGTAAATGGGTTTATCAAACAAGCAAGAACCCCAAACAGATACCTTGCCATTAATGAACGTTGAGGTGGGAGTAACTGATGAGGCATTCAGAGATCCAGAAGGCTGCTGCCTATTGTCGATGAGAGAGAGAGAGAGAGCTAATTAATGGTTGGAACCTACTCGTGCACTTTACATCCACTTATTGGATAGACAGTCGAAGAGCTCTTTCAGTCAGAAGTGCCACGGATTCGAATCCGGAGAGGACGAATAAGAAGAGTAACGAGGGAGGAATAAGAACAGGAATCGATGGCGGAATAAGAGAGAAGGGGATTCACTATGAATGGAAATTAGAGGCTAGTGGAAAGCAAAGTAGTAGTTTCAGAGACTTCTTTAGGGATAGAAAATCACTTTTTAGAGGGGCGGAGGAAGGGATTAACATCTGGGTCAGGCTTGTGGCCTACAGTGACTAGTGAGGGAGAAGGGCTTTGATCGCTGGATTGTGTGTCTATCACTCACATATTTGATAAATTTTCACCACTCTATCAATGCATCTTTAGTATATTATGTTGTATTCTAGGTACAATCATAAATATGCGATCAATGTGCTTATAATAAACCTATGATATGTTTTTGTATCATTTTATACCTTTTTGTATCCTTTCGTGCTTTTTAAAGTCAAACATATTCTAGGATGACTTGGATCAGAAATTGGAGCTTTCACGAAGTCGTTATAAAAGCCCATGAGGAGTCCATTAGAGAAATTTCAGCACAAACACATGAAGGAACCCACATCAACCATGTTATGGTGCCAACTGTCACTAGGCCAAACTCGTCATTTCTATTGGATATCAATGAAGAGATGACTTGTGGACCAAGCAAGTCAAATCCGGAGGAAAAACTACAACGGTGGTGACCGTCGTTGGGATGTTGTTGTTCAAGCCCATTAAATCTTCTGGGATATGCTTTGCATCATCCTCAAGTGAAGCAATCGAAGTCCTAGTGGTATTGGGAACTCTTCGGGTGCTTTTTATGAGTTAAATACCTATAAAACCCCCGCTTCCTTCCATTATATATAGAAAGTCGGGCGAAGAGATTCAGTAGGGACACAAACATTCATACAAATTACTTCGTAGAACACGAGCAAGGAGTCAATCGTCTCGGGGGAGGCCGAATAAGCATTCATTGGAGGGTGCGGCTAAGGATGTGAATTAGCCTTATCGTCAATCGAGGTACCATCCTCTCTTTTATATATTCTTAGTTTACATTCATTGTCAAGGATAATGCTTATATTATCTTTTTTTATGATAGAATGAGATGTTTTGGTCATTATTTATCTATGTTATTCTAGTCTTATATCATATTATATCTTAGTCATGTGATGCTTATCTCATTGGATGTATATGTCATGTGATGTTTATGTTATACGAATGTCTTAGTTTTATGATTTCTTAATCTTATGATGGATTCATCATTTATTATGTGCTACTATTGTGTTGTTTATAATATCATCTTATGTTTCAAGAGAAACTCAACTTATGTTCTATGTCATTGTCTTAGGCGTGTATGGAATGGAATGATCAACCATATATACTCAACTATATGCAATGCTTGATACCTTAGATAACTAATGATATATACCATTACTATGGTTTGTAGAGAACCTTTATAGTTAATGTGCTATCCAACTTTCATGATTGATCGATTAGTATAGCGGCATGAAGTGAAAGCACGCATTAGTTAGTCATAATTTCTTTTGCATGAAGTTAAAACTCTACTAGGATGGTCTCAATAGAAGGGGAGAGGGTTGCATGATAAAAAATGCATCGTTGCTTGTCACTAGTGATTGAGATCTATGATAATCTAGGATGAATTTTCTTATCAATTGCGTAGTCTTTATTTTTCTTGTAATTTAAATTATGTTGTACTTTATGATGAATATAAAATATAAACATAGGTAACTTCAACCCATCAATTTTCATTGAGCCTTTGTTTGAGCAATTAGATGATGGTTGTGAGTAGTCATTTTTAGAAAGCATTGTGGATTACAACCTTATACATATCTAGGAATTTTAGAACTTTGATTGCATTTGATTGCATTAATATGCTACATACATGGTGTCAAGTGTTTTTGTACCGTTGCCGGAGATTTCCAATAATATATGAAAGCATCTAACCATCTTATGTCTCTTTATTATCTTCGGATTTAGTTTGTTTTGTAGATTTTTGTCTATGAGTCCAGTGTCTAGTTGAAGAGGACAAAAGATTGTGAAGGAGATCATCAAAGAAGAAGAATCATTAATTTTTTTTTAACAAAAGATAAAAATATTGATTGATATAAAGATCCAAGATTACAGCCTGGACCAAACCCAGGAGCAAAAGATACGACACGAAGTCGGAGAGAAAGAAAGGGCATTCCAAGTCACAAGGTGGGCTACCCTATTGCTAATACGACCTACAAATCGAATATTAAAACCTCTATGAATATCCAACATGTGGAGAATTTCTTCAAGAATAGCCCCAACACGACTATCCCGTGCATCCTTGGCATTAATCTTTTCAATAAGAACCTTAGCATCACCTTCAAGTCGATCCTAAGCAAGTCCAAGATCCCGAGACCAATGAATAGCATCACAAAGGAAAATAGTCCCAAACACAAGGGGATCATCCATAAACTCGAAAAGCAACCCTCGGGCTAAAACAGAGCCTCCTTCATCCTTGAGGATCAACCCTCATGCCGAATGTGAGTCGGCATATACTGCACCATCCCACATACAGATAACAATAAAGGGTGAACCACCAGCATCCAAACTCTGTTGCAAAGAGAGTTGATTCAGATCCAACCTATCTTCAAACAGGGTAACCCATTCATGTAGTTGCTGATGGTATTGGTGCATCAAGTGAGTAATCTAAAATTGTTTGTCCTCAAAGACAACCAAATTCTAAAAATCCAAATACACCATAAGATCGCAACCAGTGCCATAGTGTGCTTTGGCTGGGTCGGCCACAAGAAGCATTTTTTCAGAAAAAGAGGAAAGGTCTGACGCGGCAATCCTTGCCCTACCCCGAGTGAAACCATAATGCCCGAGTGATTGGAAACTCGAAAAAGAGATGCTCTGTCTTTTCGGAGTCCGCCTAGCACACCGGGTATCTAGGCAAAATCTATACCTTTTTTTCAAAATCAGAGCCTCCGTAGTAGGAAGAATACACTAGAAATTTTGCCACAGAACCAATTTTAGTTTAGGCGGAATCAGAAGATGTAACACCCCGACATTTTATTCTAGGTTCGACCGGACACTTGGATTGATGGTTACGTACAAAGGGTCACAACCGTGATTAGGAATAATAATACTAATAATAGTATTAATAACTATTATCATTATTATTTCATAATTTAAAATAAAAGAAGGAAATTCCAAAACGGACTCGTTACACCCGTTACCCCTCCTTTTGGATGAGTGTATTAACCATAATCGTTAAATGTTGAACGGTAGATTGGCGAGTAAAGAATTTGGGGGTTGAGCGAGTTTATTCAAAGGAATCCACACTCAAATCGATCCATCCGAGTTTAGGCACGCTCTGGAGGTAAGGAGATGCGATTCCCCTTATATTAAATTGAATTTCGTATGAATTTTCTTGTGATTGAAAATCTAGGGAATTAGTGACGGTTTTACAGGGTTTTGGACCTTTTGGTTACGTAAATAAGATAGTCACTAAATTGCAAAATTTCCAAAATAGTAGTTTTAAACAATGAATATGAAATTTTAGTTTGATCATTTTTAAAAATAGAGGAAGTCTAGTAGAGTCCTCTTAATTAATTTGCGAATATTTAGTGGTTAAATACTATTTTTAATTATTTATTAGCCGTATATTTTTAGTTAATTAAATTTCTATAAGTTATTTTCGAAATATTGGATAATTTTCATGAGAATTAGCATTCCTGATCAAGTAGGGAAATTATAAATTGGAACTTTCGGAAGGTATGAGTTAGGTTAAAAATTCATAGAAGGGGAAATTAAATAGGAAAAGGCTTATTTTAAAAGGGGTTTTTAAACTGGTTATTAGACCGTCTAAAATGGTGGTGTTGATAGGATATTGAGGTAGTACGTCGAGAAGGGAATTCTTCAAGCAAAGGGTCAAAGAATGGTCTTTTCGAGGTGAGTGTAAAGGGGTAAAATCTTCGTCGAGATCGTTTCAAAAGATCGGATTGTTTCAGGAGATCCCACATTCGCATCCAACTTGCTCTATCCATCCAACTCACTATGGCGCGCCAGTCCCTCAACTGTCTATCCACCAAAACCACAAGGTGATATGCATACTTAACTGTGAACACCCCGTCACCCGTACCGTGCCAAATCGACGTATCTCCTATCCCCACATGGGGTAAAGGAATCGCTTTAATGGCGCGAACTATCTCAAGTGGAAACAACTTCACAAGAGTTTGCTAGCACCATCTTCCTCCCCTTGGAACCATAAGCTCTGCCACCTTAGGGTCACTAACCTCCGAAATTGCATGAGGATTACAAGAAGAATGATGTGGGTGAGAACAAGGGACCCAGCTAGAATGCTAGATAGAGGCCTAAAGCCTATTCCCAATCTGTCACCACAAGCCTCTTTGGAGAAGGTGTCAGCTATAGAGAATGCTCTATCATCCCCACGATGGGTGATATCTCGCAGTCGCTAAAAGGAACTATCCATTGGGGAAGAAGCATCTAGCTCATGAGAGGAGGAAGCTTCAAGCAACACTCGTCTGAAGTCCAACTCGAGTTGGGAGAAGAAATTTGACGAAGGTTGTAACTTCGACTCTGGAGAAGAAGCATCCTCTGAAACATCTTCAACATCAGTTATGATGGGAAAGGAGCAAAGAATGGTCACCTCAAAATGCATTTCGGTACAACATCTTGATCCATCGTGTAGTGTATACCAAATTTACCTAGCCCTAAGATCAGGATTGTATTTCCTCGAGCCTCTCACAGAACCCTTACTTCGGAAGCAAGGTATGGTTCTATTGGAGAAGAGGTCGGATTAGGAGCTTGGGGTTCCTCCGGTTTTGTAGAACTTACGTGCGAAAAGTAAAGCAAGTGCAGAAAAGTAAATCTACTCTACTAGAGAAGTAAGAGAGCAAAGAAGGAAGGTGTTGCATAGGCATCGTTACCCCCAAGTTTCCTAACCATGCGCACTTGATGATCGGAGCATACGAGCAGCCGATTTCTTATTCGTTATATCCCACCTTCTATTGAAAAATTTACTCGAACTAATAAGCGACAAGATCCCTTTGTTCATTGAGGAGACACGTCGTTTGATTGAATGAAGCTCGACTGAGTAAGAGTTCTATTTCTAATCTCATCCGAAAGGACTAGGATTTTGATTCTTACACCTCAAAGGTTAAAGACTGCCTAAGCGAGTCATTAGAATCAACAAATAACAAATAGAGGAAATTAAGCATCACATATATGAAATTGAAATAATCGTATTAACCTAATCATCGAATTTACATGGCTAGAACCCCTAGCGATCATGTACCAAAGAAACTAAAGAACTTAGCCAACATGGGGAGACTGTACTAGGCGTTCATCGTCAAAAATGGAATGACTCCCAGAGACCAAAAAATTCGACTGCCAGAACAGAGAAATCATGTCCAGCGGCACTGATTTTGCCTCCAATTTCCCCTCGAAGATGGCGTCGCTATAAGTCACGAGGGTTATTCTGTCGACAGAGTAACGATCCTTCCTTCACCTCTTGCCTCCTCTCTTCCGAAATCTAGCTCTAAATCCCTAATCATATATCTTCAATTAGGCTTTCTAAGGGGGAAAATCGCCCCTACAATGTCATTCGGCCAATCTGAATCATCCAAACTCGTGGCCAGTGAATCAGAATGCTTTGGACAACTTCCTGACAAAGTAGATATCTCTCCCAAAATGATGATGGGTTCTCCTTTTGTAACATCTAGAACCTTTTCTCGATGAAGATATTGTCAGTTTTGGGCCTCAACCCTCACGGTTTTTAACGTGGGGTGCAATTCAAGGTGACTTCCCATAAGATTACCAATCCTTGTTGTACTCCACCCTGACCACGTTTAACTTCAGATTTCTCACAAGAACTCCTCCATTTCACCGCAAAACGCATCTTGTCATTTAAGGTCGGTTTCTTACTTATGAACCATGGATCTCTCTAGTGCTTTGTCGATGTGGGATTTGCCTAAGGTGTTACTCCTTTTTTTCTTTAATAAATCGGCTCTGTTGGCGCCTATTTTTTTGACGCTTGGTCTCCGCATATTTTCTCCAACAACTTGGACTTGATGTCCTCTACGGCTCCAAGTTGCGCACTAGGCTTCTTGACCCTAAAAATGTGCAAAATGCTACCCAAAAGAGCATGAATTGTATAAAAGAATCCTACAACTTCTAGAACACACTTGAAGAAATTCAATGCATTATGAAGAATGAAGATAGTGATGGGAAATGTAAGCACATCTGGTCACAATACCGGGCTTTAGAATAGACACTTTCACGTATCATCAAATAATCCCACACTTGAACATTGCTTGTCCCCAAGAAAATCGAGGCTTGACATCCCTCTCCTTACTAGATCTTACAATGACATGTGATTTTCGATCTTAGGTAGTGGATTATAAGAAGCTTACAAGGTCAACCCTTGCACTTAAAAACCTTAGATCCTGGCAGTGACGCTCAAAACGTACTTCGTAATTAAGAAGGAAATGATTCGCTTCTCACGAGATGAAGTTCTCTTCTTCTTTCTCGAGTTTCTTTTACGAGTATTTGAGGCGAAATCTATGTATTTTGATTAAGAGGTATGTGCATTCCTGCCCACATGACATGAGTCTTTTTTATGTTTTCCTTATTAGGACGATTTATCCATGTCGCATTACACTTTTTGTGCCACTCTATACCACACCCCCTTACTTGAAAATTTTCTCATCTTGAATGATGGATTGCACCCTTACTCTCTTCGCGACCATAGTCAACCCCACGTGTAAGAACTTCGGTTAGCTAAGAATGAACCTTTTGCTCTCACTCAACTAAGACATATAGCCCTTAGTCGCTCATGGTTAACCAACTCGATCGACCATCCTTCTTAGAGGTGAAATTGAAGTCCTTTGCCTATTATTATTATTTATTTCCCATAGTGGGGAGCATGCTCTGCATCTACTAGAGATCTAGGTAATATTACCACATTGAGCATAGACATGTATCCTCAACGGAATTGCAGTAATAACCCAATTCATTAGGAGTTCCATGAACTCGTGTCCTAGGGGATACTAAATCCACAACCCTTATATTCAGTTTGAAATTACACTGAATCCCCGAAAGATGACTAAATCCACAACCCTTATATTCTTTCATTTGACTATTCTCATCAGTTAGCCATTAACCGTCGAATTCGGTAAAGTTTTGTTTAAACGAAAAACCATGACTGAACTTCCATCCCTACTTAAGATTGTGTTTTCTTTGATGTCTAACTAGGCCACGCCCCTTTTTTGTATCAGATGTAGAGTACACACTAGTGTTAGTCTGACAAAGATGGAATTTTCTACTGTTAAATGTTGTTTATTGACATTATTCTATGAAGAACAAGAAAACTATTAGTTTTTTTATATCTATCTGGATAGAAATTAAATTTGGCGTGTTTTGGAAGTGTCTTTTAAATAAAGGTTGATAATATTCAGATAACATAGTTAGAATGTTGACGGCCGTATGATTACTCTGGGGAGAAAATGAACTATTATCTCCTATGATTACTCTATCTGTGTTGTATGAATATTTAACTGTGTTGTATCAATATAATCTCCTATATAGCATTGGTGCTATAAGTTTTTGCTTTTATGATACAACTTGAAATTGTACCTTTAACGTTATGGTACAACTGTAGATTATACCTATACTTTTTGTACAAATTTTTTTATGGTACAACTTGAACTTGTACCTTTATGTTCTAGTACAACTTCAAGTCGTAAAGTTGTACCATAACATAATGGTACAAATTCCTTTATGGTACAACATAAACTTTTATATTTAGTGTTATGGTACAACTTTAAGCTGTACATTAAAGCACCAATGCAATATAGCATAGTGCTCATATTTAACTAGGTATTATGAATATTGTCGGCCCTTCTATGAGAATGAACGTCCAAAATATCAATTTATTCGAGGGAGAAAAAATTAATAGAGTGTCTTTTACAAAATATCACCAAAAGATAATGTGTAGTTGTCGAAAAAAAAAAACAAAAAACACATAGTTAAGGGCTAAATTGCAAGATTGGTCACTTGAATTACTAACAAATTTTACGTTAGCCACTAGAATTACTTTATTCCATTCGTAGTCACTTAAATTAGGTTAATATTCCAAGTTTGGTCACTGGCCGTTAGTCTCTGTTAACTTTTGCTGACGTGGCGTTCAACTATAATAGTTGACCGTTAAAAGAGTGACGTGGCAATTAAAAATTAAAAATTTCTATTTTCCACCTCGGTTCATTAAAAAATAAAATAAAATATTATTTTTTTGGGCGAGTTTTCCATCACATTCTCTCATTGACCATCGACGATGGCCTGCCGATTCGAAGCTCTTCTTCTCAATCTCCTCATCGTCTCTTCTTCTTCTTCTTAGAATTCGTCCTCCTCTTCTTCTTAAAATTCCTGATCGCCGTCGACACGATCTCTTCAACGGCCGCAGAAGAAACTGCCTTCTCTTCACAAATGCCAAACTCCCTGCAACTCTCCTCTATTTCTTCAATTCCAGATGGCTCCTTCTCAATTAAACGAACGGATTCATCCAACAAATCCTTCCCAGCCACAGATTTTGCCTCCTTCATTTCACCATCGCTCTTCTCAACACCATTACCAAACTTCGATTCCAATTTCACCGGCGAATTCACAACTTCTTTCTCAGAATTTCCAGCGAATCTCAGCTTCCCAATCTGAATTGGGGAAACAAATCTCACTCTTTCAGATCTTCCCTTCTTGCTCACCTCACAATTCCCTCGTTAATCCCTTCATATCTCAACTCCCTCCCCCGAATCGGCGATTTCTTGACTCCATCGGCCGACGCACTCAACCTTGCCAGCTGAATTGGGCCCTCGAACCTCTCCAACTTCCACGTTTTCCTCTTCCCGCTGCTTGCCATCGTTCCCTCAGCGAGATTCCTCGGCGACCTCCTCGATGTTGTCGCTGCCATCGCCGGCGGCAGCGGCGGTTAGAGATTCTCGTCGTCGTCGGCATTGAAGACCTTGAACCCACCTTTGACTTCGTCGAGCTTCATGCTGCTCTCCCAGACAAAGCCAGCTGCCACAACCACACTACTGGGTTTGTTATTATTTACCAACCCTGCAGCAGCAGGTACTGATCTTCTCCTTCAACTGGCCTCCATTTCCTTTTACCTTTTTTTTCCACTTTTGTTGAGTCTTCTTTCTGGGTAATTGAGTGCTAACCTAGTAGGACATGGTGGCCTGGAGAGCACAATTGAGTGGCAATAATGGACGATGATGGGAGCGTGGCGGTTGTCCGCCACCGTCATACCTACCCTGTTGCCGGACGTCCGAATCGCCAGGCCCTCATCGTTGGTCAATGAGAGAATGTGATGGAAAACACGCCCCCAAAAAAAATATTTTATTTAATTTTTTAATGAACTTGAGGTGGAAAATAGAGAATATTAATTTTTATTTTTTTATTTTTAATTGCCATGTCACTCATTTAACGGTCAACTATGAGAGTTGACCGCCACATCAGCAAAAGTTAACGGAGACTAACGGCCAGTGACCAAACTTGGACTGTTAACCTAATTTAAGTGACTACGGATGGAATAAAGTAATTCTAGTGGCTAACGTGAAATTTACTAGTAATTCAAGTGACCAAACTTGCAATTTAGCCCATAGTTAAGATTTCCAATTAAAAAAATGATGTTTGGATCCCACCTTTTCTGGTAAGGCTGGGCCTAGGGGTCTTTGGCATCTTGGGCATGCTATTATCATTTGTGTGTGGCCTAGCCAAATACAAGAGAAGTTGTTCCAACTTTTTGTTCATTGCCATGTTTCTAATAAACGATCAAAAGTAACATTTAACTGTGAATTAGGACAAAGCTACGGACTTTCAATCGAAAGTGGCAACGTGTATTAGTGATGGTTGATTGTCACATTCTTGTTTTTCGATAAAAAAGAAAAACTTAAAGTAATAGACTTTCACGTTTCTACAATAACCTATGGATTCTTTAATGCCTCTATTATGTAGCAAGAGAGGATATAAATGATTTTTTTATATGAGTTTAAATGACTAAACGAATCAATGAAATACTAGTACTTTAACGTTATAAGTCTTTTCGAGCATGATTACAACTTATTGTACAATTTGGGCTCATAATGAAAATTGTGTTTTGTTGAGCAAGAGGGTACCAAGGCGGTCTTTTTTTAGCAAGAATCACAGTCTTACCTTCACCATGATACGGACCCTAATGGAGTAATCCCTTATCTCAGATCGGAGATGCTAACGGAGTGGGAATCGAAGTGGGGGACCTCTCTACCGCTCTTTCGTACCCTTCGCTCAATGAGAAAATGGGTCAGATTCTACAGAATCAAACCTATGGGACTTATATTGACCATAGGCTAACGCGCCTTTACTGTGCTCCTCCCTTCCTTCTACCCGGGCAATAGACATGATGGCAAACAAAGAGGCAGTGGTGGAGAGACTCCTCCGAATCATTGCAGACCTGGTGAAGGACTCACTCATATAAACCTATCCGTGGGGTTCTCCATGAAGAAAGGCCTTTTTGACACTATCACAAAGTGCTTTGATGAATTTGGCCAATCATCGGGGCAACAAGTAAGTCGGCCCAAATCCCAACTTTTGCTTCTTTCACAAGAAAATCCATCACCCCATGGAATACATTCGCTATTTAAATGGCTTCTGCGGCACTCTTCTAAAAGCCTTGATTTTGAGAAGGTTCGAATCCAAGACAATTTTTAACAGATTTAGTTAAGAGGAATCTGCCTGGGGCTTGCTATTTGCCGCCAAACAAATTGCTATTTGCCGCCAACTAAAAAAAAAAAAAAGTATATATGTACATCTTTGGTTAAGAAATTTCACAATCTAGAACATATCCAACTTTCAGAAAACGTATTGAATCAGAAAAAATCGACGCTCGCCGGAAAACCATCGGGAAAGCCCATCCTCGACGTAAACTGCGGACACGCATCCATGAATCATCACTAAGCAGGTGCGTCAACCTCCCGTCGTCCTCAATCGTCGGAAAACAAGTAAGTTTACTTTTTCCGGCAAGTTTTTCAATTTTCCGGCAATTTTTCCAGTTTTCCGGCGAAAAACACGGTGGGCCGAAAAAAATTTGCGGCCGGTGCGCCGCCGGGCCGAAAAAATCTTGTGGCCGGTGCGCCGCCGGACAGAAACTTTTTTGCGGCCGGCGCGACGCCCGGCCGAAATATTTTTCGGCCCGTCGTCGCCCCGGCCGCAAATTTTTTTCGGCCGGTCGCCGAACGCGCCGCCGTGAATTTTTCCGGCGGCGCGTTCGGCGACCGGCCGAAAAAAAATTGCGGCCGGAACGCCGCCGGGCCGAAAGAATTTTTCGGCTGGCGTCGCGCCAGCCGAAAAATTCTTTCGGCCCGGCGGCGTTCCGGCCGCAATTTTTTTTCGGCCCACCGTGTTTTTTCGCCGGAAAACACAAAAACTTGCCGGAAAAAGTAAACTTACTTGTTTTCCGACGATTGAGGACGACGGGAGGTTGACGCACCTGCTTAGTGATGATTCATGGATGCGTGTCCGCAGTTTACGTCGAGGATGGGCTTTCCCGATGGTTTTTCGGTGACTTTTCCGGCGAGCGTCGATTTTTTCTGATTCAATACGTTTTCTGAAAGTTGGATATGTTGTAGATTGTGAAATTTCTTAACCAAAGATGTACATATATACTTTTTTTTTTTTTTGTTAGTACATATATACTTTTTTTTTTTTGGTTGGCGGCAAATAGCAATTTGGTTGGCGGCAAATAGCCGTTCACATCTGCCTTGCTATCTTGGCACACACTGAGTAATTTATGATGACAATTAGTTTCCAACATTTTCTAGTGGCATCGAAGAGAGACAAGTCAAGCCAATTGGTCAGAAAAACCTACAAGAACAACAAATATCCACCAGACGTCAAACATCGTCGAACAAACAGCAGTCACCAATAGGGATGGCAATGGGTCGGGTTGGGTCGGGTGTTGCCAAACCCAAACCCAAACTCATGGGTTTATCTTTGAAAAAAAACCAGGGGTAAAACCCACTGGGTTTGAAAAACTCAAACCCAACCCAACCCGTTGGGTATCCGCGGGTTCATGGGTACCCACGGGTTTTGTCGTAAAAATTTACAATTACAAGTTCTTATCAAAATTAAAGTCAAATATCAATCTCTCAATACAAATTATCCATATATAAAACACCATTCTAGAAAATTCAAGCAAATCACAAATTAACTATACAAATTGTTCAACACCAATCTAGAAAACTCAAGAAAATTGAAGCAAATCACAAATTATCCATAAATAACATGTTTAATTGAAAGCTTCTTCCTTTCAATTAAGTTTCTTTACTCTCCACTCCATAACATCAACTTCATTTTACACAATTAAAAAGAAAAAATTAGACATGTCTCCACAAACATAAACAAGATTAGTTGTTTAGAATATTAAATATACCGAAAAAATTAATTATATGGGTGGGCGGGTACCCACGGGCCGGATTTACCTAAACCCAAACCCAACCCAACCCGGTGAATAGTGAACGGGTTTAAACCCAAACCCGGCCCAAAACCCAAACCCGGCCCAAAACCCGTCAACACGGATTTTACCCGCGTTGACCGGGTTGAGTCGGGTGGGTACCCGTGGGTTCGGGTTTTGTTGCCATCCCTAGTCACCAACTCCATCGAATTCGCCCTTCCACCAACCTAAGATCAATGGTGCCTTCCCCCCTCCTTCTTCCTCTTCTTCTCACTCGTCGTCATCTGTGAGACACAACATCTCCCCGAAAGTGATATGCTGAAAATTACGGCGGTGCAGCCTGTAGAGAAGGAGTTGTTCCTCCAACGACACAACAGAATAATAACAAGTCGCGGCGGCGCTGGCCATGGGAACCGCAGAGGATACATGAGCTATTGGCAGCAGGCAGTTGGCGAACAGGGCAGTAGCGGCGGCATTTGATGAACTTGCACTTGATACTCCGCTGCAGCCATCGCCGTCCGACGACATGTGATTTCTGTTCACAGCCTCGATGTCTATCTCAAACAGTTCATCCTCCTCCTCCTCCTGCTCCGCAAACAAATCTGCCGGCTTGCTTCCATCGCCTTTGATCGCCATCACTTCCATCTCCTGTGATATAATTAAGGAGTGACAAGAGAGACTTTATATATGTAGAGGGAGCAGGCAGAGGGAAAAGGTGGTGAACTGGTGAGGTAAGTCTAACCACTCATCCGACGCGTTAGGTGTCATTTTCCAACAAGTTAAAAATGGTCTTTGACAAAAACTAAACCTCTCTCTGTGCTCGTCAAAGTCAATCTAGGAAGGAGCTAGAGCTTCCCGAATTGGGATAGATTTTGTGTGATCCGTTTGGTTTCCGGATTCCGCACACACAAAATGATGCCAGTCCACCTACCTCACCAGAATCGTCACGGTTCTGCACAACCACACAGAAAATTATTCATTGACTAGTTGCAGAGGACATGAGCCAGGGAAGAAGGCCACCTATATCAGCTTGCTGTTCCAAAACACCAGATTCTCCCTCCTTTCTTACACCCTGAATCGTTTATGTACTCGTGCGGATCAGCCCATCTACCTAATAGCCAAATTACATTGACAAATACAATTCCAGTTTCTCCTTTCTATTTTCTTTCATGCATTTCCTCGATAAAATTAATTGAATTCTACTTGATGGATAAGCTCCGTTTGATATAAATGATCCATCCCTGGTTAAACTAAACAAGGAGACGCAACTCTTGGCAAGCGAACGAATGAGATTATCGGATTGTTTTTCCGATTCAATTCATCAATAATCAGCAGGCAAAGCTTAATACTTGAACTTGAAATTCAACAAATGCAACAGAACATAAGTCGTCTATTCACTTCTTCTTCACACCTCCAGCAAACAAGGAAAGGTTCAGTCCGTAACAAGGAAAATCTGGAAATATGAATACTCCAAGGTAAGTAACCGTTTCCCATCCAGGAAAATTTGGTGAAGAAGAAACTACAACACGACATTTTCTTGTACTTAAAGAAGAAATAACCCAGCAGATAATTTAGTATTCAATTGACACCACTGACATGTCATGCATCTTATATATGTATCCACTTCTAAGCTGTTTAAGTGAAAATGCCAGAGTTGTATTATTTCCAACAAGCTAACTAATGAGCATGTCTATTGTACAGTTTCGTTACAATTTTATCGGATGTCCCCGAAGGGACATGTCTATTGTTCAGTTGTACTGCGTTGAAAATCATATAGAGTTGTGCAACAATAAAAAACTGGCACAGTTGATCACTCCTCGTTCATCTAGGACCAGGCACTCTGTGCTAAAGCAATAATGGAAGAATAATGAAGATACCCCTGATACAATAAAAACATCTGAAAAGCACTGATCCTAAAACTTCTACGTTTTCGAACTCTAAAAAAATATACGTTTTGACAACAATCCTTATTCCTAGCACCAGTACATCATAACTAAAGCAAGGCCATATATCCCAACTACATTCTCACAAAACAGACTGTTCTGATGTCATGAACAAAAGATGTTTACAGAAAATTCTTAGGAACAAGCAAAGAAGATAACCCGAAATTCATGTTAGACTAGGATGGAGAAATAACTAGGATATGGCAGCTCCGTTTCTTTGTCAAGTAACACATTACTATGTCAACCTATGATGAAAACCTAACACCATCCCACAACAAACACTAGAATGCCTACGGATCGGAAAAGCAAACCAGTGGAGCACTATCAGATCAGAATATAGAACACCCCAAGAACAATCATAAGCACTGAACCAAGCAAAATCTAGTGAACCATCGTTCAGCACATAACAGTCAGCAACCCTGAATCAATTCTACAAACTCTGGCGTACATCAATAAGACAGATACTTCAAACAGGCAATCCCTATTGCAGAAGTCAGAATGCAAACCAAATAATGTGTCAAGTTAGCAGAGCACCCCTTCATACAACAATTCTAATAAGCAAGTAAAGAACAGATAACTCAGCAACCTCAACATCAACCCTAGTATATCCCAGTTTAGTAAAACACAAACTACTTGTCATCCTTAGTTCTCAGTTCACACGTAGATAAGGCCAAAAAATGACGATATCAAGTACCAGGTACCAGCATTACAACAATTCTTTCTCATTTCGAATCTCCATAAAAAAGTTCAGTGCCAAGCAAAATACCACAGAGAGAAACAACATTGACGTTTCCCAACATTAAGAATTAGGCCATCTACAGGTAAAATCATCAACTCCATCTACTAAGGCCATCAAAAGCACGAAAGACCAAAGTCATCCATGAACACATGTAGCAAGAAAAAGAATTCCCAGCACTACTGAAATTTCATTAACTAGAAAACAAAGAGAACTTTCAGATGCCGGCCCCCATATAATCTACAAGTTCTGCGCTCTAAAATATCACAAGCAACGAAAACAGAGTGTAAATCAAGAAACAAGCGTACGCAATCAACCCACGATGTTCTTCTCCGCCTCTGGCCACTGCCACCATGAGATTGGTGCAAGCCCTGGTTGCCCAGATCACGAAAACTCCAGATATTACGAACCTGATACCCCCGCCCTGTGGCAAGAAAAGAGAAATTGCTGATAGCATCACCACCGGAAGCAAACAATAGCCAACCACGCTCGTGCAAGAGTGCAGATCCAAATTCCCGTTCCTCCCCGCGAGCATGTTGAATACAACGTATAAGAAAATCGAAGACACAACAATCCACCCTAGAATCACCCCGAATTGAATCTTCCCGGCGAGCAACTGAAAAAGGCAGAGCGAGATGTACAAGAACATCGGGCCAGATAGATCGGAGTCCATGTGAACGTCGGAATTAACCCGGAAAGGATTCAGTATCGATTTCGTCTTCCGCAAGATTTGGTCAGGATGGATACCGAGCTCGTCGAGAAGAGGCGGTTCTTCATCGAAATTAGCAGCGGAGGGAACGGGGCCTCCACCGATGGCGCCGCTGCCGTAGGAGGCGGTGGGAGCGGAGCCGATCTCGAATGACATGAAAGGGATTCCGGCGTTGGAAGTGCGAGGAGGGAACGGCGCCGTGGGGACTCGCCGCTGCTGCATATTGGCTCCGCCAGTGACAATCGGATTGCCGCCGGATGGGAAGATGACGGGTGGCACATTGAATTCCTTCGTCATAGTAGCGGGGAGCAAATCACGAAGGCAAAGTGAATCGCGACTGTGATCGACGATGGAGGGATTCGGAAACTTCTCTGATGCGGTTGCCTAATTTGAGATCGGAATTTGTGGTTTAGGGTTACAGTTCTAGGAGGGAGGGGGGAAATGAAGAATTGAAGGGAAGAAGAGGACACGATGAGAGTGTCAGAGTTGTGAAAAGAGGAAGGAAAAGAAAAAAAAAATATGGCGACTCCGGACTCCGGAGGGTAAGAAGTAAAAAAGGAGAGAGACAGGGGTATATTGGACATTCCAGGTGTAGAAGCTCGGTGCAAACCACAAGGGATCATTCTTCGACGCGCGGGATTCGCCGTGTTACGTTGTCGGGGCATGGAAGTATGGTGAAATTACTAGTCTGCTCGTCTTTGAAATGCGCTCGCTCTAGTCTAGAGTCCAGTCTCTTCTCCTGTCAAAAAAAAGTAGAAAACTAAAAATAAATAAAGAGTAATTTACAAATTTAGTCACTCGGATTACTAAATTATTTCATCTATTCCACGAAAAATATTGTATTCCATTTATGGTCACTCAAATTAGTTCAACGGTCCAAAGTTTGGTTACTGGTCGTTACCTTCTGTCAGTCTTCGTTAATGGGATCAGTTTTTTGCTGATGTGGCTAATAGAAGTCTTAATCAGCCCATTTTTGCCCGAAAAAATCAAAACTTGACCCACCACATCATTAAACCCCATCTTTAGGATTCTCCTCAACAGTCCCAACCTGCTTCTTAGGAACCCATTTCTACGCTTCTTCGCTAGCCAATCGCAGTCATGCCCATAAGTCTCACATATCGAGCAAGCCAGAGGTATATTCAGATACTCAATCTCAACTTCGAAAGAAGGGTCATCATCCAAGTACAATCAAACTATTTCAGGGAACCCACAATCTGCAGCAAGATCAAAAAAACTGTCCCAAAACCCAACTGACCTCCCAGTCGTGCCGTTTGATCCATCCACGGAGGAGAACCCAGAGTGCTCACAATCCATTCATGACCTTCAAACGAGTGTTATTCATGCGGAATACCTTAGATCCGAACCCAAATTGGTAGGGATTCCACCAAAGGCGTGACCAACTGAATACCCGAAGACCACTTCCAGAAATAGACTGGATTACCCTGGAAATGCCAAGGGTCTGAACGAAACACCCATTTACTTGTTGCTGATGATGGGAACTGAAAAACCATAAGATGAGGCCCAAACCTTGAAACACGAACAACACCATCCCTCCCCCAAAGAGTCGTCGCCCATTGCTGAAGCGCCACTAGTTTTTGGAGGCAGACCAACGAATTGCGCAATCAAACTGTCTTTCTGGCATTCTTCACCACGCTTCTTCACTTCACGCGGAAGACGGAAACCATCCTCCTTCCTCTCCAGTGGGCGATAGGTCATCCGATTAGTCGGATCAACAGAGAATAGAGATGCCTAGGACATAACCGGAGCTGCCCCAGGCGGCGTTGCCACCATGAAAGGACCAGAGGAAAAAATCTAGAGAGAAAGAGACCGCCATCCAAAAAATGGTTATTTTATGAATGAAGAAGCCTCATTATTTTCTTATTGCATTGTTGGTTTAGTTGTATGTTTGCTCCACTATTAAAAGTTTGTCAAATTAGATTATCTGCATGAGTAGTGACTTTCTACATGAGATGGGTAGTTTGTTGAGATTAATCAGATTATACACAAAAACTTACATTTTTATGCTTTACGTTTTCATTCATGTTTCTGCTTCCGCGTAGAAAGGCGCATTTGACTACATTGGGTCCAGATAAGGTTTTCCGCCTAAAGCGCTCTTTGTATGGCCTTAAACAAGCTCCTAGGACTTAAGAAGTTCCAAGGAACTGTAATTCAGGCTGGGTTTGTGCAGAGTCAGAATGATCCATCTCTTTTCTTGCGGACTACATCATAGGGAATCACAATTATGCTCCTGTATGTGGATTATATGATCATTTCTGGTGATGATCAAGTCGGTATTCGATCCCTCACTACAGTTCTTCATCAAGCTTTCATACACAAATAGCTTTACGATATCTCGTACTTTCTGGGTCTGGAAATAAAGCGCAGTGATCGTGGACTCTTTGTCTGTTAGAAGAAATATGTTCGAGATCTCTTAGCCGAATATCAGTTTGATAATTGCAAATTGTGTGCAACATCGATGGAGAAAAACCTGAAGCTTTGCAGGAAAATTGGTGATCTTCTTGATGATGAAACTCATTACGGAACCATTATTGGGAGCCTGCGGTATCTCAGTTCTACGCGGCCAGATATAGCCTACGCAATACAGGTAGTTAGTCAATTCATGGGTATGGCCCGGACACTTCACAGTCTTCACCTAGATTTGGTTCATCGGATTTTGAGATATCTACAGGTATTACAGGCTCCTATTCTCGAATCCTATGCAGATGCGGGATTTTGCTGGCTGTGTTGATACACGGCAATCAAAGTTTGGTTGGTGTGTTAGATTCGAGTCTTTGTATCTTGGAGATGTAAGAGGCATGAGAGGGTATCCAAGACATCTACAGAGGCCGAGTATCAATCTATGTCAGAAGTTAGTTCTGAGCTTGTATGGTTGCAGCGGTAAGTCCTCGATCTTGGTGTCATGTGCGCCTAGCCCATGCGGTTGTTTGAGGATAATACTAGTGCTACCAGAATCACCACTAACCTTGTGTTGCATGATCTAACAAAGCACTTAGACACTCATATGCACTACATACGTCAGTTGGACACATAAAGCGTCATTCAGCTTAGTTACTTGTCAACATAAGATCAAACTGCAAATCTGTTGACAAAGGCGGTCAAACTAGTCATCATTGGTTTTGTCATGCCAATTGATATTGCGAAATCACCATCAATTTGAGGGAGGGTATTGAAAATGATGAAAAGTTAGAGTTTTCCTAGACTAGGGTTCTATGTAACCCCCAGCTTATATACATGTTTGTAACTTGCCTGTATTTCTTAATTAAGTTGAATAAAATTGACTCTAGAGAGTTCTACCTCTCCATACCACGTAAAATCTGGTGTTTGTTTTTTTTTTATTTTGCTCTTGTTATCATGAAGTACATGCTATTGATCACGAGGATACCCCGCCAGTTACACCGAGTGCTTACCTTCAAATTCAAATGAAGAATTCAACAAAGTGGTTAACAGGGCAATCTTTTCTCAATTTCTCAAAAAAAATTCTTTTGCTCCAATCTTTTCTCATAGCCCAGTGATACAATTGAAGGATACACCTATTAGAACGGGTCAAGAGGGACTCAAAAGTGTGAAGAGGGTGCTACTAGTGCCCATGAAAAAAATTGTGACTATCTCGTTTGGAATACGAGAGGCTTTAATTGCCCCTTGAAGCACGATGCATGCTGGAGTATGTTAGGAAGCATAGTGTTAGAATTCTAGCTTTATTGGAAACTGGGTTAAAAGACAAGAATGCTCAGAAGATAAAAGATAAATTTGAAGGATTCATTTTTTAAGATAACTATGAGGCTCATAATTTAGAGAGGATTCAAGTAGCATGGAAGAATGATGTCACTCACAATGCTATATGCTTCAACTAGTGAAGGTGAAAGGTTGATCAAATTTAGTAGGCTAAATAGATGGGTTGTTAGGGGCTTTCCTAGGATGATAAGTGATGATATTAGTGCCAACCCAATAAGTATCTAATGGTAGGAGGTCGGTCGGTTCGGTTATAACCGAAAGGCAAAAGTTTGGTTATCGGTTAACCGAACCACCTCTTCTGCCTATCGAACACCGACCGAGAGGAGATGATCGATTAACCGACCATCGACCAGTCGATTATCGGTTAGTGGGTCGGTTAGCTAATGTAACCGAAATTCTGGGTGGAGAGGGTCGGCGGGGGTCACGGGGGAGGGAGATGATGAGATGGCGGGAGTTGATTGATGTCGGTGGGGGTTGCTGGAGCCTACGGGGGAGGGCAACGATGGTGGTTTCTGGATCTGGGAGGTCCGCGGGGTCTCGCAGGGTCAGGCTGGTGGCGGGGGAGGGGTCGGTGGTCAGGGGCGGACCCAGGGGGCTTTAGGGGTGTCCCCGGACACCCCTAAATTTCGGAAAAATGATTATCCAACCCCCGGTGATAATTTGCGTATAGACAAAAAAAAAATATAATTGATAGTAAGGGACACTCCTGAAATTTGAAAAAATGATTATCCTACTGTCATTTGTGTATAAAAATATAAATGGTAGGTTGGGTAATACAAATCTAGAACACTATTATTATTAATAAACTTAATTTCCGTTGAGCTACAACTCATTTGTTGTTCGATTTTGAACAATGTGTAATAGTAAAAAAGTCATTCCCTATCTCTAATTATTTCAATCTAAACTAATTTCAATCTACCCTTAATTTGTATTGATTTTATGATTGTACGGCAAGTGTTGAAGAGTCTTTCAGTTTTGGGTTACATCAAGAACAAATTTACAAATCAAATATGCGATAAGTTCCTGAATGATTGTCTAGTAGGGTATATAGAGAATTTTTTTAACACTATAAACACCAAGTGTATTCTACAATTATTTTCGAATATGAAAACACATCATTGACTTTTTTAACCTGTACGAGTAATGTATTTTCATATTTACAATTTTATTTTTATTAATTATTTTTTTATTTAATTTATTTTTTAAAAGAGGACACCCTTATGGAAAATTTCTGGGCCCGCCACTGTCGGTGGTGGCTGGCGGTTGTCCAACTACTTTGATGGTTTCGTGGTGGCTGGCTGGTGGCAGTTTGGGGTTTAAGCATTTGGTGATTCTTTTGTTGTTGTGTTTGTTGAGTATTAAGAGGGTAGGGTGATAACTAATAAGGTAGTTGTAGGAGGGTGGAGGGCGGCGGGGTGGAGGGGGAATGGTGAGGGCGGAGGTCGACAAATAGGTAGGGTTTGGGGAGGTTTTTTTATTTTTTTTCACTTTTCCATTATTGAAACGACATCGTTTGCTTCGTTTGCTTGGTTAACCAAAGCTAACACTCTCTCTACCGCGAATACCTACCGACGCTTATAATTTTTGGTTATCGATTAACCGGTTAACAGGCGGTTAGCGGTTAACCGATAACCGACAACCGAACTGCTACCCCTATCTAATGGTGTTGGAATACTAGTAGTATGCTTACTTTTAGAAGCTGGGGTGGGAGATATGGAGCTAGTGGATCATCAAGCTTCAAGACCTTTCTTTACATGGTCAAATTAACATAAAAATATTTATATTGCTCGTAAACTTGACAGAATGTTGATTATGAGGAGTATATCACTAATCTCCCTAACTTAGTGGTGGAGTTCCTTGCTCCTTTTTGAGATAATTGCGGAGTACTAGTGAAGCCTATGATTCTAGTGAAGTCTTTTCCTAAGTCGATTAAATTTTTTTATATGTGGATCTGACATAGTTACTATGAGGCTATATTAAAGAAGGCATGGTCCAATTCTGCAAAGAGAGAAGAAATCTCTACATTTTTAAGAAGGAGATGAAGACTTTAAATAATAAATACAGATGAAATTTTGAATACTTTTGCAAGGGTTCGGGAAGCATTGGAACACATGAAGGAATGGCAGGTTAAAGCTCTTCAAAATCCAACTGAAAGTGCTTTTGGGATAATTAGGGCTGTTGTTAGGGGTGGGCAATGGGCGGGTCGGGTGGATTTTGGTCTAAAATTGACCCACCCGCTTATTAGCGGGTTGGAATATATGTGAGCCGTAATCCACCCACATATTTATGCGGGTTGGGTTGGGTGGGTGGCGAATGGGTGGCGGATGGGTCGCGGGTCAACCCGCAAAAGCAATTCTCCAACTAGCCATTAAGAAAATTGACTAACATTTATAATAAGTTCATAGCAAATTAGTAAGATTGTATCAATAATTTGTGATTTTGATACAATTAATAATTTATAGTTTGTATCCCAATATTTAATGGATATTAACAATAATTTGCATACCAGTATCCATTGCCAATGGAAATTGCACAACACAATAACCAATAATAGTAGTCAAAACTATTCTTTATTCTCCACCTTTTGTAGTATATGGTCAGTCTTTAGTGCAGTTCGGAAACATGATTAATATTTGATACAATAAGAAACAACATTTTTCCATGTAAAAATAATCCACCCACATAAGTGCGGGTGGAAGATTTAACAATCCACAATCCACCCACATCAATCACCCATTGCATGTGGGTCGGGTTTTTTGCGAGTGAATCGATATCAATCCGCGGATTAACCACCCACATGCCCCTAGCTGTTGTTATTAAGTTCCAAGAATTGAAATTATCATAAGAGAGTTTTTTCAAGCAAAAGTTGAGGATTCAATGGTTGACCTTGGGGGACTTTAATACATCTTTCTTTCATCAAAATGTGAAAATTAGAATGGTCGTTAAACAAATCATAAAATTAATTTAGTCTCTGACAAAGAGGTTACAGATCTAGAAGAGATTGCAAAAGATGCAGTTGATTTTTGCAAGAAGCTATATGAGAAAGTGAATAAAGAAGTTCAACCGAGAATGGAAGCAATTTGGCCACATATCAGGAAAAAAACTCAGTTGGGAAGAATATTAGCTCCTATGCAAGGAAGTTTATGATCAAGAAATTCATGATGCATTTTTCTCCATGGACTCCACGAAAGCCCCAGGCCCTGATGGATGGTCAGTCAATTTTTTCCAGAAAAATTGGAAGTTGATAAAAGATAAAGTAGTTGCTGAGATAAAAAAAACTCTCCCTCCCCCTATAAAAATAGCCTTCCAAAAGGTATTAATACGACATCCGTGACTCTAGCTCCTAAAATACCAAATGCTGAGAGAATGGTTGCTCTTAGACCAATATCTTGCATCAATATTCTTTACAAGAATGTATAAAAGGTCTTAGCTAATCGAATTCAATCAATCCTTTCTAGTGTAATTATCCTTAATCACTTGGATTTTATTAAAGGGAGAAGCATTTTTTATAACATGCTCATGACACAAGAAATGGTTCTGTTTACCACTAAAAAATTACTTAATATCAAATTGATTATTTTCAAGGAGTGGTAGTGGTTTATAAGGCCAACTTAACCATATAAATTAAATTGGTTTAAGCTGGGCCTAAATGATGGAATTCTGGGCTTCATACAAGGTACCTCAACACACATCACTTGACCCACCAAACACCCACCTGTCATGCAAGAGGGGTCAAGCGCCAAGCGTTGACACCCTTCAACATCAACCACCCAAATCGACATGGTGGAGGCTGAATTTGGCTAAGTATGGAAACCCAACAACAAGGGGGGTCAAGCATGACATCACCCAAGGGGGGTCATGCATGATACCGTCCAAGGGGGTTCAAGCACCTACCTACCTTGTGCTAGGATATCAAGCATGATGTCGTGCAAGGAGAGTCATCACAACTACCTCTACACGTGATAGGGGAAGAAGATAAGATTTGGCTAAGTGTTGAAACCCAACCAAAATGGGGGTTAAGCATGAAATCATCCAAGGGGGGTCATGCACCAAGTACCATGGCCATCTACTTACCTTGCATTCGGGTATCAAGTATGATTCCACGCAAGGGAAGCCATTGCGAGTACCCCTAGACGTGATGAGGAAAGAAGGAAAATTTGGATAAATGATGAGACCAAACCGCAAGGGGGTCAAGCATGACATCGTCCAAGGGGGGTCAAGCACCAGGTACTATGACACCCAATCACAAGGGGGTCAAGCATGATGTCGGGCAAGGAGGGCCACAAAGCATACGAGTGCCTCACCTACCATGTCCTACCGTACCAGGGGGTCAAGCATGACAAGCATATGAATGCCTCTAGGACGTGAAGGAGGGGAAATTTGGCTAAGTGTTGAGATCCAACCACAAGAGGGGTCAAGCATGATGTCATGCAGGGGGGGTCAACACCAAGTACCTCGCCACTCACCCCCAAGCAAGGTCGTGTGATGCCAACCAAGGAGGGTTGCCTTGCGGCCGTCACATATATCATCACATGGTAGACCACCTTATCAATACCCTACAAGCATGATGCCACCCCAAGGGGGTCAGTGAGCATCCATCAACCTTCCAAGCACCCTAGTGCCAATCATAACGTCATGCAAGAGTAGTCAGCATGAGGCATTCAACGTCAAGATGAAGCCAAGCAAGATACCTCCACGACACAAGGTAGCTAATTGCCAAGTGAATTCGTCAATCTATCAGGATATCAAGTGGTCAGCAGGCAAGCAAGGCGGTTAAGACATCCAGCAAGTTACATCAAGCACCAAGCATGGAAGGCAGCAGTTACAAGAGGCAGTTATATGCTGTTACAAGGGAAAGGGATGTCTATAAATATGAGAAAGAAAAACGAAGCAAGTTTCCACAACCAAATATTTGACGCACAATGTCAAACTTTATCCTTTTCTCTGCAAATTAGCCATAGCCTTAGTTTTCGGAGCTCTCACTAAACCTCCATAGGAGTAGGAGTAATTAACGTAGCTTGTTCCCAAAAAACCATCAAAAACATCAAACACCCTCGTTCAAAAATTGTTCGGAGAGATGTGAACCGTGTTTAGAATCGTTGTTCAAGAAGTCAAGGTGCATTTATTGAGTTCAAACACAGAAGTTTCCTTGCCCGAAAACAAATTGGCACACCCGATAAGACACTATGTGTTTGATTTGATGGCTTCGCGACTGAGAGAACAAGAAGGTGACCTTTCACCTGGGTTTTTGATGGATCTAGTCTCCAAGTTTGAACTTGGCTAAGAAGCCAAAGGATTTGTCGGAAACAATGGCAAAGTAGAGGCTTTGCCACCGTCGGCACCTTTTGTCGAAGTAACCACCACCGTCATGTCACTCCGTTTGATAATGGAGGAGACACAGAAGATTATGGTGGAGAACCACCTGGCCATGGAGGAAAACCTCCAGGCCATGGAGGAGAACCACCAATTCATGGTGGAGAGTTTGGATGGATTTGTTAAAAGTTCACATCAGACAAGTCTCAAACTTGCTTCTCTTAGTTCTACCTTAGATAGGCGGTTGGACCAATTATTTGAAGCAGTTATTAAAAAAAATTCTTGGATATGTATAAAAATAAGGGCTAATACCACTGGGAAACCCGAACTATTAACTTTGTGTCATTTGTGTCCTAAAGTATTCGATATGACATTTGTGTCCTAAACTATTTGTCCGTTAGAGTTGACTGGCGTTGACCGTTAGTTTTTAACTGAAAATCTAGTCAGCGCTGATGTGGCATCCGACGTGGAATATTATTATTTATTATTTACTTATTTTATTATAAAAAATAAATAAACTAACAAAAAGAAAATTACAAAATACAAAAAATTAAATCAAGATCCAAATCCCAAATCCAAACCCAAACACATCTTCTCCCAAACCCAAATCCAGAAAAAATCCCAAAACCCAAACCCATCTTCATCCTCACCTCCGCCGCTGACAACACATCCTCCTCCTGGCCGCCTCTGACGCAGTCACCTGCAACAAACAAGAACAAACCAATATCAAATACCATCTCCAAAAATCCATCCCAAATTCCATCTCCGAAACCCAACCCAGATCTCAATACCACAATGAAATCAGAACCTTTTGAGCGGCTGTCGAAGCTCCGACGAAATTGGGGATCCGGTGGTGAACGGGTCGGGGAATCTGAGCGAAGTTCCGGGCCTCCATCAAATCCCAGACCCGCTTCCGGATTATCCACTTCCAAGCTTTCGGATCCTCCGCCTCCCGCCGTTGGCTTCCATCATCTCCCTCACCAAAGCTTCGGCCATCGATTGTCTCGCCAACGCATCCAGCCGCAACCTCTACGCCTTGTACGCCGACTCGTCCAAAGCGACCCGTTTCTATCCTCTAAAGGCTTAAAATCTTCTCCCTCGAACTGAATTGAACTTCACTCCTTCTCCTTTCTACCAATGGCGTGGTTAGTCTCTCTAATGATGGTGCTCTGCACGTGTCACTCCGCTTCCGCCGCCGCGGCGGAGAATCGTCCAAGTCAGCCGGGTCTGACTTCGCTCACGGAGGAGGTGCTGCAGATGGAAAGAGAGCCAGAGTTCTTGGGATGGCAAGAGACGGCGAGTCAGCTGGTGAGATCGGAGCTCGACTCGCTCGGTGGATCTGGATCTGAGGGGGATCTGAGGGGAGTGGGGAGAGGAAGGAGAGCAAGAAGAAGAAGAAGGGATGATAGATGAGAGATGTTGAGGGAGGAGGAGGCGGCCCGATTGAGGAAGAGAGAGGACGCCCGGCGGATTTGGCGGAGGAGATTGACGGAGTGGGGATTGGTGGTTTAAAACTTCGCCGGAGAGAGGAAGAGGAAGAAGAGGGGCGGCTTTTTTATTTTCTTAATTATTTTTTATTTTATAATTTTATAATTATAATTTTTATTTAGTTTTAGTAAAAAATATGATGTGTCAATGACGTGGCATCTATGTGGCTGCCACGTCAACAAAAGTCAATGTTAATGTTGACTTCCGTTTGGTCAACCGTTATCTATAACGGTCAACAAAATCGTCAGGACATAAATGACATACAACTATTATACGTTGTGACACAAATGTCATATCGCATACTTTAGGACACAAATGACACAAAGTTAATAGTTCGGGTTTCCCAGTGGTATTAGCCCTAAAAATAATTTTATAGAACCCGTGGTGCAAGAAATGTCCTTACCAAAAAAATGGTATAGATACGCCACCAATTACTGCAACTGATGATGCAATTATTCTTATCTCCGGTGGTCGGACAGCCCAGCCACGCCTAGGGAATTTGTCACCTCCGGTGACAAGTCAACCACCTTTTCTACGTGGTGGTTATGGCGAGAATCTCACTCACAAGTTTGCCACCCACGTAGAGCAACCGCTTGTGCAGACAGTTACACAAGAAACTGTCTTGGTGTCTAGATTATGCATGACACCTCGTAATGAGAAGGCTAGTAGAGATCAAGTCGATTTAGATCAAGTAGCACCACAAGTTTGCCCACCCTCAGTGCCACCCCTGCTCAATGTGTATGGTGGATGAAAATCGCCTAGGGGGGGCAGAAAGGAGCGCATGGAAGCCTACCACCTGACATTTTGAAGACGAAGTGTCAGGCTCTGAGAGAAGTTGATATCAAGAGAGGTGAACAAAAGGGTGTGTCCAATAGAACACCATATTTGTTCCCTAAGGAAGGCATGGGGGGCATGCCGTCAGCTTCGTGCACTAGACAAGGGGGCATGTCATCGACCACAAGCAGTGAATTGATAGTTATGCCCAAGAAGCCACAACAGGCCCAAGCCACATGTGTTTCTAGTAAGAATGTTAATGTAGCTAAGTGTGGCGAGGGGGGCATGTCTCCATCTTCATGCAGTGGACAGGAGGGCATGTCATCAAACATGAAGAATATGGTGAGTGGCAAGTCTAAGCGGGTGTTGCGTACCCATGTCACCCATGATTTTCAGAACTTTGACAACGTGTCAAAGAGTGGACAAGGAGGCAAGGCCCCTTGTAGCATGTCACCCATGAATGGTCGACATGGGGGAAATCACAAACAGTAGACAGATAGACATGCCCAACAAACCCAAACCACACATGCTTGTAGTACTCATGTCAACACCAAGTACCTCGCCACTCACCCCCAAGCAAGGTCGTGTGATGTCAACCAAGGAGGGTTGCCTTGCCGCCGTCACATATATCATCACATGATAGACCACCTTATCAAGACCCTACAAGCATGATGCCCCCCCCCCCCCAAGGGGATCAGTGAGCATCCATCAACCCTCCAAGCACCCTAGTGCAATTGATAATGTCATGCAAGGGTGGTCACCATGAGGCATCCAACGTCAAGATAAAGCCAAGCAAGATACCTTCACGACACAAGGTAGCTAATTGCCAAGTGAAGTCGTCAAGCTATCAGGATACCAAGTGGTTAGCAGGAAACCAAGACGGTTAAGACATCAAGCAAGTTACATCAAGCACTAAGCATGGAAGGCAGCAGTTACAAGAGGCAATTATATGGCTAGTACAAGGGATGTCTATAAATAGGAGAAACGAAAAACGAAGTAAGGGTTCCACAACCAAACATTTGACGCACAATGTCAAACTTTATCCTTTTCTCTGCAAATTAGCCATAGCCTTAGTTTTCGGAGCTCTCACTGAACCTCAATAGGAGTAGGAGTAATTAACGTAGCTTGCTCCCCAAAAAACCATCAAAATATCAAACACCCTCGTTCAAACATTGTTCGGAGAGGTGTAAACCGTGTTTAGAATCGGTGTTCAAGAAGTCAAGGTGCATTTATTGAGTTCAAAGACAAAAGTTTCATCGCCAAAAAACAGGTTCAAAATTATAATCAAAATAATGTTGCTTCTTGTTGTGCTGTAAAAAATTGACATTCATAAAGCCTTTGATTTTGTAGATTGGATCCCTAAAGCTTATACAAATTGGATCAAGATTTGTCTGAATACAACTTGTTTCAGTATCAGTTTGTATGGTTTATTATTTGGCTATTTTCCAGCGAAGAAGGTTGTTAGGGAAGGGATCATTTTTTTCCCCTTACGGGTTCACCATTGCACTTGAAGTACTTTCAGGATTGGTGGACAAATCTGATCAAAATTTGGAAATGCCTTACCACCCTCAATGTCGAAAAATAGATCTAATGCATTTATGCTTTTCCAATGACCTATTAATCTTCGCTAAGGGGTCTTGATTTGCTTTGTTAAAATTTAAAGAAATATTAGAGCACTTTTACCTGCTTTCTGGGCTATGAGTTTTTTTGGGAGCAAAGCTATTGAGTTTAAGAAGAATGCTTTGTCAATTACTGGATTCAAAGATGGGGATTTTGCTAGTTCGCTATCTTGGGACTCCATTAATCTCTAAGAAACTGACAAATAAAGAAGGGGAAGTTTTAGATGACAAAATAACGAGTAGAATTAAATCATTGGGAGCCGACAAGCTGTCTTATATTGGTCGACTCCAACTAGTTTCCTCAGTTCTATACTTCTTAATACAGTTCTAGATGTCTCTGTTTGTCTTGCCAAACTAGGTAATTGGCAAAATTCATAAAGTCTGCTAAGATTTTCTTTGTAATGATGATGGATTAGGGAGGGATAAGGTGTCATGGGGATACCAGCTACCCCTAAGAAGGAAGAAGGTGTGGGTCTTCAAGACTCACAAACTTGGAACATTCCTTGCTTAGGAAGACTTCCCTGACAACTTTTTATGCAAGGCGACAGCTTCTAGGTCGCCTGGACCCATCATTACAAACTAAAAGGTCTCTCAATCGAAAATATACAATCAAATCCTCGAGGATCTGGCATCAGTTACTTAAGCATTGAAGCTATAACTAGTTCAGAATAGAGAAGAATGCAGCTGGTATGGTCACTTTGAAGTAGAGGTGGCAATTTCAATCCAATCCACCAATCCAATCCATCAATCCATTAAAAATATCCACCTAATCCAATCCATTTAAATCCAATCCATTTGATCCAAATCCAATTGGATTGGTGGATTCATGGATTGGATCCATGGATCATTGGCAAATTACGGTTTAGTACCTATAATTTTTATTTTTTACATTTTGGTACCTAAAATTTTATTTTTTATACGAAAAATATCATTGGAAAATTACGTTTTGGTACCTAAAATTTTTCATTGTGACATTTTAGTACCTAAACTTTTTACATTTTACATATTGGTCCTTGGTTGAGGATGTCATTTGGATTCATGGATAATCCACCAATCCACTTGATCCAATCCATGAATCCACCAATCCATTTGATCCAATCCATTTGATCCATGGATCCACCAATCCAATCCATTTGCCACCTCTACTTTGAAGGGTAAGCCATTGGTAAGTTATTCTATTTAGAGGATTTAGGATTACTATGTGTTCAGAAGCCTATTGTGGATTGGTGGCAATTACTATGGAATAGATTCACTTTTCTTAAGTATATATTTTTGGCATGGTTAGTAATTTTGGATAGAATTTATACTCGGATAAGCTCAAAGCCCGAGGAAAAATAAACGATGATGTGTGTTTGATGTGTGATAATGGGAAGGAAAACAAAGATTATATATTTGGTGATTGTGTTAAAGCTAAGCATTTTCTTGTTGTTGTGTTTGGAAGTATATTGTAGAGTTGAACATACACCTAGGATGAATTGTTGCACACAACTTGTATTGAATTCAAAAAGGGGGGCTGTTATGGTAGAGTATTTGGTGCTTTATTCTGCTGGTCTACGAGTCTCAGCTAGAAGGAATTTTGCTATCGAGTTTTTGGGGAGCGGCGAATAATTGGTCAACGCTAGTGTGGCAGTTTAAGGAGGAACTGCTTCTTTACACGATGGGCAATATAGCTTTTAGCCACGAGTTCAAAAGTGTTTCTATGTTGTTTATTTTGAGTTGTAAACTTGGATGTAGGGAAGTTGTAAACTTGGATGTAGTGACTTGTGGACAATAGTCCTGGTTTTCTCGAGGAGACTCGATCAATTTGATCGAGTGTCCTTAATACAATGATAATTACCGAAAACATTTGAAAATGAGTGTCCAAACAAAAAATTTAAATTACATGTATTTTAAATGTAGGCATTTCAAGTTCATGTTTTTAGCACCTCCATTTCAAGTACATGCATTTGAAATACACATATAAACTCACTTTTAATGTGATGATGGATTCATACTTGGTGAATGTATAAGTATGTATCACAAATGAACTTCCTTCCATTCAAGTATTACCTCCATTCGGTTACTACTATCAACACCACCAAGTATTCTTTTTCATAATTAGATAGCCATTGATTTCTCAGACTTAGTGATTAGTGACGGTAAGCAAGTGATCAACCTTCCTGGGAGAGCACAACCCCTCCACTCCAACATCAGTCACATTTGTTTCACTATGAAGGGTTTGTTGTAGTCTCGAAGTTCCAACACTAGAGCTTGCACCATGGCACTCTTGAATAGTTCAAAGGCCCCTTGCGATACTCATGCACACATGCTAGTCACAACATGCCCCCTTTAATCAAATGGAGCCAAATCATATGAGCATTGCAGGCTTTGTTCCAAAAATGTAAGTCACAAGCCTAGGCCTCCTCTTCTTTGGCAGTGCTAACTTCTCCCAAAATACCTTAGCTCTCCTTGATTCCATCCCATGCCATATGAATTTACTATATATTTTTTGCACTTGTTTCACACCTTCTTCCGTAGAAAAAAAATATGAAGCCAATAATTAATCACACCCATAAGTACCAAGGAAACATGTTGAATTATGTCTGCATATGTGAGCTATTTTCCCCCTCCAATTTTGCAACTTAGTTGATATGTCCACTAACATTACAGATTATGCAATCCAAGGTAGCATACGAGCAGCTTAGCCTTTTGAAATTCAGGCAGAGTAATAATCACTTGCTTATATTCATGTGCCTTACCATTGAAATAAACATCAGAATTAGCAGGGTTACAACAAAATCCTAGCCTAGACCACCCTTCAAATACCTCGGAGGACAGACCATGTATATGGTATCCTTCAGATCTCTATAGAGGAAAGCGTTCTCGCAGCCAATTATACCAAAGGCCAATGTTCCATCGCAGCTATAGCCAGAACACTCCAGACAGTCTGCATTTTTTCCACTGGAGCAAATGTCTCTTCATATACAGTTCCATACTCCTGACTAAAGCCTTGGGCCACCACTCTCTCCTTAAACCTCTTAATACTACCATAATGATTTTTCTTTATATTGTACACTCACTTGATCCCAACTACCAAGATATCAGGAGTCCGGTCAACAACATCCCATGTCTCATTAGTCTCTAGAGATGTGACTTCATCCGTCATGGATGCATCCCATTAAGGAATGCCACATGCTCCATGATAATTAGATGGAATAGGAATGAAACTCGTGGCATACCTAACATAATCTTCATAGCAAATGCGAGGCTGGCCTTTAGTCGCATGGGAGGAACGACGCGGCAGAGGAGAAGCATCAAAATTATGCCCATCATTATCCCCGACATCATCATCAGAATAAGAGTGCGAGGTGGACGAAGATGCGGAGGAAGGAGAACTAGGATTAGACAGGGAGGAGGAGGACTCCTCACCCGAGGACGTGTCCATAGAAGGACCAAGAGAGGGACCAGAATTCTCACCATTGGTAGAATGCCCTCCATGCGTCGACTCCCCAACGAGAAGATTTTCAAGAAATGTTAAGCTCTTCTTGAATTGATCACGAGAATCAGGACTGGAATGAGAATAATACATCATATGCTCCATAAAAATAACATGATAAGAAATTCGGAGACGCTAATTATCAAGATCGTAACATAGATAGCCTTTTTTGCGATCACTGTAGCCCACGAAAACAAATTGAACAGCCTTCAGAGCCAACTTATGACGCTCCTACTTTGGCAAAAAAACAAAACACGTGCAACCAAACACTCAAAGGGCGCCATAATCAGGAGGACGTGAGTACAGTTTATGGAATAAAGACGAATTATCCAACACTGGAGTAATCTACCTATTAATAAGATGAACAACTGTATTAGCAGCTTCTACCCAGAACCGAGCAAGGATGCCAGAAAGAAAGAGAAGCTCCCTAGTCAGCTGACAACCTGTCGATTCTTTCTTTCAACTACATCATTCTGCTGGGAAACTCCCGGACAAGACTGTTGACTCAGAATCCCCTATGAAAGATAAAAGGCAAAAAGATCATTGGTGCTAAATTCCCCACCAAGGTCAGAGCGCAGTACTTTGATAGCTTTCTCGAATTGCATTTTGATAATACGTATAAAATCATGGGCATGAGTAATGAGTTCAGACTTGTGACGCAGAAAATAAATCCATGTATTCTGAGTATGATCATCGATGAACATAAAAAAATATAGAAAACCATTCCTAGAAAGAACCGGGGACCTACCCCAAAGGTCAGTGTGAACAAGATCAAAAGGAGCATCATATAGAGTAGTACTAGAGGTAAACGGGTGTTAAGTTGCCTTAGCTTCAACGCAACTGATGCAGGACGGGGTGAATAAATGAGCTAGCATGAATTTTACCGGGTAATAAATTATGTTTAAACATCTGTAACCGAGCAAAATTAGGATGCCCCAAGCGGCAGTGCCATAAATCCCAAAACATTATGTCGACTATCAGAAGCCAAAGAATCTCTAACATGAAGGGAAAATAAAGCAGGATCATGAGCTATATCCTTATCACTAGTGACCGCACACACTACCTTAGCTTCTCCTAGCTCTTTTTTCATACTACGACATGTACTTGGCTCCAATGGATAAAGACTATCCATGACATAGACCCGACCAGATTTATGCCATCGGCCTAGCTCCTTCCCCGTTGTCGAGTCCTGCACCAAACAACCACGATTATTAAATCAAATTTCACAACCCTCTTTTGCCAACTGCCCCACGGATATCAGATTAGGCACTAACGTGGAACATGATGAGCATTTTTAAGATGAAGTTACGACTCGTGCACATGACAAATGCCCGCAACAGAAAGAAGATTGCCATTCACAACTTGCAGACGTTGACACACAGATTTAATAGAATAAAAAGAGAAGGAATTGTTAGTCATGTGATTAAATGCTTCAGAATCAATAAAACAACGACGAAAATTACCTGAACCAGAACCAACAGAGAACACAAAGGTCATAACCTCATGGAGGGCCGCATGAATGAGCTTTGTGAGCTCATTTTTGGAGACTCTAGAAGAGAAGTCTGAAGAAGCCGGACCAACAGGCAAAGGATCCGCAGCCGTGGCGGCATAAGCATAAGGAGGGCCTGATCCGCGCGGACGTGGACAAGCGCTACGAGGAGGACGTTAAGAGACAATCACTTAGTTCCTTTTCTTGCTAAATGATTGGATATGGCCAGGCTCACGATAGTAATGGCAAATGCGGGGAGCGGATGAGGGAGCAACATAAGTAGAATTTTCATTCGGGGCATGACATTGGGGATGATGGGAAGTGACAGCAAACACAGCAAAGTTGTCGAGAGAGCTGGAGGAAGACGAGTCAATCTGAGCTTGACTTTTGAGACCGGTCTCCTCGCGATAGAGTTTTGTCAAGATTTCCTATAACCCAGTGATGTTACGGTGCAATAGAGATGCCAGTATGGGCTTAAACTTCGGTCAAAGCTTCATAAGAAAATGCACAGGCGAGCGGATGCGTTCCGCAACCATGTCAGTTGTGAGAGGAGAAGCAATCAGAGTGGCCGAAAGAAGATCAATCTCCGTCCATAAGTGCATTGTAGCTTGATAATAAGAGCGAACATCCATATCACCTAATGCCAGCGATGAGAGAGCCGATTCCAAGTCAAACTTATATGAAGCACTAGTCTGACTGTACGTAGTCGTAAGATGCTTCCACATCTCACTCCTTGTAGAGAAACGATGCAAACTAAGGTTAGTAGGAATGTTGGCACAAGCAAGAAGCCAAGTAATGACATGGGCATTCTCGACCTCGCAGTCTGCACACGCCTTCTCCTCATATTTGGCTGGTTGGGGACGCATACCTAGAAACAATGGAAGTAGTTGTTTACCTTGAATAAAGGTGCGGGATTGGAATTCCCACAATGGGAAATTCTTGTCGTCAAAACGGCTCAACAACGCATCAAGTTTGGGGGAATTCATGGGAGACACCGAGCAAACAAAGAAAGCAAAGGAGACCGAGAAACAAATAGCCAAAACGATGAGAGTCGGAGAAACAGACAACCAAAACAATGATCAACAAGAACCCCACAACATTGTTGGAACTAGCCACATAATAAAACCCTAGAGCAGTCGAGTAAAAGTAGTCGAAATCACTTGGATCAGTCCACAAAACCAAGGAACAAACAAATCCGCCATTGGCACAAAGAACAAAAGAAGCAGACAAACAACTGAAGTAGTCGAGAAGACCAAGACCCGATCAAAGCAGCCAAAATCCTCATAGGAGAGGATCTGATACCATGATAACAATAGCGGGGGAAAAAGAACACCGGATTCTACGTGGTATCCTTGATGATTAGGACTAGTCCACGGGAGAGATAGAACTCTCTAGAGTCAATCTTATTTAGCTTAATTAAGAAACACATGCAAGCTACAAACATATATATAGGTGGAGGGGTTACATAGAACACTAGTATATGCAATTTACGTAAATAATGGTTATTTAGAGTAAGCTAACTAAACTCTAAATAACCATCATTTTCAACACTTCAATCTCAAAATCACTCTGGCTAATCTCAAGGTCACTTAGATCCTCAGCCACCTTCACAGTCTTAGAGTTGCTAGCAAGTTAAAAAAAATTTATCTACTTTTTACGCCATATCCTCCGAGTTCTGGCACTTTGTGGTATAGTACACTAATGACCAAATATATCACAAGATTCACATTTAGCCGAAAAATGAAAGTATTCGGTTGAAATGAACATCTCATGCATTCTATGAGGAGTGATGCTGATTTTATCTATTAACTGTGACTTCACACTTATCTCCACACAGATGTTGGCAGAACACACTCTTGCACACTGCTTCTTTGGTTGATCCATACAAAGAGGATAACTTTGTTGGCATCCTGTGAGGTTAATCCATGCTGGTATGGCTGAATTATCGATATTCAGGGCTTGGATCTCTGGAACCCAACGGCATAACATGCTATAACGATAATGACATTATCCTCCTTCAAATACCCATCGAAATGCCTCCTCTAAAGGAAACTGAAATAGAACTAATCGGTCTTCAAACCAAGAAATTTTCACCTCACCATAGTTTGCCTAGAAGCGTATCATTGCCATAGACGGTGGAGCCATCAGAAAATGCCCAACCAAACTATCCTCTAATCGCTTCGCTCCCTCGTCAATAACAGATTTGGAAATACAAATGGATCTATTGATGAGCTCCGGCTCATAATACTCAAGCCTGTTAACCTCCGAAGCTTCAAAAAGATTTGCTCACGTCCTACCATCACCAGTGTCCGGAAAGACCCCATTAGCGGCGGCCGCCATCGAGGAAGAGAAGGTAGTCATTGTCCCTAGAGAGAAACACAAAAGAGAGGAAACTAAAAAAAAATAGAAGGTAGGTGATTATCCAATTGCAACTTTCTGGCATTTTATATCTTAAGATTATATTTTCAACCTTGAGCTTTTTTGCCACACACGACCATTATTGGAAAATGACATTTAGCATCCATTTTTTCTTGCAATTTAGTACCTAATTTTTTTGCACAAACATGTGGAGAAATTTGTGTTAAAATTAAGTTTTATTACCTTTATATTTTATCCTCACATTATATTATCTAAGCTTTTAGAATTTTACAAATGGGTCCTAATTGTTGCTATGAAAAATTTCAAATTACTAGTTGTTTGTATGTATTTGATATTCACAAGTAATACACTATATGTGTATTTGATATGTGTCTTCAAATATTATATGTAGTTTGTATCCAATCTACTATCGAAGGTCTAATCTTTATCCACCACTTCTTCTCTATCGATGATGAACGTGCATGGATGAGGTGTTGGATATAACCAGATTTCTAGCTCTGATTGGCACAATGGCTTTTATCCGCTTCTTAGTCGGTGCCACTAGCGGTGTGCATTCGGTCGGTTCAAACCGAACAAAAATTATGCATACCGCGTCCCATAATTCTATCAAACCTCAAACCGAATTCGAACCGAATTATAATTCGGTTCGGTCGATTCAAACCGAATTATAATTCTGTTCGGTTCGGTTTTTCATACAATACCGAATTTGTGAGGTTAGCTTGTATCTTCTCTCTTTTAAATTATTTTTCACCCCTAATATAAATAATAAATATGCATCATCAATGATAAAATCAAACATTTCAACACATAAGTCATAAAACACTAACATGATTCAAATCTTTAAGTCTCATAATAAGTAAAAATATAAAAATCCACCATTTGGAGCTTGCAATTATAATAATTCTATTTTTCGGTTCAGAATTCGGAAATTCGATTCGGTCGAAAGGACCCTGGTTTCCGAAACATGTCATTTTCTCTTTCGAATTTTGAACCAAACAACATTAATTCGGTTTCGGTTCGGTTTATGTTCGATTCGGTTATGTTCGATTTTACCGAACCGTATGCCCACCCCTAGGTGCCACTACTTCAATCTTCCAACCCACTACCTCCGCCTTTTCCTCCTGGAGGATGGATGGAGAATGGATGGTGAACCTAGAGGTAGCTGGAGGATGTTGTGTGATCGCGACTCTTGAGGTCGGCGACAAAGAAAGGAAGGTGTGGTGGTATCGAATCGGGGCATTGGGGATTTTATTTGGAATTTATCGATTTAGGGTTTTATTTTTTAGTAGGGAAAATGCGAGGGGGTCGGGATGAGGCGATGCTGAGTTGGGATAAAGGAGATCTAGAGACTCGCGACTGGCGATTGAGAGAGTGTAGGTGCGAGATTTTGAGGAGAGTGGAGGAACGAGGATGACGGGGCGACGGGGGTTAGCGGGCAATGATGGTTCTTTTATTTGTCGTTTGTCAATAGAGGGACTACGATTAGGGGAAAATGAGAGGCGTGCTACTAGTGCGGTTACTTTGCGGTGCACCTACTCATTATTGGTTATTGACATATAACCGCCCAATTACCCGACATGCTCCATTCATCCAACCGACACCTACAACCGATCCTCAATAATGATTATCGGTTAATCAACTAACCAACATTTTTCGGTTCGATTAAGAGGTTTACCGAATACCCGACAACCGTTTACTCACCCTAGTTTTCCCTTTCTCTTTCTTTCTTCCTTAATCCTCTTTGTGGTTCAATCTTTACATTTTCTTCTCTTCTCTTCTTTCCGATTGCCATAAGAAATTGGAATGGCTAACCGATGATGATTCAGGCGGTGTCAAAGAGGCGGCGAGCTAGTGGAATTAGGGCTGGCTATTTGGACCGGGACCGGATGAAAAACCGGAAACCGGACCGTATAACCCGGACCGAGACCGTACCGGGACCGGATAGTAAACAATCCAATCCAATCTTTGGGCTTAGATTTGAGGTAAAAAACCGGATAAAGACCGGATAAGAGAGCTCAACACCCAAAACTTAAGGGTAATTTGCATAAACGGTCACAAACCTTTGCACTTAGTACAAAACTTAACCAACTCCTCACCCTTTTAGGCCTTAGGCCACTCAAATTCCCACAATCTCAATATAAAATCAAGACCGAATTGGGACCGGACCGGGTCAAGACCGGACCGGATCAAGACCGGACTGTATCCAATCCAATCTTCGGTCCTTATATTTTCAAAAAAACCGGACTGGACCGGATCAATTTGGGCCAATTTAACCGGACCGGACCGTATAGCCACCCCTAAGTGGAATCGGAGAAGGAAAGCGATGAGTTCGGCAAATGCAAGTCAAACGAGGAGAAAGACCGGACTCAAAGAATGCAAGTCATCGATTGTGCCTCCGTTGCTCAATATGTTCTCAAAGGGATGAAGGATTATGCCGATAAATGTTGTCTACGATAAAGTGTTTGTATTGTTTTGAGCTTGGAGCAAGACTTGACCACAGAGTGCAAGGATGATCTAGAGATGGTCGAGATTCTAGGGTGAAGAATTTCAATCGAAAAGATTTTTAGGTCTAGAGTGTGACATTGAGCTTTTGTTTTTTTTTTTTCGTCAAATTTCACGCAGGTTCAGTCGGGTCGCAGGATAACATGGCCTTTTAGGTTCATGGTGGGTTTTGACCCGCTCCTTTGAGTATCACGGAGGTGACCCGACCCAACTCTTATTTAATCCTATAGATAAATTGACCCGACTCGACCCTTAGAGTCGGACGGGTCAAAGGGTTTTCATGGTCAGTTTTTCAGCCCTGCCAGTCAGCCACTAAGCCAGCAGTTGCAGAGATGGAGAGAGAGAGAGAGAAAGAGAGAGAGAGAGAGAGAGAGAGAGAGAGAGAGAGTGCTCAGCTAACCGGCGGTAATTATCTTCAACTTTTCTTCCCAAGCTTCGTACTTTGGCAAAGATGAGTTCCTAATTATTCGTTTCAGATGATTGGTTGAATAGAATGTGTAATAAACAGCTTTTCCCCCCTTCTCTTCTGTTCTGCAACCCTCTGTGATTCAGTGTGAGAATTGCGTCCTTTGTGCAACTCGTCTCATCTACAAAATTTCCTTCCAAGTCGATGCTCCAGCTACCCAATTTAATCGAGATTGATCCACTGCTTGGCCCGGAGCTTGACAGAGCCATTTCGATTAAATCCCCGTTTGCTTAGTCCTCCAGCGACCTAGGTACAAACCATGGAAGCAAGAGAAGAAGCAGGTCTGTCGAAATCGACGGCGGTGTTATCCTGCACCGCCATGGCCTTGTTATACGTCGGGATTCTATACACTCCCACTCTGATCCTCCGCCTCCCTCAACCTTCCTCATTCAAGGAGTTCCTGCTCCGCCGATTCGTCTGCGCCGCCATCGCTTCCGTGGTCTCTGTTGCTGCCTGTGCTCTTATTCTGCCGGTCAGTGAGTTCCAGTTCCTCACCTTACCTAGACTGCAATTATATTGATCTTGTGGTTGCATTACTGTGATTTAGTGTGCGCTCTTACGATTAAGATTACATTGAATCAATTCTTGCCGCAGTAAATTGTTTTCTTCATCTTTGAGTATTGCTAAATGCTTGATTGAGGACTGTCGCTGTTTTGTTTCCAATCGATAGAAGATTACAGTTAACAGTTAGTGCTTTTCGTAATAATGTTTGGTTGACCTTATCTACCCTTTCTATGGAATGGTAGGTGAACATCAAGGAGATACCTTCTCTTTTAGGCATCTATGGAGTTCGAATGGATCATGTTGTGAGTATTTACTTCAGTGTATAGTGAATATGCTGCGGATGAGCTATGGTTTTGCAGAGTCATAAGGACGACAGATTGCTAAACTATTCTTGCCGAAACTATTTTATTTTGTGTAACAGTGGCAAGCTGTTGTCTACCCTCTTTGCTTGACTTCCTTAATGTACGCGGGATCAATGGTCCTTAAGCTTTTGTTGGTGGTGGAAGCAATGAAGGAACATATGGATCGAGGTGGAGGTGTGCTTGATTTTGCTCGAGATCTACTGCAAAACTTTGGTTCTTGGGTCTCTTCAGCCGTCTCTAATATCTTGGCTTGGCGTAATTTGATTGTGGTCAGTTTGTTAGCTATGTAATTCTTGCAGTTGGTTAAATGCGTCGAAATTTTGGATTATTGAGGAACAAACTCCCCATTTTTCTTTACTTGGATGCTAGATATGCAGTATTTAGTTGATGGAATGGACAGTACTTGATTTCCATAGTAATCGGTTCGGTTGAACTTCTTGGTGTACAGGCGCCAGTGACTGAGGAATTGGTGTTTAGAGCATGTATGATTCCTTTACTCCTATGTGGAGGATTCGAGCCCTACATTGTCATTGGCCTGTGCCCTATTCTTTTCAGCTTGGGTAAGTTCAATTGTTCAAGTCTTTAGTACTGCTCTACATTGATGATTTGGTTATTGCTTCATTTGGTTTGTCTGAAGTTCGAAGTAGAATATTATTTGGATTTCATGCTTAAGTAAAGTGTCTCTTTCATCGCCATATTTTGCAGCACATTTGAACCATTGGATGGAGATTTACTGCCAGCAGAACTACAGTGTGATTAAAGCATCCATGGTTGTAGGTAAATAAGCCTCTCAATCCGAATTAAGTTTAGATGACGTGTCATGTGATATCTATTACTAGATTATCGGGTATGGAGTAAGGCCTGGTTTTCTCATTCTTGCAATTATCCTTCAGTTTTTTGGGCACGTTAATTGGGAAAAAAGATGATTAACCAGACACTTCCACCTGATGACAAAATGCAAACTTGTTTATTTGCTAGGTCTCCAACTCAGCTACACTGTGATTTTTGGTTCCTACGCCTCATTCCTATTCATTCGAACAGGTGAAATTTTCTCGCCTTAATAGACTTCCGAATGATGTATTTATTTCTCAGATAACTTTCTTCTCCTAATGATCTATTCTGATGCATCCCGGCAGGACACCTTGTTAGCCCGTTACTTGCCCATGTGTTTTGCAATTTCATGGGGTTGCCAGTGTTTTTTGCAAGGAAGAAAGGTACATAACTTCAACCCGATGTGTGGATTTACTCTGAATCCAGCTGATGTTTTCTTATAGCTAACATCGTATTGTTTCAGGAGGGATGGTGGCTTTGGTATTTGCAGCCGGAGTTATATCTTTTATCTGGCTCCTTTTTCCACTAACACAACCAGATTTGTACCATGAAAGAACAGATGATTGTAGATGTTGGCACGGATTCTGTTCCTGGAATTAAAGTCTGTTCAGGATTTTATTTACTTAGAGGGTTGCACTTAGCTGAATGATTTTTGGACTTTTCTGAATCGATTATGCTTTGTTCCATCCAATGAGCATTAATTTGGGGTTGATAACCCTTTGATCCTCGAGGGCGCACTTGAACTGGGAGATGCGAGTGAAGAGATTGAAAGGGGATCGAGATTGTTGGAAACGAACCCTTTGAGGTACAGTTCTTTCCGTGCAGGAACGGGCACCTGTTATAGACTGAGATTCAGCTTACCGGCCAGGTATCGTGATACTAACAACCATCATACAATTGTTGCTTTTGATTGAGAAAACAACGTTTGTGTTTCCTGACAGTTTGCTGTTTGCGACTGCTCGTTTGTCTTTGTGCGACCAATTGAAATGACGGTTCTCTTCGTGGACGATCTATGCCTGCACGTTGTATTTTGGTCTTTGTTACCTTCTAGGGCCAGGAACGTCTCTTTGGTCCCTTACTCATCCTCTTCTCCCGCTCTTGCTTCTACTTCGCTTGTGGCAACGAAGTTGTCCTCGACTTCTTCTTTGCATGGTAGCTATCGGCATTAGCTGCAGCGATCTTTGAGCTTCTACTTCGTCGTCAGATTCCTCCGGCGGTGGAGCCAATTGGGTGCCTTTCTGCAATGATAGCCTGAGTGTACATGCTAGAGTGGGTGCTATCCATTGGAAGGTTATAAGCAAGGTTGTCAACCCGCGGGTCGACCCGGATCCGGCCTTGAAAACGGGTTAAAATAGCTCATTTGAGAGTTAGTGCGGAAATGGTCAAACTTGAAAAAATCCAGTCCAACCTGGACGGTTGGCCTTTCCAAGCGGGTCAGCGGGCTGCTTGTTCCAAACTGTCGTTGAATTTTTACTATGATGAATTTATGTTGATGTTATTTAAGTGTGTTGGAATTTAAATACGGTTGTTTTTTTTTATGTTTGATTCAAAATAAGTACAATATAATGACTTTTTCATATTTTTGGGCTAAACCGAGCTAAAACGGATGACCCATTAACCCTTGACCCACTAGATCGATCGGGTCCGGGTCAACCCACGGGTTGGCAGCCTTGGTTATAAGCCAATCGTGAGAGAGAAAGAATTGCCTTTTTTTTATAAGTCAATCCATTGGAAGGCAAACTAGCTCCCCCAACCCCATTCCTGCCCACTCCAACCCCTACAAAATCTAGCAGAACATTACCAGACCAAATCCCTCCCATTCTGCCACTTAACTATGATATTGATGCATCAATAGTGAACTATGGTACTGGAAATGGTCAAACACTACCCAGTTCCTATACTTCCAAATACGACATAACAACGAAACCAACCATAGAACTCCGCTACCAACCCATCCCTTACAATCGTAGCTTTGGAGAAACAAGTACATTCACTTCTAACAATCCATGTCGCAAAGCCATCAACACCGACTGTCGTCAAAGGTCCATGGCGATTGGACAATGCAGAAACAAATGCTCTATGGATTTCATATCAGCCCAACAAGCCGAGCACCGCAGATTGTAGTGTACACATCGTAGGCAGAATTCGTCAAAGAAACTACCACACAAAGAATCGCAGCTTCGGCGGGATATCAAAGCCCCAAACCCTCTTCCGGAACGCATAATCAAACCAAGAAACCTCCACCTATCTTGTTTGCCAGGAAACAGGCCTGTAAACACTCCTAACACCACTCGCCCGATTCTCCATCTATCAAACTTTCCACCATTTGATTATGAACAACCAGAGCTTATGGCAAAGGAAGGAGCGGCTGCCACTGCAGAACTGGACCTAAAAATCCTCACATATCCTCGCATCAGTCCTACTTCGCACTTGCCATCTCAATCCTTGCACTAGTAAATGTCTATCCTCCAAAATATCCTGCCACCCCCAAGAAGGCCAGAACCTCGCCGTAGCACTAAAAAAATCTGTCTTAGGATAGTACTTTCCTTTGAGAACCTTCGCCAACAACGAGCCCGACTAAGTATGTAGATGCCAACCTATATTCGCGAGAAGAGCCTTATTCATCAATTCAAAGATCCTAAATCCAAGACCACCATCATGTTTACTCCGACACAGGTTTCGCAAGAACACTCATGTAGGTTTTACCTGTGTCGGAGCCCCATCAAAATCTAGCCATATGCTTATCAAGTTTTCTGCACACCGCCAAAGGGAAAATAACACATGCCATCACATAAATTGGAAGAGTAGAAGCAAGTCTCCTTAGCAGCCCATGAAAGGTGGCGCTGCTTCCACCCTTGTAGCTGTGCCAGGAGCCTTTCCTGAACAAATCGGAATGTCTATGTCTTTGATCTGTGAACCAATGTTGGAAGCCCAAGATACTTATCATAAACACTAACCGCCCCAACCCCTAAGATAAGGGCCATCTGCTGCCTTTCCTCAGTCAGAACATTCTTACTGAAACAAACAACTGACTTCTCTAAATTCATTTTCTAGCCACTTAAGATCTGGTATTCATGTAGTACCCCCATCAAATTCTCTTAGTGTTGAGTCGACCCTTTCATAAATAAATATGAATCATCTGCAGCGAACAGATGCAAAATGCGCGGGTACTGCATACTCACTTTAATCCCTGACAATCTCCTTGCCGCAATAGATTGTCGCAGTAAGGCCGGAAATCCTTCCGTACAAATGGCAAACAATGGCGGAGATAGGGGGTCACCCTGTCGCAGACCATGTGCTGCCCAAAAATATCCATAAGGCCTTCCATTCATTAAGATCGAGAAAGAAGTTATGTCACCATTTCCTTTATCCCATCAATTCATAATGCACGAAAACCCAACTTCTCTAAGACGGTGAACAGAAAAAGCCATTCAGCCCGATTATAGGCTTTTTTATATCAACCTTTAGAGCAATATAATCTTTCCTGCCCCGCTTCTTAGTCTTAAAATAGTGCATCATCTCATGGCCAATAAACACATTATCCACAATCTAGCGATCCCTGACAAAACCATTATGCTCCTGGAGATAATACGAGGCAGAAGTTTTGCCATTCTTTCAACAAGAATTTTGGAAGTGATCGTTACCACCATTTGGCACAAATTAATAGAGCGAATTTGTTTTATTGATGACACCGACTCCACTTTTGGAACTAATGTTAACCATGTGTGATTAAAGCTATTGAGCAAACGCCCACCGACGAAAAAAAAGATTTGAATCGCTTCAACCACCGAGGAACTAACAATGTCTCAATAATTTATATAAAATTTTCCAGTAAAACAATCCGACACAGGCTCCTGCATCAAACCAATAAATAAGACTTCCCTTCTGATCTCCTCTGCAGAATATCATCATACACAACCCCAGTAGGGCCATTCTTACCATTCCGATGAGCATCCATTTGAAATTGGGATTTACCTTTCCCCAGCTCCACATTACCACAATTCTGCCCCGCATTATTCCTAGACTTTGCTTCAAACCTCTGAATCCCAACAACAACTTGGCCTAAGATTTTAACTTAGATTTTACGTTTTTCAATTTTGAATTTCGTTGATGGATTTTCATTTATTGCTAAAGTTCCATTTTATATAAGTAAACATTATGACACTATTCACTTTATTGAAGAGTTAATTATAAGGCTTGATTTTCTTCATTTTGTCCCTCCTTCTACATTTGTGTAAATTAATGTAAGATATAGTAAAATTGGTGACAATTTTCCGAGGACCAACCTAAAATATGTGTATGTTTGGCATTTTAGGCCTCTCTATGAGAAGTATAGTGCTCGTCTTTGTCCCACGCCCAACCCCCCCCCCCCCCCAACCCACCCACAAAAAAAAAACAAATTTGTCTCTCGTTTTTTTCCGATCCTGCCGCCACCATTGCCACAGAAAGATTATTTAGTTTGGCATTAAGCCAGAAATTGTTATTACTAGGTGAAAATTGGTTATTATTTGGCTCTGATTAGTGATCCTCCAATTTTGAAGAAAACTTGGTTATGCTAATTCCACTAAAGCTGAAGTCCTTTATGTGGCAATGTCTTAGAGTGGTCTTGGAAACTGTAGTTGCCCTTAATACTCCATGAGTGAATTGCCTTATCCAAAGTCTGGTATGTTAGACACACCAATTAAGTATTGAACATTTGTTCTTTAGATGGCACTTAGCCATTCAACTATGGTCTCCAATGGGTTTAACCGTTTTTCTATATTTCGGCCCAACTATTAATTTTAGCTTGGCGAAACGTTTTACTCTTCGAGTACTCCCATACTATATTCCACAATGTGTTTTCTTACTATGGATGATATGGAAAGATCTAAATAAAGTTGTTTTTGAATATGCCCGACCACATGCCTGTTCTTTAGCTAGTCCATTTTTGTTTCAAGCTCGTGAAATTTCTTATGCCCCTCCTTTCGACTTGGATCCTTCCCCTCTCCCTTCGTACTCAACTTCGGTTCGTTGGCTCGCCCCTCTTCATGTCGTCTTAGAGTTCAACTTTAATGTTGGTGTCCGGGATTTTCAATGTGCTTCTAGCCTCGTGGTTCGTGGGGCGGACATGCATGTTCTGCTGGCAGTTGGATATCACCATTTTGGATGTTAGATCTCTACACTGAGGAGTTACTTGTTGCTAGAGACACCTTATTAGTCATTGATGTGCATGTATGTAGTGATATTAATGCAATCAAAGTTGTGGGATTTCCTTCGGCTCGGGCTTTCTTGGCGCACAAGTAACCTCCTAATGATTTTTTAGTGCTACTTGATGGGTTAAATCCATCGACGATTGGCACTAGCACAAGGTCACCGCGAGATTTTGTGCCTGAAATTTCTCCAATGGACTCCGCTTGGCTTTGCATGACAACTTCATGAAGACTTTCCCACGGTTTGGCTTCTTTTAAGGGACAAAGCACCTTGATTAGTATTTATCCTTCTTGATGCTCCAACATGATCTAATAGTTTTTCAAATCAATCATAGATTATGTTTGACCTTGAAAAAGTATAGATTAATAACAATAAGGCATAAAATGACACTAAACCACATGTTAGGTCTATTATAAGTATATTGATCAAATAGTTATGATTTTCACCTAAAATATAGCAAAATATACTAAAGATACATTGATAGAAGGCGAGAATGTATCAAACATGGAGCGATAAAATACTATAATTTGAGTGCCATTAGTAATTGTTTCTCAAAGTCGTAATCATGTTATCTTGGAAGGTGATTCGTCAGTTTCATTTAGGTGTGGTGGCGTATTCACTAGGCGGGCCCCTACTCCGAGAGAGTCGCCAGCCGGTTTCCTCAGCTTCTATTTGCATAGTTTAGGATGATTTTGTGATCCACAAAGCGGGTTGACCATAAAGTGGCGCTTGAAGTCCTATTGTTTTCTCAATTGGAGTTAGTTTCCTTTGAATTTTTAGGTTGGCTAATAATGTGTTGTTTTGGGAAGGTTCAAGATTCTAAGGTGTCTCTTTTTCTAACATCTCTCTTATTATCTCTTGCAAAGAAAAAAATCAAGCCAAACAATAAGATGTTCTTGAAGGGGAAGGTTTGGTAGGTTCTCCAACAAGCGTGCAATTAAGCAAAAACAAACACATGGTGTAGTAGTTATTCCTAGTTGAATGATGTTGTAGTACATCTAACATGGTAGACATTTTATTTTGATTTTATCTATTCCAAGTTTTAGTGGGTATTCATTAGGCATTCCAATCATTCGGCCATTCATTGGACTGATTGTAAGGATATTGTCAAAACAAACAATGAGGTGGACTTGATTTTAAGAACTTTTGGGTTTTCAACCAAATGCTATTAATATGGGAGAGACCACTTTCTTCAGGGACTCCATTGGCAAATAGAAAATTGTGAGAGTCATTACGCTTTCAGTTAGATGGTTTCCTTCCATCACTCCCAATCCCATACACCCAAGTCTAAAACCCTTGTTAATTCCCATTAGAGATCCAATCTTGGTAAAACCTAATTAATGGAAGATGAGCTTGATCCGAGAACTCTTCTTCCCTACTATAGTAACTCTCGTTCGGTCTCTTTCGCTTGCTAGATATGACCATGTGGATAGGAGAATCTAACATTACACTCCCCCTCCCTCTAATGAGTACTCGGTGAAACAGGGTATCATATGAGCATAACCTTGGCTTTGGTAGGTAGAGCAAAGAGTATTATGACTCTTGTGATGGATGGCAGCATAGAGCATCCACATCATGACATCAACACAATTGCAAGACAAATAATTTATGTTGTTCTTACTGCCAAGTTATTATTTATGAAATCTAACTCACATTAATTTCATTGCATGCATATCAATGCAATCACTTGCCATTGCAATTGCAATTGATTTTTTTAATATAGTAATAGAAAATTAATTCTTTAATCATAAAAAACACTATAATCTAATAATAAAAAATATTATGTGGCTTGCAACCCATAATTGTATTAAATGCAAGTTTGCACATATGATTATCCATTTATCATCTACTCCAATGAAATTGCATAACACAATTGCGAATGAATGTCATGATGCAATTTGTTTGAGCCAAGATACTCTGAGCCCACCGAACGAGATGTGGTGAAACTTCTCTCTTCGCTATAAGCGCCCGGACCCTGCAAAGACAAGTACCTAGAGGGCTTGGGTACGCCCGTTAGCACTCCGACGACCAAGTTAGCAGCAATTCTAGAGAGATAAGTGCTATAAGTGGTTTTAGTGAGAGAAGTCAACCTGCTTAAATGCCACCTACCGGGTACAATTTATACTAGTCGAACTTCCGACCAAGCCCCGGCCAACACCTTATTTTGGCCTGAAATATGATCATATAATCAACTTTGGCCCGTGGTTTCAGAAATTAACATCCTGGCCTCAACTATGCAGCATATAGACTCAATTAGCCCGACACATAGTTTGACCGTCAATTTGGACGGTCAACTCCGTTGACCGTTAGTCAACACACCATGTCATTGCCTATTCAGCCTAAAAATCATTAAAAAAATGCAAATTTCAAATTATTTTTCTAATTTTTCTTATTTATTATCAAATTAACCAAAAATAAATTATAAAAAACATAAAATACATTTGATTTTTATTTTTTGGATAATTTGAAAAATGATAAATTTTATAAATTAAATAAAAATTATCAAATTATTTTATATTTTTAAAATTTCCCACTAAAATATAATTTATATCATAATTTTTAAATTTATAAAATTTATTTTGATAATTTTTGGTTAATTTATAAAATTTATCATTTTCAAATATCACAAAAAAATTATTTTATATTTTTAGAATTTTATTTTTTGGTTAATTGGAAAATGATAAATAATAGAAAATAGGAAAATAATTAGAATTTAAATTTTTTAATCATTTTTAGGCTGACTAGGCAATGACATGGCATGTTGACTGTTGACCGTCCAAATTGACGGTCAAACTATGTGTCAGGCCAATTGAGTCTATATGCTGCATAGTTGAGGCCAGGATGTTAATTTCTGAAACCACGGGCCAAAGTTGATTATATGGTCATAGTTCGGGCCAAAATAAGGTATTAACCCTTAAATGTTTGGTCTGGCCCAACGTCTAAGTGCCTATACGTGGCGTGTTACCAGTTCTTGCGTCGGGGTGCATGGGGGGACCATCTGTCCACGTGGTGCTTTTTCGGCTTTCCCCTGTCGTACTCCTTTGTCCACAAGCCTCTTTTGTCGTCATGCGCCTAGATACCAAACCAGGCCATGCCATTTCGGGCCTTTAATGGGCTTCAGGCCCATTGGGTGTTCTTCCTCAGTGGGCTTATTCATACTTCCCCAACACAATTCAAACTGAAATTTTAATAGCTTAGTTTGGCCTTGTTGTAGGTTTTGCAGAAGCAACTTCTAGGTGGAGCTTTTAGAAAAGTACTTTTCAAAAAAAGCAGTTGAGTGTTTGACTGTAAAACTATTAGAAGTGTTTTTTAATATGAGAGGTTGTGTAAAATGACTATAAAGGACTTATAATATAAAATACGAATAAAAATTGGAAACAATAAAAAGTGGTCAAAATGTAATTTCATTATTTATTTTATTTTTAAAATGATATAAATGAAGGAAAATTATATTTTCTGAAATAAAAATAAATACGGTAAGGATAATCTTTTATTTTCAAAACAGCTTTTCGCAGAAGCTCCAAATCGGAGCTTCTGCTTTTATGTTATGCAAAAGCGCTTTTTGGCTTTTCAAAAGCTGAGCTTTTAGAGGTGTTTGACCCTACTTAAACTTTTGAAGCTGAAAATCACTTCTAAAAGCCGGGCCAAACATAGGCAGTGTAATTGACCTTATGGAAGAAAACTTGGTAGATCCAATTTTCTCATACTTTACAATATTTTAGTTTGTAATCTTCCTTTAAAGTAGTATTAGGGGTTACTCAAATGAAGCAATGAAAGAATGAGAAAATTTTGGTCAATTTACTCAATTTATAATTTATAATGAGACAATGTCAATTATCTGTCCTCGACAATTATAGAACATTTTAAAAATTCATCAAAAATTTTCAATCAAATTTTATATTGTCAAACAATATTACTCAATTATCTCATTCCAAACAATAATTCACAAAACTAAACATCCTTTAAAGATTCATATTCATATTTGGCTCATTACACGCACTACCAATCTAATTGATTGTTTTTCCTTACAAATTTACTGTAACGTGTAATGAACACATAGAAAACTGCATGGATCACAGACATCCAAGTCGTTGTAGTATAGTGGTAAGTATTCCCGCCTGTCACGCGGGTGACCCGGGTTCGATCCCCGGCAACGGCGTTTTAAATTCTTCCTGCTATAACTGTTTTCCTCGCGACCTGACTGGCCATCTGTTTGACCCGACTGTATGCGCGTTGCATTGCCCCCTAATTCGTCGCATTTACAAGTGCAGATAAGTTGTTCGACGATTTGCCCGTGAGAAAACTTTTGGTTGCTCGCAAGATTTTTTGGTCATTTACAATGATCGATCGAAGGAGATATCGTCAACATGCTTGCTTTCTCGAAAGGAACCGTCGCAACGGGCGGCGGCTATGTTTTTCTTGCTGCTGAACAACTTCGTCGCGGGAAATTGGGCGAGAAGTCGGCGTCGCTGCAGCTAACAACGACAACGACGATATTTGCACTAATTGGTGGCACCCATCCCTAATCAGTTCCAAGTAAGTAAACTTTACGCAATAGTTCATGTTGCATTGTCTTGGGGGGAAATCTTTCAATTTTCTATAGATAGCTTGTTGGTCCCAACTGCAATTATGGGAAAGAGGGGGCGATCTCCAAAGAGATCATATCGAATGTCATGTTGGTTTGATTGGTCCCAATACGAAGGAAACAAGTGAGGAGCAGAGCAACCATTAGTCCTTCACCTCATTATGATATCTTCCAGCCAATGCTATACTCTACCCATCTAATGGGGTCTGTAGTATGATCCTGGGGGGCTGCAAATAAGGAAGGGAAGGAAGGATTACTTCTCCAACTAACCTTTCCTACTACCCTCCATTTCCTTAGGTCCATGTTAGGCCTCTATAGCCCATCATAATTCATAAGGTTTCATTATGCTGCTACAAACAAGATTGTATCCATCCAAAGCTCTTGATTTCAAACTCCCTATCATCATGTGTTGAAATATAATGGCTTGCCCCAGTTGCACAGCGTCTCTCATATTTATGGCTGTCTGGTGTAGTTGTTAAAAACCATACCAAACCAGGACCCAAGTCTTAGTTTCTTCTACTTATTCTTGTCAGATGATGATTGTCTAGGTCTTCGAAGTAGATTCAAGTCATCATTCCTTGGACTTTGGCTGAGATCTGGAACAAAAATTTCTCCTCAACGAAGTGAGTTGCTTCAGTGCATTTGGTAGGCTTCTCTCAGAAGCCCTGCAGTTTAAGTGCCAGGCCATAGGAGTCTTTCTTCTTAGACTATGAATTTATGATTTCTATATGCAACCCAGTTGTGATAAGACATTGTTTATTGCATCTGTACAGTTTTGATATTACTTCCCATCAAATAACAATGGTCAAACGCCAAGCTGCCCAAAGGGTGTAGGTTGTATACGTCATGTCCATTAGTTGAGTTGAGACAATTGTGGGTTACCACAATTTTTTGTTGTTTTCAAAACGAAGGAAATCACATTGACTTTCTCTTTTAATGATAAAATCTTCTTTGGATGGGTGATGACGTTCCCCTTTTATTTTATTGCACATCCTTCCCCTCCCATCAGACAGAATCTAGATGAAAAGCCCCCTTTCTAATCCTAGACAGTATATCCACCCGATTTTGTTCTTTCTTTATTTTATTTTCTCTACTCTGAGAAATTACACACTCTATTTTTCTAGCCATGTGCATTTTTCATGACTGTAGAGTGGTTCTAAGCTGAACTTCCTGGGTAATGTGATCATCCCAAACCATTTTTTCTCTGCTACATGCCCTCTCCTTGATACTTCGTTTCATCTAGTTTTTAGGTATGCCCCTCAGGAGCCTAGTGGTTCTAGGTGTGTATATGATGGTTCTTCATGTGATGAAATGGCGACTTCCATGCCTATAATAGTAAGTGTTAAACTAAAAGCAATGCTGAAGAATTCAACATACTCCTATTCCTATAGTACAAAGCAAACTGATAGAAAACTAATAATCAAAAGCAAGTTAATATGTTTGTTTTTTCCTTCTCTGTTTGAATAAATCATCCAAAACTTTCAACAGTAATGGCAATGGATTGGATTCCTTTTCAAACATTACAGCAGCTAATATTTGGTAATTGAGTGAGACAGAAGACAGAACAGCAGCTACTTATTTGGTTTTTCAGTGTCTCACAGTCAGCTTTTGGTCCTGTTTTTTGAGGCCTTCTTTCTTGATTACTACAGTTGTGGAGTTATATGCACGAATCATGGTTTAGTACCGTAATTTTGTCCAGCAGTACATACGCTAGCTACGTCCAAACATGGGGACAACTTGAAGCAGTCAAGTAAAGAGAAGTAGCACGAGAATAGTTAAAATTGCATTCCTTTCTAGCAGATAACCCTGATACAACCTTCTAGTTCAGAAGCCCATAAAACTTAAAACCCCCCCAAAAGATAGATTTAATAAGCTAATAAACATGGAAACATGAGTAAATGTAAACCAACCGTTGGTAGGAAGACACTACTACTTGCCTAAATAACCGAAACTGGAACAAACTACTACTGTTGAGACTATGGATTTTACACAAAAGGGGTGTCCTTTATCCTAGTAGGGTCATAATATCAGCTTCTTCCACTCCTTCTAAATCTCCCTGCAGCTGCCAGCATCAGTTACTGCTGGTGTTAGCATGGTTCTGGTTGGAGCTTGAACCCAGGTTGAGGTCAGGAATATTGTTATTAGATGATTTTCCTTTTGGGTTTCCCTTCGAGAGCTTCTGTTTGAGTTCAGAGAGCAATGCCTGATTCTCCTGGTTGAGAAGCTGCGCTTTCTTCCTTAGCCTCTCATTTTCTTTCATAATGTAGCAGTTCTGCAAGTACAGCTTTGAGTTCAGTCTATCCATTTGGTAGTGCACAGAAATATGTTAATATTTCCCGAATGCCTGAATGCCCTCCTGAAACCTGAATACACCCAAAAAGAGAAAATATGAGATTCGGAAAGGAGAATCTTAGATATTATAATTTAATAAAATACAGCAAATAGAGACAACATTGTAATGCAAAATCCTTGTAAAGTAACATATTTATCTAATATATATTCAATAATAATGATATGGTTTCCAGAATATCTACAAATTTTAAATACGAGTAGCTTACATAACAGAACGAAAATCACAAGATGATCAATGCAATCCTAAATAACTCAGAATCTAAGGTAGAATGATCTCCATTCAGTTACCAGAGAAAGTTATCAAAGAAATGCAATAAACAATAAACTGCAGAGTAATGATCGCTTCCTGCCTCTGATTAGTTAATGCGATAAAGAAGCAGGGAAAACAGAGGACTCAAGAAACAGAGGGAAAACAGATCAAGTGAAATGGTAAGAACCAATTTACAATGATGGAATGGCCCAACTCGGTTTAATATGTCGAGCACAGTGTGAGTTGTCCAGAAAACGAAAGGCGGAAATGGGAATAACAGGTTGTCCACATCTATACTCATCACAAATGGGGTCTCTTTCGGTTTGCCAAACATGTAAGCAAAGGATAATAAAGACTAGTATGAATGACTCAAACTACAGAGTGAACTAAACTTCTGTCTCAACTTTGAACCAAAAAAGGTGCAAAATTTAGTTCGTTGAATCATACAAAAATGGCTTCTTCTCCTATAGAAAGGCATAAAAATAAAAAAGAAGGAAATCCAACGAGGTCAGACAAGCAGAAAATAGGACATGACCTCCTCAAACTGAGGTTAAAGCAAGAGACAAGTCAAAGAAAACTAGTAGAGCAACTGGTGAAGTCGAACTAACAGAATCCGAAGAGCCCTTTTAACACCAGACACAAAGAGAAGTAGTACCACCAATATAGACGACCATACGGAGTTTATCCTTTCTTTCTTTGTTTGTGCAAAGGAGCAAGAAGAATGTATAACTATAAGACAGACAGAGGGAGAGAGAGGTGGGGTCTGGTTGCCTTTTCCTCTCTTTATATTTTCAAAAAAGATCACCTTTTGTTGTTGGTTAGAGAGCCTTCTTAGGAGCCGCGAAGAAGCTCTCTGGCTGCAGCTGCTGTTTTCTTTCTTTCTTTGCTGCTAGTTTGTTTGTTTGGCAGTAGTAGCACGTTATTGGAGAGGTTAGAACAGAGATATCTGTGGAGGAATGGGAAAAGGGAAGTGAGGGACAAAGGGAACAAACGAGAAGTGGTTATTATATAGAGCCAAAAGCTGGAATGGAATAGGGAGAGATGGCTGTCTGGCTGCCCTTCTTCGCCCTCTGTGATTATGGGTTGAGAGAGAGAGAGAGAGAGAGAGAGAGGGGAGGGGACATGCTTCTCTTCCCTGACACAACAATCATGCATGTGTAAGCATGGAAGGCGGCCGGTTAAGACCCAAAAAAAAAAAAAAATCAATGTTACATTTTCTTCCTTCCTTGCCATTGTTGTTTTTATTTCTCGTGAGGTTAGAACTAGAAGAAGGATGTTCTCTGTTGTGTTGTGAATGATGATGAAGGATATGAGGTCATGTGAATGATGATGGTGCTGTGGATGGTGAAGAGAGGAGGGGTATTTTTGTCACAGAGAGCTGCCATTATTATTGACATTAGAGTGACAATTATGGATATTTGGGGGCCTAAAGAAAATCCATCTCTGTAAAAAGAGAAAAATAAATAAAAAAGAGAGAAAAAAATGATGGTGGGGTGGCTTGGCTAGGTGCCGTCCCAAGATTCGCAATGATGGTTTGGATTGGTTCTAACCATCATCACCACACACACACACACACATTAACCCCTCTTCACCATTTCCCATCATCAACTCTTCCTCTTCTTCTTCCTCCTCTACTTCTTCTTCCACTCCATTACAGTTTTGGACCCTTTAGTTTGCCACTTTCCCATATTATTTCTTGGTTTGGCAACTGTGGGTAATAATTATGATTTCTTCTTTTGCTGTAATATCTTTTTTTGAACCATTTCTGAACAAGAGAGAGAGAGAGAGAGAGAGAGAGAGAGAGGGCAAAGGTACAACCAAAAGTTTGGTGGTTTTATTGTACACCAATTTTTGCTATACCCAAAAGTATGGTCTTCATCTATTAATGCCTATACTGTATGTATCACTTTAGATTTCTCATGAATAGTTCAAAGTCTTGGACTGGATCATCATAATGGTTTTTTTAGGGTTATGTTGGATTAACTCACTCACATTATATACATGGAATGGAACAATATAATGTGCAGCAGGTAGGAACTCGAAAAGACATGTATAGCTACATTACATACAAAACATGAGTCTCGTTGGCAGTTTTCCCCCCCTCTGGTTTTGGTTTTTTGTGAGTTATTATGGTTGATGGTGTTTTGTTTTACGTTATTAGTATGATGATAATCATTGTAATTGTAATTATAAGCATGGCATCATAAGGTTAAAACTAAAAGCAGCATTTTTGCTTGGCTGCCACCATATCTAATAAGAGGAAGAGGGTGGGTTGAAATAATTAGAAGAGAAGAGAGGGTGAAATGGGTAATGAGTGCCTTAACGTGAAACATCATGGCCTTATGCCAGAGTGTGCGTCTCTTCTTTTCTCCTTTTTTTCCATCTCCAAAAGGGGCAAATCTGTCATTTGAGTTCCAGGCCCCTCGTGGAGCTCGTTCATGCAAAATAAAAAAAGCCATATCTGCTATATACTTCCAATTGTGGATTTCCTATTGCTTTTTTTTCTTCTAATGTTTGAGCGTGAAATGACTGAGCAACCCTTTTAACTTTGCAGGTTTTAGAGAGAGATTTGAAATTGCTGGAATTACCAGGGTGGATTTTTAACGTGTTCATGAGGTAATATTAACGTTAACATAATTCCTTCTGCTCTCTCTCTCTTACCAAAAAGAAGAAGACGGAAAAAGCAAGAGGAGAGGCACCATAATACGGCATTAACTGTTATTATGATGCTGCAAAACTATCATGCAATGTGGTTGTGCTTTCCTCATTTTATGCTAATGCCTTAATTATATTTGCTTTACTACTTCAATGGACTCGAGACAGCTATATATAGAGATAGAGAGAGAGAGAGAGCTTCTCTTTTGTTTTTAACTTTTGGGTGGAGTGGAGGTGTGAAATGGGTTTCTCTTTTACTTTACTGTGAACTTATGATTGTTTTGTTTGGGGGATTGGATTAAATTATTGATTTAGAACAATCTGAAACACTATGTTTGTCACCATCTTAGGTAATTAGATTAGGCATTCTTTTAGGCAAAGTGGGATTGCATGTTTGCAACAAAAGGGACAAGGGATGGACATCAGTGTGGGGATATGCCTTGTCTACCTGGCTAACCAACCACTTTTTGGTTCAACCCTTCTCTTCTTTGGCACTTCTTTTCCTAGATAAATGATAATTGTATTGGAAGAAAAGGAAGAAAAATATTACTGTAGGCAAATGATACAAATATGGTTTTCCCCCCCCCCCCCGAAAATTATTACTCTCAATATGATCCTAAAGCAGTATTAATGTATTTATAGCTTACATCTAGTTTCAAATGACTACAATCACTCTCATCACTTCTTAATTGCTTTGCTTATCACTTATATCATTTTGTCAAGATGGCTGATACGAGTTACTATGCTACCCAGTTCTTGAGTTGGTTTTGGTGTTGGTTTCTTAGTGTATATGATTAGAGATGTCAATTGAATTGAGATTCATGGTACTCAATTCGATTCGACTCAGTTAAAGCGAGTCAATGTTGACGGATATTTGGATTGGGTGCGAATTTTCTTTTTTTAAAGTTGGCGGGTTGGTTTGGTTTTTGTCAAAACCAACCCACTTTCATTCGACCCGCACCCAGAAAGCAAACGACGCTTTTTGTGTTTAACCTTAATAATATTGCTAATTTGTGGATGTTATTAGTCTTTATGACGGTATCTTCCTAACAATATGGATAATAACGGATGTTACTAGTCTTTATTGAAATATATTTGTAGGAAATTTTCGATAAATATTACGATTTGTGTGTTCAGAGAACTAATGTGCGGTTATGTTTGTGAAACCACTGGTACTCATGCATCCGTGTGTGTCGGTGGGTTGCGTTTTCTCTTCTAAAACTCGGTCAATATTTAACTGTATTTTTTTATGGTGTACTCGTTGGGTTGAGTTTGAGTTGAGAGAAATTCGATCCACTGTCATCCCTATATGATATTTGGTTTAATTTGTCAAATAATTTAATATTTATTCATCGAATTATGGTATTTATATTTGGTAATTGGTTTAGTTGTAATTTTGAGTTTTTATTTTTCTAAATTCGTTATAATTTTCTTTTTCTTTTTTGGTTAATAATGATAATGTATTAATGTTGATTTTGTGCTTTTATAGATTTTAGACATTTTGCACATGTTGTTCGATAGAGTTCGGAAAAAGTAGAGAATAACTTTGACATGAATTTCATTGGTGATAGAAGTTTTCAATTCACAGTTTCACGTTGTGTGACATATCAACAATTATTTTAGAATATAATTTTTGAGGATATGGGGTCATAACACCCTATAACATACTAACACTATCACAAGTTTTACTTACAAACTTACATAGTGAAAAATAATGGTGATTTATTTCATTATGTTGTTCCTATTGTTGATGCTGGTGCGATGTATATGTTATTTTCTATTTTATGGCACATAATCATTTTTGTTAGGGGGTTAAGGTTCATGCTGATATTGGTAATATTGGTGCGTTAAAAGATGAGACATCACCATGGATACTCAAGTGAAGATAACGAACTAGAGGAGGAAACGTACAAGCCAAAAGAGCTAAGGAATGAGCTTGACGAGTAAAGAAAAGAGGTCGGTAATCCTCTAGAGCATTATCATCTTGACGCTAATGTTATGTCTGAGACCGTGAAACACTCGATATCGCCCCAATCGAGTTTGAGTATTTTGTTCATATGGGTTGAGTGTGAAGAGAAATAAAAAACGAAAGTTACATACAAGAATGCATTGTATAGAAAATAAAGGGCACTAGAAAAGTTGCATGTAAATTGAGAAGAATAATATGATAACTTGCAAACATTTTTGTAAGTTATAAAGATAAAGATGCCAACATCAGTGATTAGTTGAGCTAGGATGATTCTCAGTATTGTTAGACCATTTCGTTTTTCAATTACTCTTTTGGGCCTTCGGACCTTGCATAAAGGGCTCTAGGAACTAGGGCTGGGCATGCGGGCGGATCATCCGCGGGTTTGGGCCGATCCACCCGCATTTGACCCGAATTTCGTTAAGTGGGTGGGTCTATGGGTGGGTGACGGGTTGCGCTAGGAGCCATCCGCCGGGTGGTGGGTGGGTTGTGGGTGGGTGCGCGGGTGACCCGCTCAACCCAACAACAAAAAGATCAAAGTCGTCGGCGCTAGAGAGGGGAGAGTGGAGACGTTAGACATAAACTAGGACTGCTCCTGGAGTTTGAACCTCAAAGCCAACCTTCCAAATAGCGATCCCCTCTTCTTCCCTTTATTTTTTCCTCTAATTCTTGTGCCTAGATCACTGTTATTTCCTTTGTGGAATTATTTTTCTTAGTTCCTTGCACCTGATAATCATCTCAATCTGTATAAAACTCTTTCATAATAGAATTTCTATCAATTTTAAGAACTAATTCGACATTTTTCGCCCTATTTCATCTTCTTGTTTCCCCAGATAACTCTCTTCGCCTATTATCATGTCAAGTTGACTCCTTTATATTATATACATTGTGATGTGGGTGAACCCACAAACCCACCCAAATCATCCACCATCCGCCCAACCCAACCCGAGACTAAATGTGGGTGGGTGGTGGGTTAAAAATTATTAATCCGTTTAAGCGCGGGTGGGTGCATTTTATGGTCAAAATCCACCCGACCCACCCAATGCCCACCCCTACTAGGAACTGTTAACGGGGTTGTTTGCATGAAGAATTTGTGAGATTTGTGTCAAAATTCCTCACTTAAAAACTCCGATATTTGTCATGTAGGATTTTGGTTAAATTCATTGCTTGTTTATGAATGTGGTTTTCATTAATAATGGGAAAATTAATATTTTATCTTAATCTTCTACCTCTATCTTCCTCCCGTATGAGTCAATCTCATATCTAGGAAGAACCTTCCCACCGGCTTCAACCCTAAATCGCAATTCCTGAATTGTCGAAGGATAACAATGGTACAAACCCAAATTTTACAACATGTAATAACGATCGAAAATGGCCAAATGAAACCTAATTATTCCATCTCAGTCACCAAAACTAGAAGTCAAGGGTCTTGCATCGTCGATTGCGATAGATAGAGAGGTGAATTTGGAGGTGATTTTGTTGTTGCGACAAAGAGAGGTTGGGTTCGTTCCAATCGTCACTATAAATCATTTTTGGAAGAGCTTGGGTTCACCACCGTCAACAGAGCAGTGAGGATAGTTTGGTCTAACAGTTCTACTGTCTGTCTTTAAACCGGAGGTCCCAAGTTCAAATTCCTTAAGTAACACCTAGTAAAAACTAAACTGATGTCACCCTTACAAAAGAAAAAAAAACATAAAAATGTATATTGATAGTAACAAAAATTAACAACTACAAAAGGCCTATTATACAAAACTTCTAGATGGCTACCATTGTCACACATATGGATACATGTAGGTGTTACTTGTTAGTTGTCCAACTCAAATCGAGTGGTTGAATTAGAAAAAAAATAAGGAGAGAAAATGAGATTGACAAAGGTGTTGATCTTGCTTATGAATTAGAAGCTCTAACGACAAAGATAGCTTGCTTAGAAGCTCAAAATGTGTCACTAGGAAGTAAATTATATGCTGTTGAAAATAAATGGAGGTGGTAGTATTAGATAATTGAAATCATATAATGAAAGTAGAGCCAATATGTCTTGACTTCCTAGTTTTTTGTCAATAAAGAACGTCATATGTCATACTTGCAATAAACGAGGTCATTCTAGTAGACATTGCCTTCTGAACAACAAGAATGTGTATGCTTATTAGAAAAAGGACTTGAGATGTTATCACTGCCATAAATTAGGACATAGAAGCATAAATTGCAGGTTTGGCCATGAAATTGAGTAGTTTGATAAACCATGTAAGTAGTATCATTCAAGTAACAAGGTATTTAATCCAGATCCTAGAGCAAGCTTGGAGTTTGAATTGGTGAGCTTCTTGATGAAGAGTGAAAGGGATCAATCTGCTTGTAGTCATGGATCACTCCAACTCCCTCACGCGACCTTCTACTAGAGCCCAAAGAGTTTCCCTGATGGAATGAGATTACAAGGCAATCAAGTGCTCGTCTTCCTCAAGAGCACCATCGACAGGTTGGAGAACCTTGCATTTCAGGTCCAAAGAGAAGGGAGAAAGATCAAGCTTTAACGATGAAGAGGTGGTTCATCCCAGACCACCATCGAAGGCCAAAAGCACGTCAGACTTTGCCGTAGAGCGTTTCAACATAGGATAAGAGTACATCAATACTACTGATCCTAACCTTTCCCTAGGTTGCTTCCACATATGGTTTGAACATGAAGTGGAGGAAGAAAGGCACAAAATGGTGGAAAAGAATGAAGAGCACGATTATCAATCTAGTGAAGACCTTGCTAGTGATCTTATCCTTCCCCTACTCATATAGAAGAAAACTTAGAAGAAGGGAGCACGAATGAGGTTATGGTGGATGAAGAAGGAAGTGATGAAGAGGATGAGCTTGAGTCTCAAGGGGGAATATTTCATTCAAGAGAAGAGAGGGGAGGTTGAAGAAGAGGATGAAAATGATTTGCGGTTAATCCAGGTTGGTGTTCCCAAAGAAGCCATTCACTTTGACCATGAATGGTCACCCGGTCTCGAGAGGCTCCTAGAATTGGATCCTTTTACAACAACACTTTTCCGAAACGAGACCAAGGCATCATCAATCCCTCTTGATTGATGTGATGATGACCCTTCAATGCTACTTGACTTGGTTCGAGGCAAAGAGAAGAAGAAATAAGATTAAGTGAGGTTCAATTGGCGATGTCTCAGGCATTTGCATCTATGTGATCCTTCACCAAATGATCGAGAGACCGATCAAGACTTGAGACTACGTTTAGACAATGAAAACCTCATCTTCAAGGAGGTCTTGAGCTGGATTGAAGACTTGAAATCAGTCGTCCACCGATAAGATGTAAAAGATGTGCTAGTTTGGAGGCACCCCATTATGGCTTTAATTTCTTCTTCTTGTTTTTCAATGAAGGACTTGCATGCTAGAATTTTGTTTGAAGGATTGTTTGTACTGTAAGTCATAGTGAATGAACCTTGCCTTAGTTAAGAATGAGTTTTAATGGACTAGGGTGAAGTATGAATGGTGAAATGTTGATGTATTGTTAGTATAGGATGTATGGCTCTTTGCTAACCTAAGCTTACCGCTTTGTTATGATTTTTGAGCAATCGGTCCATATCTCGCCTTAGTTATTTAGGTGGTTTCTTGCCTTTGGCCATGGTATTGAAACCTCTAGATTGACATGTTCTCAATAGAACCAATTAATCAAGATGGTTAACAACCTAAACTTACATTGCTTTTCACTTATGTAGCCTCGTTTTACGTAGTAAACATCAAGTGTATGAGATTGATTCCCAGGGATTATAAGAAGTGTTCATTTCCTTTCGTTGATAGTTTATTAATATGTATGGTATGGATGGGTATATTTTGTTCTTGTGCGTAGGAACCCTTTTAAGGGTTAGTTCTTAATTGAAAGGAGAGTTCCAATGATCCTCCTCCGGAAGTGGCACCACCCTCCACAAAAGAAGAGAGCCTTAACCACCACTACACCATGAATAAAAACAACTAGAAGTGACACCTAGAAGGTTGAAAGACCGACTCCAAGAGACGATTTCTCAGCTTTGCTAGGGCCATTCTCTATCCTTTATCTTGTTCTTTTCATAAGTTAATTTTGTGGGTGTGTTCTTTGCCTTTTAGTTCTTTTATTAGGTATGATCTCTCAAGGATGAAACCCACACACCCTAAGCTTTGATCCACAATCACTTCGATCAAGCAATTTGGCAATTTTGTTCCCCTATCCTCTCACCCTTGTCACATTGAGGACAATGTGATCCTTAAGTGTGTGTGTGTGGGGGGGGGGGGGGGGTGAGGGGGGAGGGGGTTGTGCATGAATGCTTTTTTGGAATGAACGGTTTTGAATTCTCTCTCTCGTGTTGTGAATGTGTGAATTATTGAGCGAGAGAGTGTGATTTTTAATAAAAAAAGTGATTTTTAGAGTGATTGTGGATGATGATTTAGCATAATTAGACCACTTGGAGCCTTGTATTAATTCCCAAAATTTTCAAAGTTGAGGGCTCCAAGTTGCCTGTTTTGCTTCCAATGCGATTACTTGCTTTGAAACGTTGAATCTTGTTCCCCATTGTCTTGACAAATGTTGAGGATCGTAGTGTGTGGGATGTCTTCAGCGAAGTGGTTTTGTTTGATTTTTTATGTAGGTTTGTATGAATGTTTGAAGGATGATTAGTGATAGGTTTGCATGTGAGCGAACCCTAGTTTTTTTCTTGGGTATGTCATAGGAAATGTGCTTGTTTCTATGCTTTCTCACAACAAGTAAAAGAACCAAATAAGTAAGGTATAACGCCTAAACTAAACATGTTGTTGAAACCCATTCTAGAATAACACGATTGCGTTTTGGGACAATGCACACGGGATATTCGAATAGCTTTACCGAGTCCAACCTCCATTGTACGACTTATTATCCTCTTGTGTACGTCCCATCATGGGCCGAGGTATTCACCATACTACCTTCCGTCCTCCTTATACCACTCTTATTTGCTCGGCCAAAGTGTACCATAAAGCGTACAAGATTCATCACAAATATGTGATGCTACAATAAGAACCCCCAAAGCAAATCTCAATATCAACAAAGGTTACCAAGAAAGTGTAGAAAAGAATCGAAAGAACACCGGTCCTTTCACCTACCCCGAAGAGCTTTGTTTTGCACCTTGCTCCTGTCGCCATCATTTTAGAACATTTATGTTGACCTTTCCCGAGTAAATCAAGTTAGATCATGTAGAATTGGGAAGGTCTTAGCCACTAGAAACCTGACTCCTATGAAACACATTAAGTGTGGGAAGATTTGGATGCCTCAAGTATCATAATTTATCGTATGTTGGCTTGGGGGCAAGCAAATTTTGGTATTATTTAGTCCTCATTTTCGACTTTGCGTGCTAAATCACCGTGTCTAGTACACATATCAAGCTAGTTTAGACCGATATTCATTTCGATTCGTAAAACATCCATTTTGGTATGAGTTGGCTTGATATGAAGGTTTTCATGGGGAAATGGACCCCAGTTTGTCGTATTTTATGCTTTCTTGATGTTTGTGATGAAATTTCAGGTCGTACATTCATTTACAATTAATCGGGAATTGATTTGGAGTTCATATGTGCATGTTTTCATTGCATAGGAGCAAGAAGGGAATAAAAATTATAGGTCACGAACACATGTGGCCTTGGGGCCAAAGGGCTTTTCAAACCACAGAAAAATAGAAAAGTATTCGCGAACATCAGCAAGCAGCAAACAAGAAGGCAGAACGTCTCAACACTTGACTCACAGCCAAGGGGATTTTCAAACCACGACAAATATCACAGCTGTGACGTAAAGATAGCAATCATGATCTCATGATGGAGGTCGTGATCTCAACACTTGATGATGATGAGAAGATGTGAAGTATCAAGCAATTTGGAGCAATTTTGGCCTGTCAAGGTCACGGCCTGGTTACGACTTACGACCATGTCAAGGATGTGACGTGTCAGTGACCATGGAAGGCTGTGATCTGCTGCTGATTTTGTATAAATAGCCTATCTTCTGGGCTTGACGAGGGAGAGTCGACCTAGAACGAGAAATTAGGATTCTTGGGTCATTTTTAGAGAGAGAAACATCTTTGGTGAGTTTGGGAGAAGATCAAACCATCCAAGGATCAAAGAGAAGGTGCAAATCAAGGAGAAGAAGATGATCTCCAACACTTCTCCTCTTCTTAGTTTGTATTTTCTCTCTCTGTCTTGAATCCCAAAGGTTGATTAGGGAATATGATCCTAGCTTCTAGATTGTTTATGGGTCATGTGTATGAATGATATATCTAATTGATGTTTGTGCATGAGAATTTTTTACTTTATTATGATTGATTTGTTCTTGACTTATGAGAGATAAACATCCCCTTAGGTGTAGATTGGGGCATACATCAATTAGTGTGGGATTGTATATATCCTATTTGCTTGTTTTCAACCTAGGTGATAGGGAAATTGTCATTACTTTGCACATGAATCTATGGTATAATTGAGTTTAACTAGAGTGTTAAATGATTCTAATTATGGTTTAGATGTGCATGAATGCTTCTTACCTCGATTGGATGACCTAGAGAACTAGCTAGAGGTCCAAGTGACCATCCTCTTCTAGTTTGATTCTCACCTAGTTGATGCTTGTTGGGTAAGTGCGTGACCATTGACTTACCCTAATTCTGTGCAAATGGATATAATCCGTTTAGTGGAGGTAGAACCCATCGTTACTTAGATAAATCAATTGAGGCGACATTGGGCTGGTGAACCTAGCTAGAAGGGGGACCGATTGCATGACCGTTGAGTCAATCCCATCCTTCATGACGTCCGCATCTCAAAGTACTATTATATTATTTCTATATCAACCTATAGCTAGAAGAACTCGATCCTAGACAACAATCTCATCTCTAGCGGTCTCCCAACCACTTGGTTGATCGTTTAGTTAGTTAGTTAGTTAGTTAGGTTAGGTTAGGTTAGTTCTACTCCCACCTTCCTATTTGATTATATAGTAGTTCAGAGTAAAGTAATAGTAAGCCTAAGGTTTCCCTGGAATACAACTGAGCCACTTTACTGCAATCATAGTATACTCATATTTGTCGTTGTCAGGGTTAGAGTAGGTGTGCTTCGACTTTACAAATCTATAGCTCGACCCGCTCTCGTGTCACTAGATGATATGAATGAAATGTTTATTAGTTTTGAACACTGCAAACTTCCATTATGTTGTTTGGCTTGTGGTGTATTTGGGCGCGACAGCTCTGTAGCGGAGGGAATGGAGATGAAGCAAGTTTGGTCTTCAAAGGACCCTGAGGTTATTTCTCTGGATGTAAGAGTTTGTGTTGACCCTCAACTTGAAGTTGTGGTGCGCACGATGGATAAGGGGGAAAAAGCGGTGGAAAGTGTAACAACCCGAATTTTGGGTTTAGGTTCAACCAACAATAACCGAAATACTCGGATTGAACCAATCACATACGTACCAAAATTTACCCTGCAATTCCCAAGTTGCCCTTAGATAATCTCAACAATTATTCTATAATAGTTCTAATTTAAGCTAAATACAATTTGGCCGATTAATGGAGCAAATTCATTATATTTGGACTGGCCATTTATTGTACATCGGTTACTCCTTTTTTCCCCTTAAATCCTCTTAGCAACCTAATTATAATAGGAAACCGAAGCTATAGAAAACCAAAACCAGTCTCTTTCTGTCCTCTCGGCTTTCCCTTTCAGCGAGAGCCAGCTCCGCTACAGCTCCCTTCTCCACCGTAAACACCACCGCCACTCCTCAACAGCAACAACGAGAACCCTCCCCCTCCCAAAGAGATCCCCGGTTGTTAAGAGAAAAAGAAAGTGATCGAGGTATCCTTCCATAGATGTGTGGATTCTGTTTCGGTGGTTGAGGGAGGTCACGGATATGCAAGGTCGGACATAGAGGGATAGCAATTCCCAGGTGAGACTGTCGCATTTGTTTTATAATTCTTCTCGTACTTGAGCTTTTGCTTGCTTTAATGCCTTCACCCGACAACTATATAAACTGATTGGAGTGTGATGTGTTCGATCCGTGGCGAGGACTACACAACGATGTATGACGAGGTTCATAAAGGGACAACGTCGCCGAGGATTAGATGCGAGATGCGAGGGTACATATATGTTTACGTAATGGGATATGGCTTTGGGAGACAGACGTCTTCGACGAGAAAGGGGTCAAACTATCGAGCAATTAGTGTGGATTTCGATTCCAGTCAACTGGCCTAGATAATAAGGTGAGTGTAAAGGGGGTAAAATCTCCGTCGAGGTCTTCTAGTTTATTTCTTTTAATTCAGTTATGTTTGTTATTTTCAAGTAAGCGCGATCATGTGTGTGAGGCATCCCACCGCCTACTTAAGGTGGAGGTAAGCGTTGTGCTATGTATGTGATGTATGCTTATTGGTATGATTAACCCCCGAGCGGTTGGGCCACTAATGGACGACGAGACGTAACGCAGCAGTTGATGGTGTTTGTTGGGGTCACTACTGGACGGCGAGACGTAACGCAGTAGTTGACCAGGCATGGACTGGAGGGCGAGACGGAATGCAGTGCCATTGCCGAGTTTGTTTATGCAACCAGACGGTGAGACGTAACGCGGTTGGCATACTAGAGTAGGGACACCGGACGGCGAGACGTAACGCGGTGGTCCTAGTTTCTTGTGTTTGAGTTAAGGATAGAAGTCAAGAACTTCTATGAGTTATGCCGGAATAAAGTATTAAGGATAGAAGTTGAGATTAAGGATGAAAACGAGATCTATGGGACAAGGATAGGAGTAAAGATCTGGTATTAGTTGACAGTTGTGTTGAAATTAAGTTTTTAAGGATGAAAACGAGAACGACTTTCGTCTAAGAAAGGAATCCCGCTAATAATGTGTTAGTAAGGGTTGCTTAGGGCAAGACCTTAGGAAGTAACGACAAGACTAACCCCTTCTCACTCACCAGGTTGAGGAAGGGTTAGCTCATGAGGATTTCGAGAAGAGGCAGGGCGTGGCGAGAAGCCGCACCAGCATTGGCAAGGTCGTAGGGAGCTCAACGAGGAGCTAGAGTTAGTTTTAGTTAGTTGTTTTTATGATTCATGATTATGAGTATAGACTGGAGGTTCAAAGTTCATAATTTAGGTGGTTTTATTGACTATGGATTGAGGTTGCCCAAATGTTTAGGGCATTACTTTTGAAAAGTGTTCAGTTGTATTTGTTTTAATGAAATTTTGAGGTTGTTTTAAATCGACTCCGGAGTCATGAGTATTTTGTTTGGTTAAAAAAGATCAGGGCGTTACAGAAAGTCAACTTGAGGTTAATGTGATGTGCAATGCAGTCAAAATCAAGATTTTGATCGTAAAATCGTAGAATTTTAGGATTTTACTTAGGGATTCCGATCATGATTTTACTATAAAATTGGTGGACCTTAAAACCGTTTAAAATCGTTAAAATCATAAAATCGTACAAAAATCGGGATTTTGATCGTATGAGAAAAAAATAGGTGGTTTGAACCAATTTAAAAGAAGCATAACTGTTTTGGGGGAAAGGAAAATGACGAGAATCTTCTCACATATTTTTTATTAAAAAATATTTAAAAATAATAAAATAACCAAATTAGGGCTCGCTCAATTCCTTTCCCTTCACCCATTTAACTTATTGATAAGACAGTTATCCTAATATTGGAAGTACGTAAGAATTAACATAATTATTAACTAATTAATTTATTAATATAGTGAGAATTAAAATAATTATCCTAATATATTGGAAGTACGTAAGAAATAACCAAATTAGGGCTAAGCCACTAACATTGCTTATTTTATTGGAGTTCAAATATTTTTAGTTTTAAATCATACTTAGACGATATCAGAATATTACTTTGAGTTAAACTACCTAGACAACATGAAAACAAGAGACAAACTCATTGAGTTTTATCCATTCCTCATGAATTATTTTGAGTTACGCATTAAATAACAATTAAAATAGTAATTTTGGAACATTAATCTTGAGAATGCTAAGGCAGTCCCAACTCATAGATGAGTATCCTCATATGGAACGAGAGGGGATTTAATAGCCCCTTGAAACATAGTTATGTGTTGCATCTATCTATCTATCTATCTATCTATCTATCTATCTATATATACATACATAATATTATGGCAATTCAAAAATAGTTTGTTGCCACATAAGCATTTGGAGAATTTACAAGGTGCCATGATGAATACTTTTTTTTACAAACAAAAAAGTTAGTTAATGATCAATTAATGTAGCTATATCTATCTTCCTTTAATATTTTATTTTTATTTTAATGATCATTTATGTATCTATCTCTATCTTCTTTTAATATTTTCTTTTTATATCCAATAATTGTTCTTTCAATATATAGGTGTAACAACAATATACTTATGTTTGTTGGGAGAGTGACATATATTTTAATCCTTTCAAAAATATATTTGATTAATCTGATCAATTAAATTAAATTTTTATTTTTATTAGAACTTAATATAGGTTATATTTAGATAAAAAATAAATAAAACACCTAAATAATTAATAATATTTTTTTGAAAACAAAACATAATGAAAGAAGTTTAGAAAATCGACATTTAATAATCAATTGAATTTGAAAAACCAACTATATAATTTTATAATTTTTTATCTAACACTATCTTTTTCTAATGTTTGTATCTATCAACTAAAACAACTATTAAATAGCAAAATGCTTCAAAAGTTGTTTTTTCATTTTGATAGAAACTTAATGAAGCCATAATATAGTACATGATTGTACAAATGAAGACGATAAAGAATGACAACTTTTCTTCTCTTTTATAATACATCCTTCCATATCTCATTTTCTCTTACATTTTTTCATATTTCCCCTTATTTTTCTTAACAATTTACATATTTCGGTCAAACAAAGGTGTTAATTACACTTAAAAAATACAGTAAACTCTCTATATTTATATATGTATATTATGACAAACCTTGAGTAAGAAAATGATATTTAGACATTGAATTGACTGGAGTTTGGCATATGGTATTATTCTCAAAGCCTTAAAGATTAAAATCTAGGTCTTAAATTTATAAATCTCATACCTTAAGATCAATTTAATTATAAACAAAAATCAACGGTCATGATTCGTCAAAATATATGCAACAAATTACATGCACAATCCTAGGGGTTAGGCTCTATGATTTAGATAACTAAGACATAGGGTTCACTCATCAAGGATTAGGGTATAGTATCATCCTCACAAATTCGGTTGATTCGTGGTCTAGATAGCGTTTTCTAACTTAGAGTATAATATCATGCTTAGATATTGACAATAGATGTGGCAATACACCAACAAAATGAAGATATTAGTATAAGTAATGGAATTTTATCCCAAAACAAACACCAAAGATAAATAAATTTTAGTAAATGCATATTTGATAAGATAGAAAATTATACACCAATAGACCATGTTTAGATTAGAACCCTCTACAGTGTGTGAGTATCTTGGACTGAGATTCTAAACCAACATCTAAACAACGACCATGAGTTGAGGGTGAGCCTAAATTAAACTTCAGGAATTAACAATTGATACATATTGTATAAGATATTAAATTGGGTGTCTTGATCGACAAATATGATGTTACACTAAGACAGTAAACTTTCAATTGGGATGACCAAATTTATCTAATATTGAAGTATCTTTATAAAAAATTCTAACTAAGTTGTCGTCATTTGAGCAACATCATTGGTTGAGAGTTCGTCCAAACTCGAGATTCATTGAATGACATATATTGTATAATATAAAAAAAAAACTGAGCATCGTGGTTGATAAATCTCGACATAAGATTCTATATGGGACGTGATATATCTTTGTGACATGCTTAATGATCAGATAATCGAAGCATCATAAGTGAATGTGCTAAGTATTGAGAATTTTTAATTTATAGACGCACCGCATAATCACGTATAAATACAAATGTAAAAAATTTAGAAGATCCAAAATAGTTTAAATATATAGATAAATTGATTAATGTAAATGATAAAATAAAATTCACCGACCAACGAGCCAGGTAAAAAGCTAGTTATGTTAATAAGTATAGAGTTAAGTTGTTTGCAATACTAGAAACTTCAGTTCAATAAAAAAATGCAAATGTGAGAAAAGATAAGTTTATGGGGTTTAATTAATTGAAAAGTAGATTGGGTAGAATCTGGCTAGCTGGTGATTTTGATGTGTAATAAGGACGTTGGCCGGTGAGATAAATTTCATCAATGCTTTGGTAATAATGAGCATTTAGTTCAGTTTTTTTTTTTAACTATGGTGTATAGTTCTAATACCGTGGAAAAAAGAGAGGAGACATATAAGATATTGAGCAGATGGATGGTTAGAGGGTTTGCATGGATGGTAAGAGGTGACTTCAATGTTATTCTCTCTCTTATGGAAGCTTGAAATATTAATCAGATATCCAGCAGTATGAGTGTTTTTAGGGATTGGGTTGATGAGATGGATTTGGTATATCATAATCCTACGAGTCCTCTGTTTACCAACAAAGAGGGAATCCCATTTCCAGGATGCTAGACATAATGTTGGTTAGTTATGAACGACTCTTTAGTATTTTGATTGTGTACTTGAGTTTTTTTCCATCTGATTTTTCGGATTATTGTGCCATTTATATTACACTAGTGGTACCAGAAAAATCATATAATAAGTGATAATACTCTATTTATAATGTTTATCACTCTCATATTTGATACATTTTCCTCTTCTATCAATGCATTGTTAGTACTTTCTCTTGAATTTCATAACTAAATCATACTATTTAATAAGTGAGCATTTAATAGAATTAGGTTGTATTTTTGTACTCTTTGATTCCTTTTTTGTATTTTTAATGGTTTTAAGGTACAAAACAATCTAAGAGGATTTAGATCAAGCATTGCATGACTTTGGAGGGCTAAATGAGCTATATAGAGAAGCATATAGAGCTTTCACGCTAAAGACAAGGTACTTTGTCGAAGAAGCCTACTAGTAACCATGAGTAGGGCTCAAAAGGAGCTCAATGGAGGAATACTCGGCCCAAACTAAAGCAAGAACCGATGCTGGCCTAATGTCGGGTTCAACTGCTGCCCAAGCAAACATGGATAAATTGCAAAAGAAATCTTCAAAATGGGTTGCTTGCAGGCCAAGGAGTCCAACCCACGAAGAAAACCAACATTAGTTCCTACTGCCATGATATGAGCACGGAACCGACACCCGTAGTTATCAAAGTAACGCAGCTTCAAGTAAGAACAAGAAAAGAAATTATTAGGGGTTTATGTTTGTTTGGGATATGATGGAATTGAAATTGCAATTTCAACACAAGATGGGAGAAGACTCCAATAATATAAAAAGTAGAAGCTCAGCCACAATCAAGGGGAAAACTTGTTTGATACAAAGCAAAAAATTCTCAAGCCTAAAGCTCGGAGAATAAAGGAAATATCAATATTCACGAAAATCTGCCAAAAATCCATGTCTCAACCCCTTTATATAGTGTAGGGCATATAAAATAATAAAAAATCCGAAAAGAAACAAAATCCTAAGCAAAAAAGGTAATTGTAACTCATTAGTTGCAAATCCACGGTCTACCCTTGATTCCATGGTAGTGGATTTGGGTCTCTGGCCGTGGAACTTCCTTGCCCAATATCCACTTTCTGTTCTTCAATTTCACTATCGTGGAATTGGCTTCTTGACCGTGGATTGTGACTGGTCACCATACGATCTTCAAACTGCTCGTTTAGTGTCCAAGAAGCTCCAAATCGAAGAACCAACGCCTTCACGATGCTTAGAAACACTTCTAATTTCACCTCCAACTCCTTCGTTTCCTCATATGTCTCCCAGAGAAAACGAGAAAGCCTCCAAAGTAGTTACCACAAACTTCTTCCCTTGTCTTGGTTTCTTCTTTGAACATTAATGGAAATAGTTTTAGATCGCAATTCAGGATCACACACGCCACTCAAAGGCACTAGCAAAAACAAGAGATCTTTAGGCCATGCTTCGGTCCCAAGTCACGGAAACTGTGTCCTAGTAGGGTTAGGAAGGTTTTGGCAGAGTTATAGCATTATAAATAGAGAGCTAGACTCATAAGTTCACTAGGTTGCAAAATTCCACTCAAAACTTGTTTAGACACTCTACTCGATTGAGAGCCTAGCATTCATAGGAGAGGGTGCATCTAAGGAGATGCCTTCATCATCGATGGTGGTACCCTCCTTCTCTTCTATGTATAGCTAGTTGATAATGATTGTATAAGAATGCGAACTCGTTTATCTTTGTATGTATTGATGTTATGGTTTCATATGATGCGTGTGTTTATGCTTATGAACTTCACTGCTTATGATGTACGCATGGAAGTTTTGGTTTCAATGCTTATGTGATAATCATTGGTATTTTATCTAGTATGAATGCTTCTTATCATCGATGCTTATGACTCTATAGTATGCTACTATATGGATTGTGATTAGTATCATGTAGGTTGTTAAGAAATTACTCTCTAGTGATGCCCCATTGATGTTGCACGAGTATAGAGGGAATGATCAGCCATCAATATCTCAATTAGTATTGGTACTTGATGGCTTGATCATCAATGCTATAGAGTATAGACCATCTATTATGAATCAAGAGACTCACACTTAATCATGTGATATCCTCACTTCTTTGTTCTTCATTGATTAGGTGATGACATGAAGCAAAAGCATGCATTAACTAGTCAAGTTCATATTGCATGTGGCGAAATCTCGAGGAGGATGGCCTCAATAGAAGTGATAGAGTAATGTTATAGATGAGTCATTGATGGATTATATGAAGGAGTAGTCATATATTTGATAGTACTCTAGTATGTTTTCTTTTTAAAATTTCTATCTTTATTTTTATGCATCTATATAACTTGGAAAAACCCTAAACACACTTTACTCATCTTGCTTCGTTTTACTTTGCTTGGTTTACTCGAATGAAAAGTCTTTAATATTCTTTTTCCAACATTGATGGTATTGTGTGAGTAGTTAAGTATTAGAACTTTTATCACTTGCATGTTTGTCCCATCACTAAGCCCTTCAAGTTTTATTGCTAAGTGGTTGTCTCACCCAAATTACAAGGCTATTCTATTTGAAGCATGGCATCAGGGAAGTTAGCGCAACAAGGAAGCAAATTTGTAAATTAGTTTTGCTAATGGGAGGAGGGTGCAAAATTACCCCCATTTTTCGCTAGAGGTGCAAAGGGAGGAGGGTGCAAATTTTGGGGGTAAATGTCATTCCTAATACATTTACCCCCATTTGGTTAATTTGCAATAGTGTTAGGGGGAGCAAATGGGGGGTTAAATCACTATTCCCCTTAACCCCTCAATTTGGGGTGCAAGAAGAGAGAAAAAAGGAAGGAGGAAGGGATTAGTATGTAAGATAAATTTTAGAATTATTATAATATGTCTTATTATATTTAAATAATTATATTTTGAATAAAAACATGTAAATGATGATTTTTATCATTAAGATAATAAGGAATACTATAATTACTATTGAATCATAAATCATACTTATTATAATTTATTATTGTTAGTATAGTTATTATTAATATAAAATTACTCCGTGAATCGCAAGTTTGTCAAATTGCTCCAATTGTTGAATGTGTTTGACGAATTGTGACTCAAATTTTACGTTTCAAAGTATAGAGAAGAAGTAACATGGAAAAGGTAGAACGAGAAAAATATTTGGTTGACTGAATTTGCGTTGAAAAGTATACAGAAGAAGTGTCATGTAAATATTGAAGAAAAATGGATCGATGACATTTGGAGAGGACCAAATAGGACTAAATGTAATGGTGGTCGATCCTTGGTCCTAAGGATCATCTAGTCAAATCGAGATTACCATGTCGACAAACCAACGCTCAAATGGGAGACATGAGCTAGTTGGTAGTTATATGTTTTGGCCATAGGTTGAGTTTTGTTCTTTGTGATTGCTCGATCAATGATTATTACAATAAATTACTATTAATGCATTTTTTTCTTAATAATTATTTTTATTAAATTATATGTGTTAATATTTACGATTATTACATATAATAGTTTTTATTTTATTATTTTGCGAGAATCTTTTATAAATTTAATTATCTTTATATAATAATAATATAATTTCTTACTTTTCACTATACACCCCCTACTTTTTCATCCAAACAACAATTTACCCCTCTACTTACACACTCCACCAATGTGCACCCCCATGCAATTTGCCCCTCAACTTGCACCCTCTTCGAATTTGCACCCCCTTGTTGCCAAACATATTTAAGTCTCTCCACTTGGAGAGACCATCAATGAGGTGAAACAGATTGTTGAAGTTGCTGATGATTTTTATTAGAACCTGTTTGGTACTGCAGATGATAAGGTAATCCTTGATGAGGGATTTCTCCCGAAGAATAAATAAAAAGGGTTTATTGTAGAGATTGGAAGAAATCTATGTGTGTCTTTTTTAGAAGAGGAAATAATGAGTATAGTTTTTTTCTATGGACCCTCACAAAGAAACATGACCTGATGGGTGGAGTGCTCAATTCTTTCAAACAAGTTGGGAACTCTTGGGGAGGGATGTCACTTCTGGGATACAAATATACAATCTTTCTTCAGAACTGGCTGACTCCCCAAATGTACAAATTTTACGTCATTAACTCTGTGTCCTAAGGTTCAAAACGTAGAATCTCTCGCAGTTTTTAGGTTGATAGATTGCTTCAATATTTTATAAGAATTCATTTCAAAGGTGTTCTATTCGGTTGCAAGATGTGCTCCCTTTATTGATAAGTAGAAATCAATCGACATTTGGAAAAAGAGATCGTAGTATTATGAAAAATATGATTATGGCACAAGAAATAGTTCAAAACTATAATATGAAGGGAATTGTATCTAGATGTGTGGTTAATCTTGATATCATGAAGTCGTTTGACTCGCTGGGCTTTTCTGGTTCTAGATATAAAGACAATGTAGTTTCCTTACTTGTTGATAAATTGGATAAAGGCTTGTCTAAGTTATGCTTTCTTCAGTATGTCTACTCATGGGAGTCTTTTTTTTTTCAAGCCGAAAAGATGTGAAGACAGGGGATCCTCAATCCCCCATATCCACTTACAATTGCGATGGAAGTTATGTCACTGATGTTAAATGCGGCGTATTCTTTTGAGGATTGATCAATTGATCAAGATGAGTTTAATAGATTTCGATAATTAAAAAAAAAATCTGAATGCATTAGGAATATTATTCTTACGAGGTATCCTAATTGGGAAAGAGTGATTGAAGGCCTTGTAAGCAGGGTTTACAAAACCAACTGGGTCCTAAGTAAAGTCCCGATAGCTAACAAAATTGTAGTTCAAGTGATGAAAGATGAACGTATTAGGTCGAAATCCAACTTGCAAGAAGTTTCACTTATCAGCAACGTTGTCAAATCGATTTGTAAGTGAAATGATTCGACCGGTAGTACAATAAGTTTGTGTCGATTCGTACACTTTTAACAAAATATATAAGAATGTGTAAAGCCATTAGCATCGAATCAATTTAAGCATATATAAAACATAGTTGAAGGCAATTTAATCACAATTCATATTCATATTTAAATAAAATACAACATTTCGTATAAAATAACAATTATTAATATTTAAATACAATATTTCACGTCAATATATAAAAGTTTATACTTAAATCTAACATCAACATAACTTTTAAATTCATAAAATAAATAATAAATTATTTTTTAATTAAATTCACTAAAACAATGTTATTTTGGTTTTTTTTACAAAGATTACCAACTTTTATTCCACCAATCAAATGAAAGACGAGAAACTCGGTTACAATTCTTAAAGAAGATAATAAATGAGGTCAAGAATATTAATCCAATCATCAGGAAGCGATGCTCTAGCTTTTGATCGTGCAACCCAATCTGCTATGACATTAAGTGTTCTGGGCACTTCTTTGATTTAATGAGAGGGTTTGTCCTAAGGACAGAAACAATCGAACTGATCCATGCTGCACACCTCCATGGCCATCGAGAGCGATCGTTATCCAAAGCTTTAACCAGCACCTGACTGTCGGATTGAATCGTACAGTCGGATCCATATTCTTGAGCTAATTTCACTCCTTCAAGAAGGGCCTTAGTTTCTGCTTCAATCGGGGTGGAACAAAGCACATTTCCTCTGGATCAGTCTCTCTTTCATTGCTAACCCATTCATGGAGCAACTCCAAACAAAGAATTTCAACTTCGGGGGGAGGTGAAGGCTCCAAATCCACTACCATTTTTCAGTATTCCCGCTTGATTGCGCAATGGTGTTGGCTCTGTGAATCGTATGGTACGCAGATTTCACCGTAAACCTTCCCTCTTCATTGTAGTTCCATGCCCAAAAGGCATCTGCTCCTTCTTCCCCAATGGGTATCCTGAGGATAGCTTCGAGTTCCGAGCAAGAAACATGCCCTGGATAACATCCGACTTCCACTTCCTTTCTCCAGGATCAATCCACTCGTTGACCTTTTGATGATTCTGGGGGCCACTCCTGAGAGCATTATTACCCCAAAAGGGGATCCAGGGGTCTTAATCGACCTACGTGTCTTCACCTGATCCAATCACTCTAACTGCTCCCAAACCAATAACTTTTTTTTGCCTCCAAAAGGATAGTCCAGATGCACGATGCCTTGCTTCCCTTCTTAGCATTAAGAAAATCACCTCTAGGGAAGTACAACCTTTAAGGAGACGGCTCCACAAGGAATCAGGGGTCATGAGGAGGCGCCATGCCTGCTTAGCAAGCAGGGCTAGGTTAAAATTGTTGAAGCTCCTAAAGCCCAAGCCTCTCTCTGACTTAGGCAGGCAGAGAATCTCCTTCCTACACTAATGGAGGCTACTTTGCTGCATAGACCCTGACCAAAAGAAGTTACTGAGAAGAGAGTCCATTCTCTTAGTGAGAACCTTTGGGAGATAGAACAGGTACATGATATAAGATGGAATAGCTTGAATAACAGCTTTCAGGAGGATTTCTTTTCCACCATTAGAGAGTAGGAGACTTTTCCACGCTTCCCCCATTTTTTTCCATCCTTTGCATGAGGAAATTAAATGTTTCTTTCTTCGAATTTCCCCACTCCGTCGGGACCCCAAGATACTTTGAGTGGCAATTCGAGGAAGCAAAGTCAATGCTCGCGATGATATGATATTTGACGTCGCAGGGGACATTTGCACTGAAGAAAACTGAAGATTTGTTTATATTAACCTCTGACTTGTGATAGCTCCATAATCCCCGATCAGATCAATGATTTTCTGTGCTTCTTGGTAATCTGCCTTCCCGAAAATGACTGTGTCATCAGCAAACAAGCAATGAGTGAGCACTGGGCATCTTTCATTCAGCTTAATCTCCTACAAGTTATCACTCGCCACAGCCTTATCAATCAAGAAGGTGAGAGCATTTGACATAAGAATGAATAAGAATGGTGAGAGTGGGTCTCCTTGTCGAATGCCTTAAGAAGGCTTGAAGGAGTCTGTTGCTTTTTCATTGAAAAGAATAGAGAAGCTGACCGTTCTAATGCATGCACTGACCCACCCACACCATTTACTGTCAAACCCATACTTCTTGAGAAGAACCTCCAGACACTCCCAATCAACCATATCATATGCCTTCTTCATATCCAATTTCAGCATCATATCTCTCCTCCTACCCAATTTATGGTTCTTGAAATGATGAAGGGCTTCATGGACAATGATGATATTATCTTGAATAAGCCTACCCCTAGTGAAGGTTGTTTGTAGCTCTGATACCAGCTCGGGAGTCCACCTCTTAAGGCGCGTTGCCATAATCTTAGATATGATTTTGTATCTAAAATTACAGCAGCTAATAGGTCAGAATTGGCTTATCAACTCTGGGTTATCGACCTTGGGAATCATTTCAAAATGAGTCTCATTCCATCCAGCTGGCATCGTAGCCGTTTCGAAGAATCCTCTAACTTCTCTACACAAGGTGTCTCCTAAGATATCCTAGTATCTCCTATAAAATCTTCCTGAAAATCCATCAGGACTAGGAGCTTTGGGAGCTCCCAAGGAGAAGACAACTTTTCTAATTTCCCCATTAGTCACCGTAGCACAAAGATCCTCGTTCATCTCCGTAGTCACTTTTTCAGGGAAGCCCTCCAAAAGATGGTTAAAAGGGATAGGATTCCTAGCCCTATAAAGATCTTTGTAAAACTCTTCGGCTAGTCTTTTGAGACTATTTTCATCTTCGATCCAATTTCCTTCTCTGTCTTTGAGTTTCAGAATTTTGTTTCTATGCTTCCTAAGGATAGTGCTTGAATGAAAGAAGGAAGTATTATGATCACCTTTTTGGAGCCAGTTAACTCTCGAGCATTGGCTCCAGAACGCTTCTTCATCCCTCCAGAGCTTAGTCATTTCGATTGTAAGCAACTTCTCCTCCTCCACATTCTCAATCGTTCTTGGCGGCTGTTGGAGAATTTCGAGCTTAGAAAGTATTTCTTGCTCAGTTTGCATACTATTCTGATGGAAGTCTTTTGCCCACTCCTTTAAATCTCTTTCACATTTGTTTAGCTGGTCAGTTGATTGGCCTCCCGGGTCCCAAGCTCGGGCTATTATCTCCTTACATTCTTATTTCTCCAGCCATCTTTCATCAATCCTAAAGGGTGTCTTCTTCCTCCTGTTTCCTCGGTAATGAAGCTCAAGTCTGATCGGGCAGTGATTAGGCTCCACCATTTTCTCATGGAAGACCACTGCTTCCCCAAATTGGGCACACCAGGACGTTGAGCAGAGCACACGATCCAATCTCACTCTCGTCAGGTTTTCGCCCGTTCTCTTGTTGGTCCAAGTGAAAGGCTCCCCTTTGTGCCCCAGGTCAATAAGAGCATTCTGGAATATGAACCTCTTAAAAGGTTCAACATTCTCGTACCTAAGAGGGCATCTCCTTTCCTTTTCATTCTCATAAATCGCAACATTGAAATCCCCTACAACCACCCAGTTATCATCCCTACTACTCCGCAAAGAGCTCAGGTGCTCCCAAAATTCCCTTCTACCAACAGTTGTAGAGGGTGCATGAACAAAAGTACAGAAAAATTTCCTACCCATATCTAATTAACATGGTTTCACGGCCGACACCGATTGAACATAGTTCAACCCGCCGTAAAATAAGAAAAGAAGGAACTCATTGTTTCTCAAATATCAAACTCCCTTTGAAAGGTGATAATGGATCAGGGATTTTGGTCCCAAGCCGACTCCGTGCAGGGGAAGAGGTTTTGGATCCTGTTGCCAGAGCCAGACATGTTAATTATTATATAGTGCAATGAATAAAATATTGGTGTGGGAAAAAATATAATATGATTACGTGCCCATTATTATGGCTGGGCTGGGCTGTTGCTATTCACCTTTCGTGTGCCCTACACTATTTTTTTTCGGCTGCAAAATCCCAAGGTCTTATGATGATCCTTCCTTCCCTTCCAGAGATGTCAGACAGACTCCAACTTAAGAGCACATCATTCATTCATTCATATATACACACAAATCTTGCTATTATCTCAAACATGGCAACCAAAATGAAAAACAAATGCCAATTAATCTTCAGTATTAGCTATTAAGTAATCCATCCATTTCGAACACAAACGATTGTTCAGTTTACAAAATCTTATAAAGGATAGTAAACTTCATTGTTTGAATGTATTCGATATAATTTTTTAACAAAGAAAACGAGATTTTTATCTTCGGTTTAAATATATACAATTTTATTAATTTATGAGATTTCTGGTTGAGAGAGGACTGACTGTCCATCTGCCATTCAAAGGTAAGGAAGGAAGGAGAGTGGAGGATCCAGTCAAGGGAATGGATGGGATGGAATGAGTGGTAGTAGTAGTAGTAGTAGGGAGGCAAAAGGGGTCTGTCCATAAAGTGAAAAGGATGGGTTTGCAGTAAATTCAATTTGGGGTGGTGAATGGGAGGAGGAGATGAAGGTCAAGGGTAAGTTAAAAAGTTAAGGGATGGGTAATTACTACTGTGCTCTGTAAAATCCAATGATGGCAAACCCAAAATAATAATAATAATGGTCTCTTCTACTAGCTATAGTAAGTAATCCTTTCAATTCAATTCAATCCTCTCTCCCTTCTTTAAATCCATCCTCTTGCTTTTGCAGCAACACTTGACTATCTCCTCGAGAAAATGTAAAAATCCCACACAAAAAAATGAAAATGGAAAAAAAACATGGAGGTTGATTTCTTTTCTCTTGGTTGTATTCCGTAACTTTAAATGAAAGATAAATGTGATTATGTTTCTTTTAAATTGTTATTTAGTACCTGAAACAAAATGGTGAAAGTGATAATAACAAGTGAGGTGAGATAAAAGGTTGTGTGAGTTTGTATTTATCTGTGTTTGATTTGAGTGTAGGGTAGGTTTTGAGCTACAAAATAGTTTCTAAAAGTACACGTCTTCAACTAGAGAAGTCTTTTAGTTTTATGAGTTTTAGCATATATTAGAGAGTTTTATACAGTATTCTATAGGGGTTATCGAGTTTTTTATTTCACTATCTGTGCATCATTTAGCTTCCTTTCATAAGTACTTTGCTTCACGCTTTTTCCGTCTATAAAATTTTTCTTCTTTGATTATGTGTAATCTCGCTTATTTTTTATTTTTAGTCGTTTTACCCATTTTTTTTTTGTCACATAACACTATATTATTTATTCAGACTTCATCTTCTTTTCACACGCTAACACAAATTTGAACAAATACTTATAGACGATAGTATATTATAATTCATAATCCAAAATTTAACCGAGAGACTTTCCAATCACAATCCAAAAAATTGTTAGCAACCAAACCAATACTCATCCCTTTGATGTCGAGGAAGATGATTGCATGTCGAATTAATGCGGGCCTGGTTGGGCCGTGCGAGGAAGGAAGCTGGTTGAGGAGTTGACCCATTGGATATGATATTGTGACAAACATTTACATGATTCCACACACGTGAAGGCTCTTTTCGGAACTTTGCTTTACAAACTTCGATTCTAATTGTGTAGTTGTATCATTGATTTTACTAGCATAATGAAACAAGAGGGTTGAATAAGTGCAGAAGTTTCTTGGTGATCTTATTGGCAGAAATTATGGTTTGAAATGACCCACTTCCATCTACACTTTAATTACTTCATTCATATCCTTCTGTTTCTTTGTTTTTTTTTCCCACTTTCCACGTCACATATAAAAGAAATTATTATAGATTTGTTGTGTGTATAGTTTTTTTCTTAAATTGTAGTGTTGAGCTAACTCTATTAGCCTATTAACAGTGATAAGAAATTATCAATAGGTAGAGACTATTTGGATATAATATTTGGTGATAAATGGTTTAGTAGGGCAATTTTTTTCTTGAAATACACTCAAAAGGGCACAGTAATCTATATATTTTACAGGACGAGATTCGGTGATCCCAATAACATCATCATTTGTCGAATATGTTAGAGGATTAATTTAGATATAATTTTTTTGGTGAGGTGCTTTTTCATTTATATTATCCACTCGTGTTGCTTCGATGAATTTTGGAAATGGTTTGTTTGTGTTTAAGGGAAATTTGAGCTCGGTTCGAATAGGATCAGCTTTCTTCATGAATTTATCACATCTACAAACTTCTATATACTTTTTAATGGGATTTTGTATTTCATGAATACATGCATTTCATGAATATAAAAAATTTATACCTTTATGTTATAGTTCAAGTTCAATTTATACTTAATTGTACCATAAAATAAAAGTATAAATTCTGTTTAGGCCAAATTCACTTGTATAGTCAAAACTTTGACGTTTGTGACAAATATAGCCACTTTTGGAGAAATAGCCAGAAATAGCCCCTAACCCTACGATCTCCCTCTGGCTCATAGCATCCGACGAAAATCTCTGTCTCTGTTTTGTTCTCACTAGAGACAGAGAAGGCGAACTCGACGCCGGTGGCGAGCAGCACTCTGACGCCAGAAACAATCCCATGCCGCAACTCCTCTCCTCGTCATCTCCCTGCAAAAACCCAGCGGAAAGAAAAGCAAGAATCCAACACCCACTATCCAAAAGCAGGGATTTCCCCATAACCCTATCATTCTCGAACCCAGAATCGATTGTTCAAAAACCCAGAATCAATTTCCCCCCTAACCCTATCGTTCAAAAACCCATAATTGATTGTTCTCTTCTAGCTCAAATCGGCGGTTCTGGAGGGAGAGATCTTGCGAGGGAAGATGACGGTCAGATCCATCCCTTCTTCTTCTTCTTCTTCTTCTTCTTCTTCTTCTTCTTCTTCCTCGAAGATGCAGACGAAGACAGATTGACGGGGCCCGAGACAAAGACGATGATGATACTGCAACAACGATGAAGATCTAGGTGCGATGGCATAGGGGCAGATCGATGGTGGCCGGTAGTGGGAGACGATGGCGAGCAGCGTAACAGGGGAAGATCGATTCGGGGGAGTTAATTGGTTGGAGAATATGATGCGAAGGTGAAGGTGGTCTGACGGGTTTCGATTTGAAGGGGAAGGAAGAGGATGATGATTTGGGGGATGTGGGGTTGAAACAGAGACGGAGTTGGGTTTAGGGGGATGTGGGGTTTGGACAATTTTCTTTTTATTTTTTTATTAAGTTTTTCATTAATCTATGTGGCAATGTTGTTTAAAAATGTCACCACCACCTCAGCAATGTCGTTAGTCCAATAAGCTATTTGGTTAACACTGTCAAAGAATTGGACGAAAGTGGCTATTATTGGTATTTCCCCAAAAGTGGCTATATTTGGCAAAACCGTCAAAGTTTTGGCTATACAAGTGTATTTGGCCTTCTGTTTATACAATATTTTGTTTTACAAAAAAATATATAGGTACAAACTGAATATATACTCAAATTCAACTAGTACCTTAAAATTGATTTTAATAAGCCAAAATATCAATGCTATAAAACATAGTAAAATCCCTCTTCCTAATTAACAAAATGACCTCTAATTTCTAAGATTCCGGAGAAGCATACTTATTTTGATGCTTCCATAGTAATTAATAAAAATCAACATTAATAATTCCGTATATAAAATATATTTTTTAAATAATCATTCCTCCGTTCTAAGTTCCAACAAAACAACCGATACGACTATACAGTTACGATTAATCGACCAATATAAGAGATGAAGTTAAAAAAAAATATTTTGTGATTAATCGATAATCTAATAAATGGTTACGATTATCATCGAATCAAACTGATTAACAAGCCTATATCAAACACATATTCTTAAATAATAATTTGTCCTTTCCTACAGTTCAATAATAATTTGGTGAACCTATCACGGAGTATCACTCACAAGATGATTGAAAAACATTATAATTTTTCACCTAAAAAAGACTTACAAGTTTTCTTAGGTACCATGATGACCACAAGTAAATAAAAGAAAATGGTAAAAGGTAAGTGATTTGTACTCATCCCTACTTTTGTTTTTATTTCAACTTTCTGAGGTCATATTTAATGATACCCCATAATTCCACTCTGCTGCATGGCTAATGATCAGAATTTTTTTACATTATTATGGGGGAGGGAGGGGGCAAAAGATTGAAGAAGATAGATGATGGGCTTTTAAGCTTAGCAGCAAGTGCGCTGAACCTTCCTCCTTACCACGTGACCTTATTATCTTTACGGCATCATTTACTCGCAATATTAGCGTAAGTATCGTGCTTATACTTTTTTAATTGTTTAATTTATCGTCAAAACGATTTAGAAAAAGACTAAATAAGTTCTGAGTTTGAAGCTAAACGACTATCATTTTTGCGTTGCACTCACGGTGGGTGGCCATCGACATCATTATTGCATTCGTGGACTTGATTGGAGTAGATAAGAATCAAAGCTAGTCATCGTTAACGAATTTCTCCCGGTAATGAAAAAAAAAGTGGAAAGAAAAAGGGGAAGATGGAAAGATGAGAGGAGGTGTAAAAGAGAGGGAGGAGCAGGGATTGGTGATTGCATTTGCAACATCGCCAAACTTTCCCCAGTTTGTTGCACACAATTGGATATGTGGAGTGAAACAACCGAATGTTGCCGTTTCTGGTTCTGCGTTTCTTCTTTCTTTGATTGTTAGAAACAGTTAGGGCCGGGCCCATATAATTTGAAGTCCAACTCAGATGACCTTCTTCTTGGGTCAGTGTGATATGGTTATTTTAAAACTTGGTTTGGGCCGGATAAGGGGTTTCCCCACAAGAGCGCAACACGCATCGTTTTCTTTTGTCTCAACTTCTATTTTGGGAATGTGGTCCAAGGTTGAACCCTTTTTATGGCTACGTAGTAACAACTAACAAGCAGTCACTTCTCCTCGTTTCAATGAATCAGTCTGCGACTTCTCATAGTGAAAGTAAAGCATACACTTGACCGACACAATCACAAAAGGATGCGAACAATTAATTTTGGGGCAATGTGGTCCAATACCAACATTAATTTGTTTGATTATTATGTACAAAACCAAGTACAGTTCCATGTTCCACAATCCAAACTCACATTCTTGTTATGCAGTATCTCACTTTGAATTTCCATTTCCATGCTACACTTACTTTATTCAGAACCTTGTACCTCAAAGGTTTAATCACAATTAGACGCATATAACTAATTCATTAGACGAGAAAATTATCTTCATTTCAAGTGAATCGTTCACCACGCGTTCTCCGCCATCATCATTGCTATGTCGTTAGACTTTGCAGCTGTCAACGGAGGAAATGCTCTTAATCCAGAGTGAATCGCTCACGACGTCCTCACCATCGTCATTTCTATGCCACGTCCAAAGCGCATGTGTAGCGTTCACAACCTCGAGTTCCCCGTGCCCGAAGCTTGCCTCCCTGAATATCGAAATCTCGAGTTGCGGATCGATGTACCTGCACGCAACAACCAACCATTATACCACTCATCACCATCACCATCACCAAAGCTCCCAAGCATGAAATTGTGAAGTAAATTGGCAATTAGTCAGTTAATCATGTGCTGTTACTTTGTGGCAAGGCCTTCACGGTTGCCACCATCCCCAACAGTGATATGGATCGGGCCACAATCATCCGCTTGATCTTCATAAACGCGTGTCTAGAAGAGCAAACAATTGAGATTTAAATTAACCATTTCTCAAAAGTTCAAATGATATAATAACAACAACAACTCACAATACGACGTCGTATAGCATTACTTACAAAGCGCTCATAAGCATGAACATGGCCGGTGAAAACGACATCGGCTCGCGCATTGTAGAGCAAGCTCTCCATGTACTTCTTCATGTCCACGGATTCAGTCTCTCCCTGATGAGCCTTGTTGGTGTTGTACCAAGGAGCATGGATAAGAACGACGAGCCACGGCGTCTTGGTCCTGTCGACTTGGGCCAGATCCGACTGGAGCCATTTGTATTGGGCCGAAGATGGGTCGAAATCTGTGTACGAGCCCAACATAACCACGTGGACCCCGGCCACGCTGAAGGAGTAGTAAAGGTTGGAAGTGGAGCCGCTGTCTTCGAACGGCATCCGCCAGCGCGCGTTGTAGGCCGTAAAAGGTGGAGTCGATATTTCGACCTCGTGATTCCCTTGAGTCACCATCCAGGGGCGCCGGCTAGCCAACGGCTCCATCATTTGCCCGAACGAGTCCCACCGTGGCTGCCACGAGTCGGCGTACGATAGGTCGCCGGGAAGTAACAGCATGTCGTAATTTGATTCGGAGATGTGTTGCAGGGTCGAGTTCGTGTGCTCTGTCTGCCCAAGATCGCCTAACAAAGTTAACGATCCGTTAGTTCCAATAATTCGAGTTTTAGAGATGGGTTATAGGTATAATATGCCCCTCTACTATAACGTTTTATCAAACATGCCTCTTTACTATTTTTTACATCAAACATGCCCCTGTACTTTGTAAAAATGATCAAACATGCCCTGTTGTTAAAATTTTAATCTAAAATATCCCTAATAAATTCACTTTAGAATCTTTTTGGTTCCTTTGTCTAATCAAATCATTCAAATAATTTCACTTTGAAAAGACCCAGGGAAATAAAACAGGGGACAAAACTGACATTTTCCCTCCCATTTGTCGATGTCGGGTCGTCTAAATCTCAATTCAACAATGATTGACGATTTTTTCAATGAAAATTTTAATAGAAGGGCATGTTTGATAATTTTTTCAAAATACAAGAGCATATTTGATGTAAAAAATCGTAGAGGGGTATTTTTATAAAAGGGTTAATACCTTAGTTTGACCCGAACTATACACAAACTTTCTACTTTTGTCCGTGGTTTTCGAAATTGCTATCCTGGCCTGAACTATGTATCATACTTCCTAACTTGGCCCAGAGCCGGGTTTGACCGTCAAATTGGACGGTCAACTCCGTTGACCGTTAGTCAATGGACAACTCATTTGCCACGTCAGCGAGCATGAAATAAAAAATTTTATTTTTTGAATATCTATATTCATAGCTTTTTTAATAATAATAAACAAAAAAATTAAATAAACCTATTTATCACCGCCCCTCCCACCTGGAATTTTTTTTTTTCAAACCCCCTTCTTCCCCTGAAACCCTATTCCATCCTCCTTCCCCTTCGCCTCCGCAGCCGACAACCCTTCTCCGCCTCTTCTCCAACGCTTCCACCGCTCTCCGCCGCGCCGATTTCTCCCTCGCCGTGAATCACTAGGGGCCATCGAGGATGACGTCGCGGTGGGAAATCAGCGGCGGTTACCAGAGTGTCTTTCTCACATTTATTCTCGATGAACTTCCCGTTGTCGGCGGCGCTCATCCCCAACGGCAGGGAGAATAGTGCGTTCGTGAACATGAGTATCGACTAGAAGGAGACGCCGGAGGCGCACGTGTTCAAGGTGGATCTGCCGGGGCTAAGGAAGGAAGAGGTGAAGGGGGAAGTGGAGGACGACAGGGTGCTTCAGATCAACTGGGAGAGCAACGTGGACAAGGAGGTTCAGGCTGTCGGATAATGCTAAGATGGATGAGATCAAGGCCGGATGGAGAACGAAGTGCTGAAGGCAGTGGCGTAGCCAGGATTTTGAGTAAGGGGGTGCCAATTTAAAAAATTAAAATGACTATCAATTTTTTATAGTGACCCACGACGGGTTTTCATATTTTGAAAAGTCTGTAAAATACATTCGTTTACTTCTTGAATAAGCATGTAATTATGAGGTTTTTTAATTTAATTTACTTATTATTTGTAAACGGTAAATTATATATATGCAATAGAACGTATTATTGTATCATGTAAGTAATTGTTGTTTAGTGGAAGATATCAAAGCTAATAGTAAGGGGGTTCCATGTTCAAATCCTAGCTATAGCATAAACTAATACCCCTATTTTTTAATGTTCTAGCCCCGACCCAAGGGTGTGCCACGGCACACCCTTCTAACACTGTGTCTCCGCCCCTGGCTGAAGGTGTGGGTGCCCAAGGCCGAGGTCAAGAAGCCCGACGTCAAGGCCATCGAGATCTCTGTTTAATTGAAATTTGACTAATCCCATCGTTAAGAGCTTGTGCTTTGATGTTGATCAATAATGGGATTGAGTTGGGAATCTGGTCTGTGTGGTGATGTATATAAGTATATGGTGTTTGAGTTGTCGATGGCGGAGGAGAAGATGAATTTGGGTTTTGGGATGCAGGGGGAGAAGTGGGTTTGGTTAATAGTTTTCCCCAATTTTATTGAATAGGTTAAAGGTTTTCCCCAATTCAGGTGAGAGGGATGGGAATAAATTGGGGTTTTATTAATCTTTTTATTTATTTATTATTATTATTATTATTATTATAAAAGAAAATTAATCTAAAAATAATAATACAGAAATTTAAAAATAAATTTTTTATTCAGTGTTCACTGACGTGGCAAGTGAGCTGGCCATTGACTAACGGTCAACTCTGTTGACCGTCCAATTTGACGGTCAAATTCGACTCCGGGCCAAGTTAGCAAGTATAATACATAGTTCAGGCCAGGATAGCAATTTCAGAAACCACGGGCCAAAGTAGAAAGTTTGTGTATAGTTCGGGCCAAACTAAGGTATTAACCCTTTATAAAATGTCATAGTAGAGGGGCATATTATACCTATAACCCAAAAAACCCTATTTGTTAACATTTTTTCTCAAATAAAGGACAACTCATATAAGTTTGCACATATACAAATATCATATGCGTAGATATACGTACCGACGATGGCGAATTTGATGGGAAAGGCAGAGGGGGCGGTCTTGAAGCTGAACTTGCGGGCGGAGTTTCCACCGCAGCGGTAATAATAAACGGTATCGGGATGCAACGGACCAATGACGACTTCGTGGATTTGGCCGGACTTGTAGACGTCAAATTGGTAGAAAGAGGTGGTTCCGGTAGCGGACTTGGCATAGTCACCGGGAGATGTACCGTAAGCGACGGTGGCCGGAGTTTGGTCGTCGGTTATCCATGATATCCTCATTTTATCTGCCCCCACCATTGATATATGCACCTGTCGCGAAAGTGAGGAGTTAAGATTACTGACTGATCACGATGATCAGCAATTGAGAACAATGTATGTATAGTTTACCTGTTGCGGAGTAGAGCCGTCATCGTCCAACCGGCGGCTGACACGAACGTCAGGGCGGCTAGGCGGCCGCCTGTAGGAGACGGCCGAAGGGAAGGAGAACCCGGCGAGGCACACTGCCAAAATGGACACCGTGAGCAGCAGCTGCCGCCGTTGGCTGACTAAACCCATATCGATCTTTGGAGAGAAAGTTTTCCTCAATGAAAGCAATGTGGATCGAGAAGTATGAAGTGGTGAGTTGTGGTTTGGCGGGGACACTAGTCCATTATATAAAGACGACAAACACGTGTAAACGCTGCTTGAAACTGGCCGGTTTTGCATTCAAAACTTGTTTGGGCAATTAGTTTATGTTTCCGAGAGAAGGGTATTTAATTTGGACGGACTGCTCCACCCTCGAAAGGATCCGATCTAACATTGTAAAACACATCCATTTCCCCAAGGCTCGTTTTCTGTAATTTTTGGGTTGAGGAGACTGACTATATATATGGTGTCATTGTACGTATCATGGACCATTTTTTTGGTTAACTTCGATATTTTTACCGGAAGAGTCACTGAGCTTTGTACTAATGAATTAAGGCTAAATTACACGTTTGGTCACTCAAATTATAAAAATCTTTCACGTTTGTCACCTGAATTATTTTTCTTTCTTATTCGCCACTAACTTTACGAATCGTTTCACCGTTAGTCACTGGCCATCCAATTCCGTTAAAATCATCCTACGTGGCAGTCAACTAAACCTTTTGACCTTTAGTTTGATGACGTGGCAATTTAAAAATAATATAAAAATATATATTAATTTTAAAATTAAAATTTTTTTTTATCTTTCGTCCACTTCTTCCTCCCAGAAACACTTATCCTTTTTGCTAAAAAAACACTTATCCTTGAATCCAATCGAACTCCTGATTGAGCTTCTGTATGTTCATATCCAGATCTAAGGCAGAAAAATAGTCTGGAGCGGCGGCGTGGTGCTACTGGAGATGAAGATACCGGACTTCTGTGTAGGCCACACTTCAATCTGCTACCAATTCCTTCCCCCAATTCTTGCTACTGCTGCTGTCGCTGTCAACATCTCCGACTTGTCTGTGGACACATTCCCTTCTCGTGGGCTTTGCTCGTTGCCCGGTGATTTCCTCACCTGCCGGACTTGAGGAGTCGAAACTGTGAGTGTGAGGTGAGTATAAATAATTTGATTTGGAGTCAAAGTAGCTCAATTAAAGGTTTTGCTGCCGATCAGAATGTAATTGCAAGTGGAATCATTAAAGTCAAAAGGATTGTAGGTGGATTGGACCCATGCAGTAGAGCCACAAGAGATGCAATACGACGCAGTACAGGAATGCCTTGCATTCATGGGTCCGGTCTCTTCATTTCCATTCCAGCAGTACCGCCGCCGCGCGCCGTTCCGCAGCGGATAAGTGTTGCTCGGAGGAAATTAACACACCGCTGCTTATCGGCGCAGTACCGCTTCAGCATCTTCTCGATCACTGGGACGACGGATTTGTGAGGGTCGGAAGGAGCCGGGGAGTCGGCCAGCGCGGCGACGACGACGTCCTAGTCGGCAGCCCGGAGGTTCCCGCGGTTGATGGCGAACTACTTCTCGCGGTTGGCCTTGATCAGCTTGACAGTCTCCTCCCTCGTCCAGCAAAGCGGATGGACTTTTCTGGCGAAGGATTCCGGCACTGCTACGGCCGCCGCTGTTCCACAGTGGATATGAATTCATAAAGAGTTCTATTGGATTCAAGGATAAGTGTTGCTCGGAGGAAGAAGTCGAAGGAAGGTGAAATATTTTTTAATTTTAAAATTATTTTTTAATTGACACATCATCAAACTAATGGTCAAAGGGTTTAGTTGACTGCCACGTAGGATGATTTTAATGGAATTGGACGGCCAGTGACTAACGGTGCAACGATTCGTAAAGTTAGTGACGTAAGAAAGAAAAGTAATTCGGGTGGCAAATGTGAAAGATTTGTATAATTTGAGTGACTAAATGTGTAATTTAGTCACTGAATTAAATAGAGATAATTGTTCAAAAGAAAAACATGCATTGTTTTAACTTCAATTGTTTTCGTGAAGTCTTTTTGTTTTTGACAGATTGCATGTTTTCGTGAGAGCGGATCCCATGACTAAGGGGGGGTCCTTAGTCACTTGACTAAGCCCCTCATTAGGGATGGCAATGGGTCGGGTTGGGTCGGGTTTTGCCAAACCCAAACCCATGGGTTTATCTTTGAAAAAAACCGGGGTAAAACCCACTGGGTTTGAAAAACTCAAACTCAACCCAACCCGTTGGGTATCCGCGGGTTCATGGGTACCCACGGGGTTTTTCGTAAAAAATTTACAATTACAAGTTCTTATCAAAATTAAAGTCAAATATCAATCTCTCAATACAAATTATCCATATATAAAAGGCAAAATACACTATCATAGCCATAACTTTACACTTTGTGACAAATATAGCCAAATTTTGAAAAATACACAGAAATAGCCATTCCGTCCATTAATGTAACGGAACTATAACGACGGCTGACTGGACAAACGGTCTTCTGTGACCGCGACTAATTTGATCTACGTGGCATGCTAAGGTGGAAAATAAATTTAATTATATTTATCAATAAAAAAAATACTCTACTTTACCAAATTATCATGTTCTTTCCTATTCTCCATCCACCCTTCCCATTCTTCTCGAGGGAGCTTTCCGCCAGCAGAGGAGAGGGAAATTGATTGTGGAAGCCGTCGGTGGATGTTTTTGGGGAAGGGGGATCCATCTTTCTTATTCTCTATCCGCCGAACACATGCAACCACACCCGCAACCACAGCTCCATATCGATCGATGGTGACAATGGCGATGGTGACAGCGGCGCGGATTTGGGGATTAGGGTTTGCGGAGCCGCTGCAATACTACCACCAGCAACGATTCTCCTTTTTAACGATCCCGATTGCAGTCCCTTCGAGTTCAATTTCGACTCTAAACCGCCACCACCGCCCGTGAAGAAGCTGTTCAAACAAAAGCCAATGGTGACGATACAAATTCCTTTGAAAAATTAAAGGGCTTACCGGAGGCCGGAGGGGACATACTACAAGGCGGCCGGATGAAGGTTGCAGTGGGATTAGGTATGTAAGAACCCCAAACCCATTACCCATTTGAGGCAACCATTATCAGACCTGAAAAAATTGAAAGAGTAAGCAGGATTGTGGGAGGGAGAGAGAGGTGGTGGAGAAAGAAGCGGGAGAGGACGGCGGTGGCGCCGCCGCTTCTTCTTCCATTTGCTTCGACCTTCCCGAAGAAGTACTGCAAGTGCCATCGTCGGATCCATTCGAGCAGCTCGACGTCACCCGCAAAATCACCTCCATCGCCCTCGCCACTCGCGTCTCCTCCGATCCCTCGAGGTCGAATCCTCTTCCCTCTGCGCCAAGCTCGCCGATCGCGATAACCTCATCTCCGACTTCGAGTCCCAAATTGAATCCCTTCACGACTCCCTCTCCGCCGCCTCCGACAAGCTCTCCCTCGTTGATTCCCCTGCTTTCAATGCGGTCCACAGATGGCGTCTCCTGTTTCAGGCGCCATGGGGAGAGAAGAAGCGGTCAATTAAGAGTTGACGTGGTGGCGCTACCGGAAATATTTGTTTCAGGCGCTATCGGGAGAGAAGAAAGAGTCGGCGGTGGGTTACAGGAAGAATCCCCAATTCGGGAAAATATTAATAATTTTCACAAATAAAAATTGTAATAAATAATATTTTTAATTTGACATGGCATGACACGTCGACTAAGAGTTGGCGTGGAAGCTGACGAGGCGCCATCTCAGCTTGTTGTTGACGGATGTTAACGGCATTTTTAACTCCGTCAATATTTTTAACGAAAATTGCTATAATTGTCAAGGTTGTTTCAAATTTGTGGCTATTTCTGTGTATTTTTCAAAATTTGGCTATATTTGTCACAAAATGTATAGTTATGGCTATGGAAGTGAATTTTGCCTATATAAAACACCAAATTAGAAAATTCAAGCAAATCACAAATTAACTATACAAATTGTTCAACACCAATCTAGAAAACTTAAGAAAATTGAAGCAAATCACAAATTATCCATAAATAACATGTTTAATTAAAAACTTTTTCTTTTCAATTAAGTTTCTTTACTCTCCACTCCATAACATCAACTTAATTCTACACAATTAAAAAGAAAAAATTAGACATGTCTCCACAAATATAAATAAGATTAGTTGTTAAGAATATTAAATATACCGAAAAAATTAATTATATGAGTGGGCGGGTACCCACAGGCCGGGTTTACCTAAACCCAAATCCAACCCAACCCGGTGAATAGTGAACGGGTTTAAACCCAAACCCGGCCCAAAACCCGTCAACACGGATTTTATCCGCGTTGACCGGGTTGGGTCGGGTGGGTTACCCATGGGTTCGGGTTTTGTTGCCATCCCTACCCCTCATAGCCATTAGATCTGGACACTTCAATCCAATGGTTAAAAAGTGGGAAGGGCTATTTAATTAGTGACAGGGGTAGTTTGGGTATTATGGAAAATTACGAAGTATCCAAACCAGATTTACAATCAATACAAACCATACAAACATACGAACAGTACAAACTAGAGCGACAAGATTTACAAACATTACAAACGTATGAACTCTACAAACAATACAAACTAGACCGACAAACAATACAAACCATACAAAAAGAAAAAACAACCGGGTTGACTTTGGAGGCTCCATCCCTATATAGAGGGGCTCCTTCCCAAAGTCAACCCGGGTGTTTTTTAGACATACAAACATGGTGGACAAAAATGACAAACTAGACCAAAAATTCATACAAACTGGAAAAACACCCGGGTTGACTTTGGAGGCTTCATCCCTATATAGAGGGCTCCGTCTCAAAGTCAACCCGGCTATTTTTTAGTCATACAAACATTACGAACATGGTGGACAAAAATGACAAACTAGACCGACAATCCATACGAACTAGGAAAAACACCCGGGTTGACTTTGGAGGCTCCATCCCTATATAGAGGAGTTCCATCCAAAAGTCAACCACGTTGTTTTTTAGACATAAAAAACATTACAAACATGGTTGACAAAAATGATAAAAATGATAAAAAACATTTCACTTCAATAATCTTCTGTATCTGCGTCCATGGACTCCGGGGATTAGTTTTGAGGATCTAGGTCGGAAGGCTCTGCCGATTTGGGTGCATCTTGCGAACGTTCCCTTGGAGTATAATGATTATCAGGGTTTGAGTCGAATTGCTAGTTGGATTGGGGTACCATTGGGCGTAGATCATACAACAAGAATGGGTGATAGACATGGGTTTGCCAAAGTGTTAGTGGAGCTTACCGTGGATAGTGCTTGTCCTGATCATGTGCTACTGTGGCCAGATGATGATTCCTCATTGAGGATTGGTATTACTTACTGCAATCTGCCTCCAATCTGTCCTAAATGTCGTCTGTTTGGTATAATTGGGGATTGTATTGCGCATCAGGGCCATCAGCAAAGTCAACAGTGGGTTCCTAGTCGTGAGTCTCGAACAGTTGGGCAGATCAACTCCATTCCTGCCAAGGTACTTAGTGATAACGAAGCCGCTCCAGTGGTGTTGCAGGAAAAGACGGTGGGAAATGGAAAGGGTAAAGAAGTGGTGATTTATGATGCTGATCCACAATTGAGTGCTATGATTCCTGAGCTTGCAGTAATAGTGACTAGTCCGGTCCCTCTCAACTTGGAAAAGTCGTTTCAGGCTGTGGCTAGCTCACCAAAACTTCCTACTGAGGATGAGTTTCAGAAGGTGGTGAATGGAGCTAAGCCTCGTGTCTGGTCTCCTCCACCAAGCCCTCAGCTTCAGACAACATCAGCATTTACAATACTCAGTAAGTTGGATGAAAATAGTACGACAAAGGTTCTGGAAGCTCCAAGAAAAAAGGAGGGTAAGAAGGAGGTTAGGAAGGGTGGGGGGAAACCCTCTTCTTCCAAATGATTATCTTATTTTGGAATGTGCGGGGGTTTAACAAAACCTCCAAGCAACGGGACTTGATGCAAGTCCTGCGTAGAAATAAAGTGGATGTTGTGGCGGTGTTAGAAACTAGAATTCAAAAAGAGAAGGCTGATAAAGCAGTGGAAGAAGTGTTTCAAGGGTGGGAGAGGTGTTTGAATTTTGTTGATTCTGCTCTGGGGCGTGTGTGGTTGTTTTGGGATCCAGCTATCAAACTCAGGGTACTCAAGCCGGGCAAAAATTATGTCCATTGTCTGGTGGAAGATGTAGATAAGAGAAGTTTCTTTTTGACTGCAGTGTATGCTGCAAATGATGAAGTGGAGCGCAAAGCAACTTATGCTGAGATTGCACGGGTCAGAGTTGATGGTTATCCTTGGATTGTGGGAGGGGACTTCAATACAGTAAGAGGGCCGGGTGAAACTTCAAATCTTTCTAGTGTAACTCAAAGTATGAGCGATTTTAATGACTGGATAGAGGAAATGGAGTTGCTGGATTATCGAATGACGGGGCCACAGTTTACTTGGACTAATAGGCAGCTAAATAATCCTATTGCTAAGAAGCTGGATAGGGCTCTGGTCAATGTTAAATGGATAGAAACGTATAAGGACTGTGCAATGGAGGTGTTTCCTGCTGGTTTCACTGATCATTGTGGGGTTCAAGTATGTACTGCTGCTACTGTTACTTCTTACCCAAAGCCCTTCAAATATTTTGAGTTTTGGGCAGAGCACCCTTTGTTTTTAGATGTGGTAGAGGCTGCCTGGGCAGTTGAGGTTGAGGGAACCCCAATGCAGATAGTACAGGGCAAGTTGAAAGAGGTTAAAAAAGCTTTAAGGAAGTTCAATAAGGAGATATATGGGGAGCTGCATAAGCAAGTTGAGGAGGCTGCAGAAGATTTCAAGACTGCACAGGTGCTGGCTCTTTCTGATCCTACTTCTAAACATTTTGAGGATGTAAAGGTCAGTAAGCAAAAACTGGATCAGGTTCAGGTAGCTTATAATAGCTTCTGTTGGCAGAAATCAAGAGTATCTTGGTTGACAGTTGGGGATATGAGTTCTGCCTTCTTTCATCAGGCAGTAAAAATCAGAAACTCTAAGAGAGCTATTAGGAAGTTGGTCACAGAGGATGGGGTTGAATTAACACAGTCTGACCAGATTATTGAGGAAGCTATATCTTATTACAAAAGACTGTTGGGGACTGTTAATCAGGATATTAAACCTCAGAAGGAAGTGATTGATCAGTTGATACACAATAAGTTGTCAGAAGCAGATTGCACATTCTTGAATCGACCTGTATTGCCTGCAGAAGTGAGGGAAGCTGTCTTTGCCATGAGTCCACAAAGGGCTCCTGGCCCAGATGGCTTTTCTGCTGGATTCTATAGAAGAACTTGGCATATTGTTGGCTCTGATGTAACAAGAGGAGTGCTGAGTTTCTTTCATACTGGTGCTATGCCAAGTGGAGTGAATTCTACTGCTGTCTCACTGCTCCCTAAGGTACCTAATGCTGAAACTTTGAAAAACTTTAGGCCAATTTCTTGTGTGAACATACTATACAAGATTGTAGCAAAAATACTTGCTAAAAGACTTAGGGAGGTGTTGCCTATAGTCATCAGTGGTACGCAATCAGCCTTTATTAAAGGGAGAAATATAATGGATAACATCCTGTTAGCGCAAGAGTTGGTTAGTGGGTATCATAGGAAGGATTTATCATCTAGATGTGCCATTAAGGTGGATATTATGAAGGCATTCGACTCGGTTAATTGGTCATATCTGTTTCTTGTGATGAACTCTATGGGGTTTCCCAACCAGTTTATGAAATGGATTAAAGGCTGCCTCCAGACTGCTCATTATAGTATAAATGTCAATGGTAGCTTGTGTGGTTTTTTTAGAGCTAGAAAGGGGGTGCGACAGGGTGATCCATTGTCACCCTATCTTTTCACTATTGCTATGGAAGGGCTTTCGTCATTGCTAATGAAAGCAGGGCAGTCAGGGGCTGTTCCCTTTCATCCATTATGTAGGAAGATTTCTTTGAATCATATTTGCTTTGCGGATGATATCTTAGTTTTCACAGTGGGGTCTGCTCAGGCAATATTGCAAGTCAAAAATATATTACAGCAGTTTTATCAGATGTCAGGGTTGAATAGTAATCCGGCAAAGTGTGAAATCTATTTTGGTGGAGAGTCTGTAACCTATAAGAAGAATGCATTGAGTCTCTCTGGATTCCAGGAGGGACAGCTCCCTGTTAGATATTTGGGTTTGCCTTTGATAACTGGCAAATTATCCTCGAAAGAGATTGATACTTTAGTAGATAAAATCACAAAGAGGATGAAATCTTGGAGGGCAAAGAAATTGACATATGCTGGGAGGCTTCAATTGCTCAACTCTGTGTTGCTTGGTATTGTTAATTACTGGATGCAGCTGTTTGTATTGCCTAAACTGGTTTTCAAGCGTATCCAGAAGGTCTGTTCGCAATTCCTCTGGCATGGAGTTACTGAAGGCAGGGCAAAAATAGCATGGAAGTCTATTGCTCTTCCTAAAAAAGAGGGAGGATTGGGAGTGAAGGACTTGGTAAGTTGGAATCATGCTTGTTCTGTGAGATTGCTCTGGCTGTTTTTGCTGAGGTCAGGGACTCTATGGGTTGCTTGGATGTATGCCTATAAATGTAAACAGGGAAGTTTGTGGACTATGAAGCTATCTTACAGTAGTTCTTGGGCGTGGCGACGATTGCTGAAGTTGAGAGGCTTGGTCCAGACTTGGTTACATCAGCGCAATGATGACATTTACTGGGGGGCTACGCTGATGAAGAAATATTCAGTTAGACTGGTTTGGGAAACTCTGCGTACTCGAGAGCCTGAAGTGCAGTGGTATGGATTGGTGTGGTGTAAGCCCTGCCCATTAAGATACAATTTCTTAACCTGGCTTATAACTAGAAACTCCATTACTACTCGAGATAAGCTTTTGCAGTGGGGGAAGATTACTGTTGCATCCTGTCCACTATGTGGGGGGGCTACTGAGACAAGGGAGCATCTGTTTGTGCATTGCCCTTACACACAGCAGGTTGCTTCTGCTATTCGGTTTAATTTGTCTCAATTTAGTAATTGGGAAGACATGTTGAATGGGATGGTGGGTACAGTTAGCAGAGATTCAAAGCTGGGGCATTGGCACGCGATGCTTTGGTGCTTTCTGTTATCTTTTGTGTGGAAAGAACGATGTGCTGTGATTCATGGTTCGGCTTGTAAACCTTCTGCTAAGCTAGCTGAACTTCTACAAGAAGAGGTGCGGTTCATAGTTGCTGGTCGTCAGGAGTTGCAGGTGGAATTGGAGGGGCTGGGTTATATATGAACTGTTAGTGAGCTGCTTTTCTTTCTGTTCTCATTTTCCTTACTGTAAGTAGTTTTGTGGTTTGGGCTGGGTAGGAAGTGATTGTGGCGATCGTAGTTTTGGCTTTGGGGTCCTTGTGACCCTGTTTCGTTGTATCGGTTTCGTTTTTGAGCAATAAAAGAGGCTGATTCAACGAAAAAAAAAAATGATAAACATGGTGCACAAAAATAACAAAGTTTACAAACATTAAAAAAAAAACCGGCAAACATTACAAAATAACAAAGCGTACAAACATTACAAAATAAACCGACAAACATTACAAAGCATACTAACCGTACAAAATGTCACTAAAAATTACAAACAATACAAACCGAATCTATACAAACATTACAAAATACGTCAGCAAACATCACAAAATCCAACACTGTCGCCAGGAAATTTCCTCCGGTCGCCGGAAAACTCTCTCTCTTAGCTTCTGGGGAATGAAATAATAATTCTGGGAAGAATGGCCTGAAGGCCAAGGAAAGAAAGAATGGCCAGAAGGCCATGGAATAAAAGAAGAGGGCCGCCGTGGTGGATTTTCCGAGACAGCAGCAGGTAAAAGAAGAAGAAGCTCTCTGATGGCAGTGTCTACAGCGAGGTGAATGGAAGAATTGAGGAGTAATGGTGGTTCTGCAACAACAACATCTGAAAATCTCAGAAGAAGAAGAAGGCAACGGGGAAGAAGAGAATTCGGAAGAATTATTTCCACGCCACCGGAGAGAAGGATCGGCCGGCCGGAAGGGTCGAAACTCTCTGGAAAACATACGCAGGCCGCCAGAGAAGGAAACGGATCGGCGGCTGGATTTTTATTTATTTTAATTGGTAAATAAAAGTTAAAAATCAAATTACTATATTGTCCTTCATTAAATTGGATTAATCAGGATCATTGAATTTTAATGAGGTGAAAGGGCTGAGATTCACTTAGTCACATGTCTAAGGGACCTCATTAGTCACATGATCTTAGCCCGCAATCTTGATAATATGTCATGTCATATTAACATTTGAAATGTCATACAGACTTTAACAAGTTATTTCTGTCCGAATCCAAACCGTATCCTATTTTGATGGATCACATGGAGTTAAGATCATATGATAAGAGGGCGAATTTTGTTTGCAACCAAAATTTATTTTAATTATTGTATGAGAAGGAAAATGGAGAAAAATATAATATATAGGAAAGTGGAATGGTAATTTTGGAATAATACAAATTAGTCCACATCAGATCAATTCCTTCAAATTTTAACGAATTATATATTCTTCATTTTAACTCAATTTATGAATATTTTAATATAAAAATTATTCTTTATTATTATTATTATTTATTATCTACAAGAGAACATAAAATCTGAGTTAATTGATCTATATATATATATATATATATATATATATATATATATATATATATATATATATAGAAAACAGGTTCATATTTTGTACAGAATTCCATTGCACAAACTTTTTCTGCCGGTAATTTTCATTGTACATAATTCATACTGTACAATTCCATTGTACAAAAATTTTCTTTATCGAATTTTCATGTATATATCTTCATTGTACAAAATTCTCATTGTATATAATTACCATGAGACAATAAAAAAAGAAATAGAATATGAGTATGGAGTGAATAAGTTTGACAAGTCAAGTGCACGTATAATCACACCTTTACAGTTTACGTGCCTAAAGTTCATAGGTTTTGAGCGTGAGCACAAGCAGATTGTGGTTGTCTCACTTCGAGGCATGAGCATGGGTTTGAGCCTTTGAAATTCACCTCATATATTTGATGAAAATGCAATTAACATATCTAGTTAGTATCCTTACAAATGATTTTGTATTTATGATTTTCAATTCCAAATGGCAAATCCAAATATTTCCACCCAAAGTCACCTAACTTCACATTCCATGGAGTCTACAGAATCTTGATTTGTATGACTATGAATTTAATTACCTCATTACAATTCTCTAAATAAGTAAATATAATATGAGATATTTGACTTCAACTTAACGATAACAGAAAATAAAATCAACAAACAACGAGACTAGGCTTTGCAACTAGTAAGAGAGGAAAGGCTTGTAAGCCAAACTGCATCACTGCAAACGCTTTCACCATCATCATTTCTATGCCATGTCCACTGCGCGTGTGTGGCATTCACCACCTCTAGTTCCCCATGCCCGAAGCTCGCCTCCCTAAATACTGAAATCTTCTCTCCTGTGTTCCTAAATCTGCAAAACCATAGTCACACCAAAACCATAATCAAACTTCAAACCTTTCAAAACAACACATATGAATAATTACTACGTGTTCGAGAGAGGGAGAGAGAGAGAAAACAAGTTAATTAGTTTTCTTACTTTGTAGCAAGACCTTCACGGTTGCCACCATCCCCAATGGTGATATGCACCGGACCACAATCATCCGCCTTATCTCTGTAAACCCGAGCCTACAGGCCCAAGAATGTCAAATGTCAAAAAAAGCTTAGTAGGTTACTGATGTTATTTTTCACAAGGGAAGGGAGTTAGGAAAGAAAGACTTACAAAGCGCTCGTAGGCGTGGACATGGCCGGCGAAAACGACATCAACACGAGCATTATAGAGCAGGCTTTCCATGTCTCGCTTCATGTCCACAGACTCGGATTCTCCTTGATGGGCCGTGTTGGTGTTGTACCAAGGGGCGTGGATCAGGGCCAGGATCCACGGAGTCTTACTCCGGTCCACCTTGCCCAGATCCGACTGCAGCCACTTGTACTGGGCCGAAGATGGGCCAAAGTCCGTGTACGAGCCCAGCATGACGACGTGGGCCCCCGCCACATCGAAGGAGTAATAGAGGTTGGACGTGGATCCGCTCTCCTCGAACGGCATCCGCCACCGTGCGTTGTAGGCTGTGAACGAACTGGAGTGGACGACCGGGATCCGCTCCACCTCGTGGTTCCCTTGGGTTACCATCCACGGCCTCTGGCTCGCAAGCGGCTCCACCATCCGGCCGAACGAGTCCCACCGCGGCTGCCAGAAATCGGCGTACGACAAGTCGCCGGGGAGCAGCAACATGTCGTAACTTGATTGAGAGATGTGTTGCAGTGTCGAGTTCGTGTGTTCGGTCTGACCAAGATCCCCTATAATCAGCAATTTCACAATTTGTTAGAACGTTACATGTGATTTGCTAACAATGTTCCAAGGACGGTGCACATATTTTGTATGTGACCAATTGACGTGATTGTATGTGTATGTGTATAGTGCGTTACCAACAATGGCGAATTTGATCGGGAAAGCAGGTGGAGCAGTCTTGAAACTGAACTGGCGGCCGGCGTTTCCGCCGCAGCGGTAGTAATAAACCGTGTTGGGCTGGAGCGGGCCGATGACGACGTCGTGAATTTGGCCGGAGTTGTAGAGCATGTAACGGTAGGAAGAGGTGGTTCCGGTGGAGGAGTTGGCGTAATTACCGGAAGCAGTGCCGTATTCCACAGTCGCCGGGGTTGGGTCGTCCGTTATCCAGGATATCCTCATTTTATCTGAGCCCACCATTGATATATGGACCTATCGCACATTCAAATAAAAGAACATATGAGTGATGGACGTTAACATGGAATCTGGAATTTTATCCCTGGATCCTAAGCCCAGTTTAATTGGGCTTTATAATGTCCAGGGCCCGAACAGTGGCCATCCAGGCGTTTTCTTCCACATTTTTTTTATTCCGCTATGAGGCGGGGGAAAGGAAACAAACCACTTTTTAAATAAAAACATAAATAAAAAATAACACTTGAATTGTTGACTCAATGATTTTAATTGCTACGTTGCATCCGGAGAAGTTGATGACTTGAAGAAACAAAACATTCATAAAAATTAAAAAGTCATAATATATAATGATAATCTTAAGATGAATAATACCCTTTTCGAACAAAATCAAAATAAGTTGAATTAATCTATAGGAATTATCATTAACTATAAATGGCGCTTGTTGACTATCGATCTAGACCGTTAAACTATAGGAATTATCATCAACGTATTAGTCTAATAGAGAAGGCAGTAATGTAACACCTTCGACGAATCCACATCGACAAAGTACGAGGGAGATCCATGGTTCATAAGTAAGAAACCGACAAAAAATGCATTTTGGGGTGAAATGGAGGAGTTTTTGTGAGAGCTTCAAAATTAAAAATTGCTCAGCATGGAGCACTATAAGGTGAATGACCTTATGAGAAGTTACCTTGATATGCACTCCAAAACAAAATTCGTAAAAGTCTAGATCCAAAACAGATAATATCTTATAAAAAAAAAGATTTCAGGGTTATTACAAATAGAGCCGGTTCCACTTCAATAACATGAAAGCTAAGCTTATATTATGTTTTTGTCATAAAGAAAGAGCATGAGCGTTGCACCACCCCCAGGAATAATCCATATATATATTAATTCCACGATTTCTTTCTCCTGATAAGTAAGCAACAAATTAATAATAACCGAGCATGCATGATGAGAAAAAGAAGCAACAGATTGGGTAGACATAAAACGTGAAAGAACCCTTCCCCTCCCTCCCCAGTTCCTGCCAACTAAACTGACTTGTCCTCATCGGTAGCTGCATTAAAAAGCTACAAAAAAAGTCCCCTTCTCATTGTCTGCACACCTAACCATCGTACTTGTACCCGGCCAGTAGCAACGTAAGTTCATCAATCTATCACAAGACTTGTACATGTTTGGATTTCTCATTTCTTGCTTTTGGTGGAACTAATTCATTCCTCCCCAACACTACAGGCACTTGGCTAAATCTAGCCAAGCATTAATATTTATATAATTAGCTAGAAGATTAGTTACCTTGGATTAACTAGATGAGAATACCTATCGGTTTTTAGATTTAACCCAGATTAGAAGTTAAGTGCAGGATTGATTCAAGCAAACACCAGAAATGGCAAAAGCAACCACCACAAATCAGCTTCCTTGTATAATTTGATACGGAATATTGGGAAATAATTACCTGCTGAGGAGTGGAATCGTTTTCGTCCAACCGTCGAGCGACGTGTAGGTCGGGGCGGCGGCGCGGCCTTCTGTACGAGACGGCTGAGACCGAGGGGAAGGCGAATCCGGCGAGAAAAACAGCCAAAATAGAGGCCCGAAGCAGGAGCAGCCGCCGTCGACGGCCAACCAAACAGGCCATCTCCTTATTATAGATATGTCCAAGTGGCAGTAACCGAAACAACCTCAGAGAGGGTTGAGATTTCCCGCAAAGCTTGGGGCGAGAGCAAAATCAATGAACAAAGGAGATGGGAGGTAGCAGAGAGAGGGAGAGGGCTTTTATGTGGTGTGTGGCGTGGGGCGTAATGTAGAACGGCAACAACGTAACAGAAATTGTCAAATAGCGGCACCGCTGCTATTTATGTTTCCTTCCGTCCTAGGACTGGACGGCTTCCACGTACGTCCCACGACTAAATTTTGTGCACTCTATTATTTTCTCTCTCTCTTTTTTTTTTTTTTAATTGTATTCGTACCATTTTGTTTGATTTTACTTTTATGACAGGATTCAATGTAAGCAATGAAGTTACTTCGCGGTTATGAACATTTGGTAGATGTATAGAAGCAAAAGATTGAGGAATATGTATATATACCTCAATTAGTGCCATTAAAAAACATTTTCTAGAATGAGCTGTAAGATCTGAACCAGAATGACTACCGTTTACAGCAATCTCATACATTAATCTCTTTTTCTACAATATGGACCATATTTGTTGTTTTAGATTTTCTGCAGTAGTTGACGTCTATAATATTTTCCACTCTTAATTTGGTAATACAATTAAGAGTAGGTATAATAAGACCATTTATTATGTATTTGGAAATTCCTACAATACCTTTATGTTATTGTAACTTGATGTTTTTACCTGTTATAACAGGTTTTACAAGTTGCATTACATAAAATACCATAGACATTACGTAATGGTTACGTAATGTGTGTTTATCTTACGTAATAGTTGAAAAATGTCATTACGGAAACCTTATGTAATAGACACTCATTTTAGGTAATGAATATTAACCTTTCGTTACGTAATCTGTTAAATCATTACGAAAGACTTATGTAACACTTCTAATTTAACTGTTACGTAAGAAATAACTATCGTTACGTAACTTTTACGTAATAGATGCATACTTTATGTAACAGTTGTAAAGTGTCATTACGGAAGCCTTACATAATGTATGGTCCTTTTATGCAATGAATATTAATCAAGTTTCGTAATGTGGTAAGTCATAACGGAAGTCTTACGTAACACTTCTAATTTAACTGTTACGTAAAAAATAACCTTCGTTACGTAATCTTTACGTAATGAGTGTGTATTTTATGTAACAGTTGTAAAATGTCATTACGGAAGTCTTACGTAATAGACAATGCTTTTACGTAATGAATATTTACCTAGCGTTACGTAAAATGATAAGGCGTTACGGAAACCTTCCGTAATGCTTCTAGTTTAACTGTTACGTAAGACTAACTTGCATTACGTAATTGTTACGTAATAAACATTAGGTTTACGTAATGCGACCTATAAAACATGCTATAGCAGGTCAAAAATGTCAAGTTATAGTAACTTCAAATCATGGTAGGAGGTCCCTGTAGACACCTCATTTTGTCCGGGTAAATTATCCAACCAAAAATTCCAACTTAAACCGTGAAATATCGTAAGATAGATCAGCCATTACGAATCTAAAATATCAACGATTGTACAGTTTATTCGAATTCGATTCCGGTGGATCTAATAAGATCTATTGGCTTCCAATCTCGGCTTTTGGCCCAACACAAATATAATAATAATAAAGAAGAACTTATTATTAAAATTATTACTTAATTACAATTACAAACATAATACAAATTACAAATAAGAAATACTACATGAAAATTACAATCAATACATGTTTCTTCCATCTCTTTTGAAGCCAGCCATGGACCTGCAACAAAGAAAAACAGGGTCGGTTCAAGTCCATATCAAGCCTAAAGTCCAAGTCCAAGCACATGCTACAAGATTAGACCCCACATGTGAGCCAACCAAAAGCAGAGCTAGCCCACAAGGATCAGTCAAGGCTCGGTCAAGGCCTAATTCCAAGGCAAGCCCACATGGTTAGAAACGACCCGGCCAGCTCAAGAACGACCAAATCCAACAGACCGGTCGAACCAGAATTGATCTGGCCAAACCCAGACACCACCGCCTCATTTTTTCTATAAAAGGAGGCCCAATTCCCAAGGAGAAGGGGCAGCTTTTCAGAAGGGGAAACACTTTACTTCTTCCTTTGTCAGTTTTTGTTTCTTCCTCTTAGTGATTTGAGAGTTTCTTTCTTTTCTTAGTCTGTTCAGAGAAGAGGAAAAACGCTGGAAAAATAGGAAAAAAACACAAACACACACTTTTTCTTTCCTTCTTTATTTTGTCAAATAGAAGTAGTAGGCAAACAGAAGCCCAACAAGTCTGTACTGTAATCAGCAGAACCCAGGTTCATATTCCAGTTCTAGTGATGCATCATTCCTTTACTACTCTTTTATTCTCTTCTCCTACTCGCCCCTTTTTGTCAAACTAACTCTATATTATTGTTATTACCACTGTTACTATCATCCATAATCATCATCATCTAAATGTCACGATTTCTACATAAGAGTGATTGAAAACTAATCAAACACCCAGATTTACTCTACTAACTTGTCCATGTAATTCAGCTTTATTTTACTTTCAGTTCCAGTATTTATTTATTTCAAGCACAGTTACTTCATTAATTATATTACCTTCAACAGCTAGCTTTCTACTTAGTTTACTATTACACTTAATCAGTTATTGTTACTTACTATGCTATTTACTTTCCCTCATTTACCATTCTTTTAGTTATCTCGTATTTTCATTACATAGATAAAAATATGATGATCATGCGTATGGAATAAAGAACAAAATCACCACACCATCCCCAACCCTCCAAGGCCTCAAAGCCGCCAAATCCACAAGCAAACCATACCACACACAAACACAACCATTTTCCAGAAATCACGATCGATAAATCCATTTTAGATCTACAATTAAACCGCAAATTTCCAAATTTAAAGCCATATTAACCCAAATGTACCATATCCAAAATCGTCTTCCCACAGACATATTTCTGAAAATTCGGATCTATGCATCTATTCCAGATTCAAAAAAAAATAAAAAATAATCACCAACCAAATTTAGGGAACCTCACCTAATCAAATCGTCTTAAGACCTGCTTCAAAACATAAATAGAGGTCAGAGTCGATTAAAGAGTTAATAAACCAAAAATAAAAATTACCGACACAAGAAAACTCACCTGCCACCGTCAATCACCGTCGACTGAGCTTTGACGCCGGGGATCCAAGCAGCCAAACGTCTCCTCTTTCTCCCCTCGATCGTGGCAAATCAGGCGACCCCCAGAAAACCCAAATCGACATGCAAAACCAAAACCCAGAAAATTAGTAGAATCCAAATAAAAATCAGAAAAAATAAATAAACAACACCATGCATGCGAAATCCCCACCTGGATCGACATGCCTCCAGTCGATTGAAGTTGATTCAGGTCGCCTTTCTTGTCGTCGTCATGCCGCGGTCGTAGATCGCCTTTATTTTGATTCTGGGATGAAGTAGAAGAAACGAGAAGGAGAGAGTTGGAGAGGGCGGCGCCTCTCTTCTCTGAGGGTCGTTCTCTAGAAAGAAACCGAGAGAGAGGGAGAGAGGGAGTGAGAAGCGGCCGCCTCTAGATCTGCTGGGGGTTTTGGTTTGCTTCTGTAAGGGAGAGAGGTGAGAGACGAGGGAGAAGAAGATGAGGGTGGCGCTAGGTTTGATTTGTTTCTGGAAGAGGAAGAGAGAAGTGGAAGAATCGAGAGAACAGAGAGAGAGGAAGAGGGCGGCCGCCGTTGGCCTTAGAATACGATTAGGGTTTTTTTGTGTGTCTCAGGAGATGATTTTATACTCATCTGTAAATGTCGATTTTACCCCTAGGGTTTCGTAGAAATTGTCGTCCATGCCACCGCGTTTTTGGCCATTTACCAAAATGTCCTCCCCCATCTTTGCATAAAAAACGAAAAATACCAACTTTGTCCACCGAGATTCGAACTCGGGTCCTCGGGCAGATGTGTCTGACGCTTTAACCAGTTGGGCTGCTGACCCATCATTCATAAATTTAATCATCCCATTTAAGTTTATTTGTTTTTAAAATCCCTAATACGAAATGTTGAATGCGGATTAAGTTTATCTTGTTTCTTTTCTAATACCTCAAAATACTTCCTAATAACTAAAATCCTTGCATTTATTGTCGTAACATCATAATAATCAAATTAAATTTATTAACAAAAAATATAATACGAGGATTAATTTTAGTGGAATGTGGTAAAAGTTATAACTAAAACAATCAAAAATACTTATTCACTTTCTTACTTATGAGATTTTGCGTCAATAGACGTATGATCGAATCGTAAAAATAAATACCTAATTATTTGAATCTTATAATTTAATACGAAATAAGCCGCAAATAATAATACACCTAACATTTAAAAACTTATCGATTTAAGTAGTACCGATTTTGGGGCGTTGTGGGGTGTGAATACACTTCCCCACACGTAACCGTACTTCCGAACCCAAATCTGTACAATTCCGCAGACCAAGTCCCGGTTTCGATCCTAAGGTCGAGACCGGACCAAATAGTGTGCGACCCACTACATTTAAGGTCGATGGCGACTCCGAGCAAATTCGCAAGCGATCCCGATTTCGAGGTGCGGTTGCGACAGTGGCGACTCCGCTGGGGACTTTGAGAGTCGATCTACAATATTAAATCGATAAGCTTCGCTTACCATCTTTAACGTGTTGGGTGTTTATTATATTGTTTGTGCATTTAATTTAACTCGTATATAATCATTTACATTCATACATCAAAGCTCTATACCCGAGCTCTACCTCTAAGGGAACGGAGTAACGTTACCTCTACAATAGTAGAGGAATAACGCGAAACTTTCTAACCAAGTTGAACTCAAATCCGAGGTTGATTTGAGGTATCCAGCTAAGCTTGAAAGAGCAATAGTAGGATACAACTTGGGTAATTTCCTAGATATCCTTACGACCTTACCAACCATTTAGTAAGCTTACCAGCTGCCCAACACCATCTCGTATAAACCTTGTCGTCTAACCTTACAAATCTTATGTTTATTTAATTAGAGATTTTTTTTGGTTTATTTAGAAATATTTTTGCCTACGATGTGATAATTTATGCATTATCAATTACTCATAAATAATGTGATTTTATTATGCACATAAAAGCTTTTCAAAATTCATGACATTAGCATTCATCCTATTCAAAATCATAAAAGATAAAGCACATGCATCCATTAAAGTCATCTTTGCATGTACACATTCACATCATTTAGCATCATAAGCATCGTATATACAAAACCGTTTAACAAACAATAAATTTGTCAGGGTTCCTTAAAATTGCTCGCCTACCAGGAAAAAGTCAGCCTTCTAAGCACTTCACTAGATCAAAACTCAAGATCTTCATGGAGGCATTTCAGAAAGAGATAAAAGACATCAATGGGAAGCTAATAGGGTTTGATGAGAAACTGACGGGTTTCGATGAAAAACTGGCGGGTTTTGATGAGATGAAAGGTCAACTCAGCACAATTTTGAGCATACTGTCAGGAAAAGGCAAGGGGGTTGCAACCAACGAAGAAGAAGCCATATTCGACGAAGAAGATCACTATGAAAAACCTAAAGGAGATGCCTCGGGTAGTAAATTTATTCTCATACCTTCGAAGAACACATGTGATGAAGATGGCATAGGGCAACCGAAGCATGACAAATTAGAAGAGACTGAGAAGCAGGAGGAACATGGGGTTGATGCTATGCTGAAAGAAAAATTGGAACACATGAATGAACGAATAAGAAGCATAGAAGGATTTGAATCCTATGAGCCTATGGATGCATCGTAACTATGTTTAGTCCCAGATGTCATAATTCCTCATAAATTTCAAATGCCTGAATTTGAAAGATACAATGGCACTACTTGCCCAAGAAGCCATCTAGTCATGTTTTGTAATAAAATGGCTAACTATATTCGTGATGAAAGGTTGATGATACATTGCTTCCAAAATAGCTTGAGCAGCTCCGCGCTGAGATGGTATATGCAATTAGAGAAAACGAAAGTGAAAAGGTGGCAAGACCTAGCCGATGCATTCATGAGGCATTACAAGCATAACCAGGATTTGGCCCCAGATCGGGAGGATCTACGTAATATGGAAAAGAACAAGAAAGAATCATTCAGAGAGTATGCTCATAGATGGAGGGAGAAGGCGGCAGAAGTTCAACCCCCGCTGTCAGAAAAGGAAATGGTGTCAATCTTCTTCGGAACATTGAGGGTTCCGTATTACAACAACATGGTGGAAATTACCACAACCAACTTTGCGGACTTGCTAGTAATTGGAGAGCGAATTGAAAAGGATTGAAGCAAGGCCGGATGGAAAGTCCGGAAGCCTCAAAGAAACCATACCAAACTCGAAGGGGAGATGGAGAGATTCATTCTGGTCAAGAAGACTCATCCAGAAGAGGAAGGTGGAATCACCAACCTCAAGACAATCAAGCTAATCCCTATGTTTCAAATACCGCATTGATTACTCAACGTCCGAATTTTCCTACTCAATCACCAGTGGCGCCACCACCAAATAACCAAGACCAGAACAATTCTGGGAGATACAAAAACACCATCCAAATTGATCCTATTCCTATTACGTACACTGAACTTTTCCCACAACTGCTCCAAAGTCATCTAATTTCCCCGGTTCCATCTGAGCCTATGCAACCTCCATTTCCACCATGGTACAAGCCAGGAGAACATTGCACTTATCATTCTGGAGTCCCTGGGCACTCGACCGAAGCTTGCAGGACATTGAAGATAAAGGTGCAACAGATGATCAATGCCGGTTGGTTGAAATTTGAAGAGGAGTCAAAGCGCCCAAACATAAACAATAATCCACTGCCGGCTCATGGGAAGTAGCAGGCGTACTACAAAGCAATGCTCGATTCAAGGATAATGTTGGTCCTATTACGTAAATAAACTTATCGAGCTAATTTCCTTAACAATAGATGTATCGCCTTTGCTTTCATCATTTAAATAATAAGATTTCCACCTTTAGACTTCTTTGGAATGTTTTGTGACTGTTATCAATCTTAATATAGAAGTTTGTTATTCCCAATTTCTTTAAATTTGATGGAAACCATCCAAACTAGTTTTATTTCCAAGTTAAGCCATGAGATTGCCATCAAATTTGAGCACCCCACTAGTGTTGAGCGATTATAAACACCCCATTATGCTGAGTGTGTGCACACTGCGCCAGAATTAAGAGTGTAAACACCCCATTGGGTGTACACAAATTGTGTGAGTGAATAGTCAAAAGGTGTAACGAGCGTATGACATCAGGCTACTTGTAGAATCTCGTCACCATCATTGCCAACGTTTGCTAGTGAATTGGGATCCAAATACATATGAAGCTAATCAAGGAAAGAAATTCAAATAAGCCCAATGGCATTAGAAGTTTTGCTTCTTCGAGAGAGGAGTAACCAACCAGCCAATCCAACGAGAAAATACACTTACATTGTGAAGTACTAATCTTTTGCTGCTTCTGTCTAGTTATACAAATGTCAGAGGTGAGAATAAGGGAAGCATATTCTGTGCCACAACCAAGTTAAGTAAGTCCCACGACAGACAAAAAAAAAAAAAAAAACAAAGCAAAGAAAAATTGTTGTAGGACTTACATGTTAAAGGCCCCTTCATTAGCATTTGAAGTCAACCATTCACGGCAAATCAAATTATTTGCCGGCTAATACCTACAGAAAACCTTAAGCAAAAAACCTATGAGACGAGACTTCCCATAGCCAAGTTCACATTCACAAAGACCTCATTTATTCACCACCTGACCCCACCTCATAAAATCTCAAGACAAGGGGGCAACGTAAGACGCATTCCCCAAGATGTCCAAAAGCCACCACTATTTTTGAGAAAGAAAGGCTCGAGAAAACCATGATAATTGCCATTAGGATCACTCTAAGCCATCATTTAACCTAATACCTCGGGGGCAAGCCAACATCCCTTACAAGAAACTTCACAATACCAAAATTAGACTTCATAAGAATTTCCTCATTTGAAAAAGCCATTACCCCGAACATATTTAACCATCAACATAAAAGAAGGCCTCTCATAGTGACCTGAATTTTAATGGTAGCTGAAATGTCATATGCTCAAAGCACCCTTAGGAATGAGTGAGAGTGAATCCGAGCATGGCGTCGAAAATGAGAGTAGAGTGAGTGCTTTTGGATTTTCTCATGGCTTTACTTTCTCCCTTCTCATTGAAAAATTCCAAAATATTTTAGCCACATGAAATTACCATACAAAATTGTATCCAATTCTTACACACTTTTCTCAAATGTCAACAAGTTCCCATGATACTTTTCCAATCACATTTGTCATACATTTTTGCACTAATCTTCAGTTAAGGTTGATAAAGTCACCCTTTATTCCATAGAATAGAAAGTGAACGCCAGATCTTTGGGGGCAAGAACAGTGTAACCTCGACGGGGAAGCATTCTGAAATGCTCGCGAACGAAAGTACCCAACTTGTCAACTCATCAGTTTAAAAATCTCAAAGATCTTGAGAGCACCTTTGACTGCTTTCAACCAATCAGTTGCCGTCCGTGACAGAAGGGGCATGCTACACTACATTAATGAAATCGAAGAACCCTGTCTTGGACAACAAGGAGCCCGAAGGTGGTCTAATTAAGAGCTCGCACTATTGAGCACAACTGAGGATCAAAGCTACAAGAAACAATGACACAAGTTCTCGTGGGTGATCAATTTAAAGGAGCCCAGAGCAAAAGAAAAAAAACATATTCTCAAACCAATTGATAATGCATTACATCATTTATTTTCTTACAATATTCACGATTTTATCATTCATTAGCATGACTCATCACACAATCATTTTCAAAATCATTTTGATACCCATTAGAAAACATCATCAATCAACAATTATACTCATTAATATTCATTTCCAAACACATTTTTGACATTCTTCAGGATTTCAAATACAACAATTATGTTTCCAACTTCATAAAAATCTGACATTAGCTTTTCACTTACAATTAGAACTCGTCTTTATTAAATTTTAGACATGCTCTCAGCAAAACAATAAACACATTAAATTGGTGCTAGCGAGTGTCAAAAAAATACGACACTAATGCTAATAAGCATAAAACAATTAATCATAAAAAATTCAACAATTAGCGCTGACGTGCGCTTCGTTTACGTCATCATCAGGAAAACTCAACAATTAGCGCTGACGTGCGCTTCGTTTACGTCATCATCAGGAAACCCCCAACAATTAGCGCGGACGTGCGCTTCGTTTACGTCATTTTCAGAAGAGTTCAACAGTTAGCGCTGGCGTGCGCTTCGTTTACGTCATCATAAAAAAAAAACAATTAGCGTTGACGTGCGTTTCATTTACGACATCATCGAGAAAAATGTAACAATTGGCGATGACGAATGTCGAAAAATAAGTCAGCAACAAAATATAATCCCCCACTGAACTGAGAAAATGTGGTGTCTATACGAGAACTTTGTATAACTCTTTATATAAAGAGATATACAAGGGGGGCAACTGTAGACACCTCATTTTGTCCGGGTAAATTATCCAACCAAAAATTCCAACTTAAACCGTGAAATATCGTAAGATAGATCAGCCATTACGAATCTAAAATATCAACGATTGTACAGTTTATTCGAATTCGATTCCGGTGGATCTAATAAGATCTATTGGCTTCCAATGTCGGCTTTTGGCCCAACACAAATATAATAATAATAAAGAAGAACTTATTATTAAAATTATTACTTAATTACAATTACAAACATAATACAAATTACAAATAAGAAATACTACATTGAAATTACAATCAATACATGTTTCTTCCATCTCTTTTGAAGCCAGCCATGGACCTGCAACAAAGAAAAACAGGGTCGGTTCAAGTCAATATCAAGCCTAAAGTCCAAGTCCAAGCACATGTTACAAGACTAGAGCCCACATGTGAGCCAACCAAAAGCAGAGCCAGCCCACAAGGATCAGTCAAGGCTCGGTCAAGGCCTAATTCCAAGGCAAGCCCACATGGTTAGAAACGACCCGGCCAGCTCAAGAACGACCAAATCCAACCGACCGGTCGAACCAGAATTGATCTGGCCAAACCCAGACACCACCGCCTCATTTTTTCTATAAAAGGAGGCCCAATTCCAAGGAGAAGGGGCAGCTTTTCAGAAGGGGAAACACTTTACTTCTTCCTTTGTCAGTTTTTGTTTCTTCCTCTTAGTGATTTGAGAGTTTCTTTCTTTTCTTAGTCTGTTCAGAGAAGAGGAAAAACGCTGGAAAAATAGGAAAAAAACACAAACACACACTTTTTCTTTCCTTCTTTATTCTGTCAAATAGAAGTAGGCAAACAGAAGCCCAACAAGTCTGTACTGTAATCAGCAGAACCCAGGTTCATATTCCAGTTCTAGTGATGCATCATTCCTTTACTACTCTTTTATTCTCTTCTCCTACTCGCCCCTTTTTGTCAAACTAACTCTATATTATTGTTATTACCACTGTTACTATCATCCATAATCATCATCATCTAAATGTCACGATTTCTACATAAGAGTGATTGAAAACTAATCAACACCCAGATTTACTCTACTAACTTGTCCATGTAATTCAGCTTTATTTTACTTTCAGTTCCAGTATTTATTTATTTCAAGCACAGTTACTTCATTAATTATATTACCTTCAACAGCTAGCTTTCTACTTAGTTTACTATTACACTTAATCAGTTATTGTTACTTACTATGCTATTTACTTTCCCTCATTTACCATTCTTTTAGTTATCTCGTATTTTCATTACATAGATAAAAATATGATGATCATGCGTATGGAATAAAGAACAAAATCACCACACCATCCCCAACCCTCCAAGCCCTCAAAGCCGCCAAATCCACAAGCAAACCATACCACACACAAACACAACCATTTTCCAGAAATCACGATCGATAAATCCATTCTAGATCTACAATTAAACCGCAAATTTCCAAATTTAAAGCCATATTAACCCAAATGTTCCATATCCAAAATCGTCTTCCCACATACATATTTCTGAAAATTCGGATCTATGCATCTATTCCGGATTAAAAAAAAAAAATCACCAACCAAATTTAGGGAACCTCACCTAATCAAATCGTCTTAAGACCTGCTTCAAAACATAAATAGAGGTCAGAGTCGATTAAAGAGTTAATAAACCAAAAATAAAAATTACCGACACAAGAAAACTCACCTGCCACCGTCAATCACCGTCGACTGAGCTTTGACGCCGGGGATCCAAGCAGCCAAACGTCTCCTCTTTCTCCCCTCGATCGTGGCAAATCAGGCGACCCCCAGAAAACCCAAATCGACATGCAAAACCAAAACCCAGAAAATTAGTAGAATCCAAATAAAAATCAGAAAAAATAAATAAACAACACCATGCATGCGAAATCCCCACCTGGATCGACATGCCTCCAGTCGATTGAAGTTGATTCAGGTCGCCTTTCTTGTCGTCGTCTTGCCGCGGTCGTAGATCGCCTTTATTTTGATTCTGGGATGAAGTAGAAGAAACGAGAAGGAGAGAGTTGGAGAGGGCGGCGCCTCTCTTCTCTGAGGGTCGTTCTCTAGAAAGAAACCGAGAGAGAGGGAGAGAGGGAGTGAGAAGCGGCCGCCTCTAGATCTCCTGGGGGTTTTGGTTTGCTTCTGTAAGGGAGAGAGGTGAGAGACGAGGGAGAAGAAGATGAGGGTGGCGCTAGGTTTGATTTGTTTCTGGAAGAGGAAGAGAGAAGTGGAAGAATCGAGAGAACAGAGAGAGAGGAAGAGGGCGGCCGCCGTTGGCCTTAGAATACGATTAGGGTTTTTTTTGTGTCTCAGGAGATGATTTTATACTCATCTGTAAATGTCGATTTTACCCCTAGGGTTTCGTAGAAATTGTCGTCCATGCCACCGCGTTTTTGGCCATTTACCAAAATGTCCTCCCCCATCTTTGCATAAAAAACGAAAAATACCAACTTTGTCCACCGAGATTCGAACTCGGGTCCTCGGGCGGATGTGTCTGACGCTTTAACCAGTTGGGCTGCTGACCCATCATTCATAAATTTAATCATCCCATTTAACTTTATTTGTTTTTAAAATCCCTAATACGAAATGTTGAATGCGGATTAAGTTTATCTTGTTTCTTTTCTAATACATCAAAATACTTCCTAATAACTAAAATCCTTGCATTTATTGTCGTAACATCATAATAATCAAATTAAATTTATTAACAAAAAATATAATACGAGGATTACTTTTAGTGGAATGTGGTAAAAGTTATAACTAAAACAATCAAAAATACTTTATTCACTTTCTTACTTATGAGATTTTGCGTCAATAGACGTATGATCGAATCGTAAAAATAAATAACTAATTATTTGAATCTTATAATTTAATACGAAATAAGCCGCAAATAATAATACACCTAACATTTAAAAACTTATCGATTTAAGTAGTACCGATTTTGGGGCGTTGTGGGGTGTGAATACACTTCCCCACACGTAACCGTACTTCCGAACCCAAATCTGTACAATTCCGCAGACCAAGTCCCGGTTTCGATCCTAAGGTCGAGATCGGACCAAATAGTGTGTGACCCACTACATTTAAGGTCGATGGCGACTCCGAGCAAATTCGCAAGCGATCCCGATTTCGAGGTGCGGTTGCGACAGTCCCTTTGTATTTTATTGGGGATTGCTATTCATCGCCCTAGTTTTACTATTATCGCCCTAATTTTAATCTATTAATTACGTTTTTATCCTCTTTATTATTTATATTTACACCATTAATTTATAAAAAATAAATACACTCCATCCTCCACCGAAACGCACGCCCTGCCCCTATTCCCCACTGGTCTTGTCACGTAGTGCCGTCTCGCCAACAAACGCCCTCGTTGAGTCGAAGCAAGGTTTGGTGCGCCCCTGGTGGATGGAAGTTGAGATTTGTTATGCCTCCACTAGACCAAATCTGGGTTTCAGAATTAGGTTAATGATGTTCCATGCCAATGATTCCTATTATGTTCCTTTTGATTAATTATTGCAGCATTTGTTTTGTTCTCCTTCTATTAAAAAAAAAAAACGAACTGGACTACTACAAAAATGGCGAACAACAGCACAACGATCTTAGCCAGAATTTTGATTGACTGATTTTCCGGTGGGTTGGCTGATTGCTCTTGTTTCCTGGGTTTGATTATTTTACTTGTCTGGTCGGCTGTGATGAAATGCATGTGAACTGGGTTGCTCTACTCCGGCAAGGTAGGTGCAATTAAAGGAGTATGCGAGGAGGACTAGAAATGCAAGGAAGCTCTGGCAAGGTGGACCCTCTCCGGCGAACAGTTGCGGCAAAGAGGGGAAGCCTGGAAAGTGAAGATATTTGGGTAGGGTTTAACAAATATACAAAAGGCAATTTCGTCATTTTCAATTTTAATCCAGAGCAATTCTGCAATTTTAAGGTGGCATTTAGCCGTTCAGATCTTTATCAGATATGTCACTCCACTATATTAATTTATAAAACGTGCCTTCCTACTTTATAAATTTTTTACTGTTAATTTTTATAAAAATTAGGGTAAATAAAATTTAATATCCAAACCTTTCATTTTAAACAAAATAATAGCCAAACCTTTTCGAAAACAATTTAATTATCAAACCGTTAACTTTTCATCCGGTCAACAATTAGTTGACTCTGACGTGACAAATATATGCACACGTCAGCCTATATATTTTTTCTTTATATTTTTGTTGAATTATTATAAAATTATAATGAAATAAAATACTTAAATTATAATTATAAAATTGAAAAGAAAAAACTGAAATCCCTATTCTTTCGTTCGCCGCTTGGTTTCTCCAACGAGACTCCACCGGAAATGAAGAAAATTTTGTTTAATGATTCCATAACTTTTTTAAATCATTAACTCTTTTAAGAAAATATAATATTAATATATTTATTTTCAATTTTAAGATAGAAAATTTTGTTTAATGATTCCATAACTTTTTTAAATCATTAACTCTTTTAACATTCATTTACTTTCCTATTATGTTTGCCACCATTTCCATCATCATATCCCAAAACACGGTTGCATATGTGAAATCAATTATCTAACGGCCCGGCTCTCTCACATGCATGTTCTCGCTGGTTCCTTAATGAGACGGCCAGTTTGTGCCATTTGAAGGCGGAATCTGATTAGATGCAGCGGATGAACCTCAAATTATATTGTTCAATGACTAGTAATTGATGGTCAAAAAATGTAGAGTTCTTCTGATGGAGCAAGCGAACTCTATATAAGTAAGATATATGCATAACGAATACAAACGGAGAATAACCAAAACATATTCTACACATTGGGAAGAGGGTTAGGTATACAAATGACAATTCGGCTAGGATGATTTGCTAGTAGAAAACGTCAGGTTCCTTCTTGCTGAATCGATTCCACTATCAAGAAAGAAGAAGAAAAAAAGTTGGTGTTTCAACACTCAATTTCTAGGATTTCTGTTATGAACAAAATTGTTGATTAACCTCCAAAAGAATTAGTTCGGCCTCTTATATGGGCTACATAAGTTTTGGCCCAAAATAACAAGAAAAAATCGATTTTTAAGTCTCAAGAAACCTAATCTGAAAAGGAAAGGAAAAACAGATCCGCTAAAGCTCCTGATTCCCACTCGGTCGGGGTTTTGGTCTTCACACCCGGGGGTTGTTCTGGACAAGATCCCCTCCCTTGGTCGCCATTCCACAATCGGGGTTCTCTGCCTCCACGTCCAGGGATTCAACCAATTCTAGTTCAACACTAATTAAGACTAAATCGCAACCCATGAACAACTCGACCTCCATATTTGTGAAGTTCTTGGCTAAATAAGATTTAAGTTGACTCTTAAATGCCTTGGCTCGACTTTTAGTGATCGAATCTCGACCTTGAAGAGCTTGAACATCTCCCTCTCGCACCAGAGTAGGACTTGTGATCGCCTTGGTATTGATGTCCTCATCATAGCATTAGTAGGAGGGGGCAGCTAAAGAGATGCCTTCATCATCGATGGTGGTACCATAAGTCTCTCTTATGTACCACTAGTTCAAGTTCGTTGTTCAGGATGCGAATTCTATTGATGATTTATGAATATTCTTTCTATGATTTAATGAGATGCTTTGGTCATTATTTATCCATATCATTTGATGCCTATATTATTAGATGCTTTAGTCATGTGATCCTTATGTTATTCGAATGCCTTAGTTGTTTAATGCCCTAACCATTGGATGCCTATACCATCTACTATATACGTGCCATTATAGTATCTTCTAATATCATGCTATGTTTTCATGAAACTACTCTTATGTGAGGTGTCATTGCCTTATGCGTGTATGAAGTGGAATTATCAACCATCCAAGCGTAATGAGTTTAATGCTTGATACCTAAGATCATCAATATTAGAAACAGTTACTATGATTCATAGAGGCTTTAATAGTTAATGTGCTATCTTTATTTCATTTTTTGATTGACTAGTTTAATGTCATGAAGCGAAATCATGCATTAACTAGTTATAGTTCCTTTTTAATGCGGCGAAAGCTCGATTAGGAACGCCTTAGTGTAAGTGAGAGGGTTACATGATAGAAGATGCATAGATGGTTATCATTATTGAGATTGAGATGTATGATCATCTAGGATGAGATTTCTTATAAATTGCGTGTATGCTTTAATTTATGTTATATCTCGAAAATCACTAAACATAAGGAAATCAACCCATCAATTTCTATTGTGTCTTTGTTTGAGCATTAGATGATTGGTTATGAGTAACTATTATTAGAAGACCTTGTGCAATATGATCCTAGACATATCTAAGAATTTCATTACTTCTATTGCATTACTTTCTATGCACATAAGAAGTGATTAAGATATATACACAAGCTTCTTTCAACAATTCGATCGAGCTGTTGGGACCAGTTGATTTATGGCATATATGATATCATAGTTGGTTTGCTCATAAGGTCACGTGTTCAGGTATTAACTACCCCAATATTAATAGTTTTCTTAAAAAGCATATGATATGGGCAACATGTGCACAACGGAGTTAAAATCGTGATTTTACGTAAAATAAAAACACGACCCGACCAGCCTGATTTGCCACATGAACCTTCAAATCATAAAAACCCATATAAATAGTATTTGTCAGGATTTTAAGGTTCAAAGATATAATAACAAAATCAAAATCAAATCCATAGGTAAGATCGTTATATGGTAAGATTTTAAGATTAAAATCAGGATTCTAACTACATTGTCTGTGCAAACTTAAGCCCATAAATTAACTTTCGTTTGACAGGTGTTTGTAAGAAAGTGATTAAAATACATAAATGGACCTCTCTCGAAACTCAAGGTATTGAGACCAGTTGATTTATAATGGATGCTAACCCTCATAAGAGAGGCTATCACCATATCTTATGTAATCATATGTAAAATTAATTCAATGATTAAAGTTTAATGAGGACTAATTTGGCAAAAACAACACCACTCACACCAAACCTTAATAGTTATATCTACACGCCATAGATGAATGGGCGGAGCAGCTGTGAGTTATGTATGATGGTTGCATACTTGCAGTCGATTCGGTCCGATAGGTTTCGTCACGGTTTCGAGAATATTAGTTCCCCGGCCGCGGTCGCATACCGGCGTTTCATTGTTGCTGGACACGGCTGGTTACGTCAACTTACGCTGGACACGAGTTTTGTAACTTTGCGTAGCGTCGTCCAAAATTGAAGGGCGCTGACGGAAGTTAGTTCTGAGTCATGCATGAATATGTATATAGCGTGCTCGAGTTGCAATGTCTGAGGCGTGACTAGATAGAGTTAGCTAGCCCAACCTATGACCCAATAGCCAACAAGCACAATAAAGTCTCAGTTGAAAAGCAGGAACTGATCACACTAATTACACCTAGGAACTGGTCATTGAGATAACCTGTTAGAGTTAGTAAATAGAATTGTAATAATACATTGATTAAAGAAGAAAAGTACATAAATTGAGTCTTTTGAGAGTTTAATTAATTAATTAGCGTTTAAATATTATGAAAAAAGTGTTCTTCTAGGAAGGTAACTTCTCTTTTTCTGTGAAAGGATGTGTCTTTTCGGGAAAGATAATTACATTTTTCTGTGAAGGGTTGTGTCTCTTCGGAAGGTAACTTCCATTTTTCACAAGTATAAATAGATGACTGCCATAACTCTTTTTAATACAAGAGAATTCTTCTTCTTCTTCTCGTTTCCTTCTCTATTTCATAAGCACAGAAGTCTGTAAGATTGCTGCTTCCAAACTTTGAATTGAAGGGACTCTTCGGGGTGGTTTGCTCGATCCTACCAGCGATTTGTAGTGGGGGCAAATAACACTCTAAGAGAGTGATCTAATCACGCATTCAATCGATTCTTTCCTACCAGTTCCTGACTAAACCTACTGCAGAGAAGAACTAGCAAGGGTTTGGTGAAGACGAAGAAGAGAAAAGAGCGGAGTTTTTGGGGGATTTCGGCATTAACCTTTTCATTTTCTTCATTGAGTCTATATAGATACGGGTTTATAACTTTCAAATCTATTCATTCCCAACGATTCTAAATATCCACATCGCCAATTGCACTGTGTAACCAATGGTTAATTCCACCTAAGAATTGAACTACATTATTAAAGCACACTAGGTGAAAAAACTCGAGGGCAACAAGCCTTCTATAAACAAATTTGCAGGTTGTTGCTAATGTGAATTTAGAATGGGAAGGATACTTGGATTTTGCAGGGCATAAACTCTCAATCTAATATATGATTTTAGAATGAAGCAACTTTTAAAGAAAGAACAATTTTATTTAGGGTTATAGGTAAAATATGCCCCTCTACTATGATGATTTATCAAACATGCCCCTCAACTATTTTTTACATCAAACATGCCCCTGTACTTTGAAAATAATATCAAACATGCCCTTCTGTTAAATATTCCATTGAAAAAAGCGTCAATCATGGTTGAACCGAGATTTAGACGACCCGATATCTGCAAATGGGAGCAAAAATGTCAGTTTTGTCTCCCGTTTTATTTCTCTGGGTCTCTTCAAAGTGATATTATTTGAATTATTTGGCTGTACAAAAGAACCAAAAAAATTATAAAGTGAAATTATTAGGGATATTTTTAGACATTTGTGTCACCCAAACCAAAGTTCGGCCTTTGTTAATGGATTTTGGAGGAAATTTTAACAGAAGGGCATGTTTGATAATTTTTTCAAAGTATAGAGACATGTTTGATGTAAAAAATAGTTGAAGGGCATGTTTGATAAATCGTCATAGTAGAGGGGCATATTTTACCTATAACCCTTTTATTTATCATAAAGAAAAGTACAGTGAAACACAAAACTAGAGCCAAGCCAACGAATTGGCTCTTTGGAAACAAAACACACAAACAACTTCCCAAGAACAAATCACCCATTTCGCAAACACTGTGATAGTTCTACTGAAGCAAGGCAATGGACCCAATGTAACAGAAGACACTCTCCTATTCTTCTACTACAAACTGCAGAATTGTAATGTTAGGTCAAACACATTATTTATACAAGGAAAGGAAATAACCGTTTGCTAAGGATGATGATCATGGCAGTGATCATCATTAGCTTTTGTAGAGGCGGTGGCGATCTTGGAGAAGGACGAGAGATGCAGGCTCGAGGAAGGCAAGCTTCGAGGAAGATGTCTCCATTTGCCAGAGAGAGAGAGAGAGAGAGAGAGAGAGAGAGAGAGAGAGAGAGAGAGAGAGATTCAAAAATGGAGATCTCTGCACGAGGATCTTCCGCAGTTGTTTGGTTTGCTGAGACTTGAAACGTTGTGTTGTGGTTCAAAATGGCAATGGTTTGGTTTGCTGAGACTTGAAGGACGACGTCGTTAGTATGATGTTGGGATGTGGTTCAAAACGGCGCCGTTGCAATTTGCTTCAGGAAGGCGTCAACATCCAACAATTGCCCCCTTCGTCCAAGAAGTATGAGGAGTACCTGAAAAAGAAATCAAACCACAACAGCACATCCTCCGAAAAACTAAAAACTTTCATTATCATAATATGAAAAGGGGGTACAGCAAAAGGAGCTTGTCCATAACACAGAGAGAACAAATTCGAAGAGAAGGCAAAATAGAAACTACTAACTAGTTCCCCCCTAAACAACTGTCTGATCTAGTCAAGCAATACAAAAGATCTTAAGCTAAAAACTTAGAAAGAGTTCCCCCTGACTACTAGAACATTTAGGATGCAGGAGCGGATGCAGCAGAATCATCTAAGGAGGAGTTTCCTTCAGATACTGTAAAAACCAGATCACCACCTTTGCTTGGTTCTCCAGCAGATTTGGCCTTCTTGACCGAAGAGAGCTTTGGATGAGGTCCAAGGATGGACGCAGAAGGGAGAGGGGGAGGAGAGATATCAGTAGGCAGATCAAGAACCATGAGCACATTTAGTGAACTCACATACATTGTGGATGAAACACTGCGAAAGTCAGGCAGATCCACTCCTAGATTGATAAGCATTCGAGTGATAATGGATCCAAATGGCATCAGGCCTTGATAGTGCTCATCTCCTACTGGAAGGAGGTGAGAAAACAGGAGAAAGGAGAAGTTCAGCTTTCGTCCTGCAGTAGCACTGGAAATAATCCAGAGATCCATGGGAAGAACTCGATCAAGGTTGAAGGATCGAGGGAAGAACACATGAGTAAGGAAATGATGGAACACCCTTAGTCTGGGAGGCAGCCAGCTGACAGGGATAGGGACATCTGAACCACCAGTTGGTTCAGTTGAGAAGTTTCCATACTCAGTGGCAAGTTTGAACTCTTGCTTCCAGAATTCAGAGGGGTGTGCAATATCAAGCCCTTGAGAGGGGAAGCCAAGAATTCCATTTAGAGCATCTACTGGAATGGTCAGTAGATGACCATAGACAATAGTAGTGAAGCACCTTGTGCTGACTCCTTGACAGGGAAGATTTGAGTAAAAGTACTTGACAACACCAGGACAGGCAGGATGGAGGGGCTGTCGCAACAGAAAATCCCAACCCAACCCCTCAATGAGTGAGATAATGTCAAACTTGTAAAGATTGAACTCATAGGGATCAAGTTGAGTGATGTGATGAAGCCTCCTATTTTCAAAGTGTCGGAGATGATGATGGTGGTTGATTACCACAGGCTCATGAAACATGTAGCCAGGGTATGTGTGTACCAGTCCATCGAAACGGAAAGGTCGAGGGAGGTAATCACTCATTTTGTCTCAAAAGGAAAGGCTTGATTTTTGTTTGGTTTGCTTGCTGCGAATGAGGAAAGAAGGAAGGGGATGCTTAAATAGGGGAGGAACAGAGCAAGAGGTGGTAATGCGAAGAGTTTTTCCGCAGAAAGCAATCGTAATGATTAACTAAAAGCTAGCAAAAGTTCTTGAAAAACAACACACATGAGCCGTAATGTGACCAATTTCTACTAACCAAGACAAATAAGATACCTAGAGTGACAGACCCCCAATAGTTACATCAACTTTTTAGATTTTTAATTTGTTCAAAAGATTTTAATCCTATCTCTGTGTAGAGCTGCAGAAAACGTTCACTAGAGAGGGGTTTTGTAAAAAGGTCAGCCAGTTGTAGTGCAGTAGACACGAAGTGGAGATTTATATGTCCTGCTTGAACTAAGTCTCTTATAAAGTGATATTTTATTTCTATGTGCTTAGTCCTAGAGTGTTGGACATGATTTTTTGTCATGCAAATTGCACTAGTATTGTCACAGCACACTGGAATATTGCCGAGTTTAAAACCATAATCAGAAAGTTGAGCTTTCATCCACATGAGCTGAGTACAACAGCTACCAGCTGCCATGTACTCTGCCTTAGCGGTGGATAATGCAACAGCAGCTTGTTTCTTGCTAAACCAAGATACAAGAGCTGGGCCAAGAAATTGAGTACCCGCTGATGTACTTTTTCTATCAATGAGACTTCCCCCAAAATCTGAATTGTTATATCCTACCAGATCAAATGAGTCTGTTATGGGATACCAAAGTCCTACTTGAGTAGTTCCCTTGAGATACCTACATATTCGTTTTACTGCTTTAAAATGGCTTTCTTTAGGATTGGATTGAAATCTTGCACATAGTCCAACACTATACTGAATGTCTGGACGACTGGCAGTTAAATAAAGAAGGGATCCAATCATCCCTCTGTACTTTTTTTCAAAAAAAGGATTACCAGATTCATCTTTATCTAACTTAAGATTAGTAGCCATATGAGTTGGACAAGCATTTACAAAGTTTAAATCAAATTTCTTAAGCATTGATTCAATATAGTTTGTTTGACTTATAAACATACCTGATTTGGTTTGTTTGATCTGTAAGCCAAGAAAATGAGAGAGTTCTCCCATCATACTCATCTCAAACTTTGATTTCATGGACTCGCAGAATTTGGAACACATGGAGGGGTTAGTGGATCCAAAAACAATATCATCAACGTATACTTGTACTACCAACGTGTCTGATTTTTCTCTTTTAATGAACAATGTTTTGTCTATATTACCTTGTGAAAAACCTTCATTTATCAAGAAAGCATACAGTTTTTCAAACCAAGCTCTAGGAGCTTGTTTTAACCCATATAGTGCTTTTGACAGTTTATAAACATGGTATGGAAATTCATTATCAATAAAACCTGGTGGTTGACTGACATAGACTTCTTCTTTAATTTCTCTATTTAAGAATGCACTTTTTACATCCATCTGAAACAGGGGTATTTTCATGTAACATGCATATGCACAGAGAAGTCTGATAGATTCAATCCTAGCAACATTAGCAAATGATTCATCAAAATCAATTCCTTCTTCCTGACTGTAATCTCGTGCTACTAATCTAGCTTTTTTTTTTGTCACTGATCCTTCTTCATCAGTTTTATTTCTAAACACCCATTTTGTTCCTATTATTAGTCGATCTAAAGGTCTTGGAACTAGTTCCCAGACTTGCAGCCTATCAAACTGTAAAAATTCTTCTTGCATAGCATTTAACCACTCATCATCAGTTAAAGCTTCTTTATAGTTTCTTGGTTCTAGCAAAGAGACAAAAGCATACTGACCTGGATGATACTTACCTCGGGTGTGTATTCCATCACTAAGATTTCGAATGATTTGTGATGGTGGATGCCGTTTTTGTATATGTGCAGGAGCATTCCTTTCCTTTTCTTTTTCTATGTCAACACCTGTTTCTTCCTTGTACCCTTCTGTTTCTTTAGCCGAAGAAACTTCTTTCTGCTCAATGTCTTCTTCCTTGTTTGATACTGGGAACAAAATATCTATATTTTCTACAACAACTTTGTTAGTGCACATAGATTCATCAAATTTCACAAACACTTATTCTTCAACTCGTTTGGTTTTCAGATTGTAAACCCTTAGGCGCCTGTCCTTTAATAGAATATCCAAGAAAAACAGCAACATCTAATTTCGCATCAAACTTATACAGATGATCCTTTGTATTCAGAAAATAGCATTTGCAACCGAAAGGGTGAAAATATCCTAAGTTAGGGGTTATCAGTTTCAAGATTTCATAGGGAATTTTATTCATAGTTTTCCTAATTAGTACTCTATTGATTACATACACAGCAATCATCACAGCTTCTCCCCAGAGAAATTTTGGAGTGTTGTATTCTAAAAGCATAGCCCTAGTCGTCTCAATAATTGTTCTATTTTTTCTTTCAACAACACTATTTTGTTGGGGTGTTCTAGGTGCAGAGAATGTGTGATTTATTCCTTTATCATTGCAGAAATCACTAAACTGACCAGATATGAACTCACCTCCATTGTCGCTTCCGATGGACATAATTCCAGTTTTTGATTCATTTAGCAAAGTGTGCACAAACATTTTAAATTTAGCAAAAGCTTCATCTTTTGAAGCAAGCAGATATACCCATGTAAATCTAGAAAAATCATCAACCAGCACGAATGCATATGACTTGCCACCAAGACTTACCACATTTGTAGGGCCAAACAGATCCATATGAATCAATTCATATGATTGAGTGGTGGTTATGTCCTTTTTTGACTTACAACTCTTTTTGGCTTGTTTTCCACTAACATATGCATCACAAAAGAATTTTGAGTTTTCTTTCAACCGAGGAATGCCTCTGGCATATTTTGTTTTAGAAAGTTTTGAGAGTTTTGAGAGACATACATGCCCTATTTTTCTACGCCATAACATTTCAAGTTCATGTGAGGAAGCTTGGAAACAAGTTTCATTAAAGGATTCCAGACTCTTCAGATTTACCACATACATATTATTCTTCTTAGTTCCACTAAATAAGATTTTGTTGTCACTTATTCTAATGATTTGACATGAATCTGCTTAAATAATTACTCTATTTCAGTACTGCAAAGCTGACTAATAGATAGAAGATTATGCTTCAAACCCTTAACAAACAAGACATAGTTCACAACAGAAAAATGACTCTTACCAATAGTCCCATTTCCCACAATTGTTCCTACTCTATAATCACCAAAAACTACTTTACCTCCTTTCTTGTAGGTGAGAGATGAAAATAAGTCTTTTCTATGTGTCATGTGGTGGGAGCAACCACTATTCAAAAACCAAATGTTGTCATTTTGTCCCAGATTCTGGTAGCTTGAGGAAAAAGTCTGATCATCACACCTGGAGGAATCAGAATCACTTTCTTTCCTTGAAGCAAATGCCATGTAGGCCAGATTCTTGACTTCTTCTTCTTCTTCTTCTTCTTCTTCTTCTTCTTCTTCTTCTTCTTCTTATTCTTATTAACTGAAGTCACTCCATGATGCTGATAGCACTTTCTCTTTTGTTTTGATGTTGAGCGGGCATCTAGAGCGCATGTGACCTTCATGAGTGGTTTGGAGTGACTCCCAAATCTCCTTGGCAGACTCGCATTGCGTCACTTGGTTCCTTTCCTGAGGGCAAATAGCATAAAAAGGATATGCATTGCTCTTGAGTCCAGTTGTGATGATACCTTATGTTCATCTTCCCACTTTTCACCATCATCATCATCCATAGGGAGAGGTTATTTTCGAACTATTGCCCATAGATCTCCATCAACTCCCCTCAGGTAAATCTTCATCCTCTTTTTCAAGACATGTAGTCTGTGCCGTCAAACCATGGAAGATTAGTGTTGGCTGAGTATGCAGATGCTGACGAAGAACCAGCCATCTTGTAGATCTTTTTCTTTGGTGATAGTTAATCCTTCAAAGACCCTGCTCTGATACCAATTGTGAATTTAGAATGGGAAATGATACTTGGATTTTGTAGGGCATAAACTCTCAGTCTAACAGATGATTTTAGAATGAAGCAACTTTTAAAGAAAGAACAATTTTATTTACCATAAAGAAAAGTACAGTGAAACAGAAAACCAGAGCCAAGCCAACGAATTGGCTCTTTGGAAACAAAACACACAAACAGCTTTCCAAGAACAAATCACACAGTTCACAAACACTGTGATTGTTCTATTGAAGCAAGACAATGGACCCAATGTAACAGAAGGAACTCTCCTATTCTTCTACTACAAACTGCCGAATTGTAATGTTAGGTTAAACACATTATTTATACAAGGAAGGAAAATGAACATTTGCTAAGGATGATGATCATGGCAGTGATCATCATTAGATTTTGTTGAGGCGGTGGCGATCTTGGAGAAGGACGAGAGATGCAGGCTCCAGGAAGGCAAGATTCGAGGAAGATGTCTCCATTTGTCAGCGAGAGAGTCGAAAATGGAGATATGTGCACGAGGATCTTGTGCAGTTGCTTGGTTTGCTGAGACTTGAAATGTTGTGCTGTGGTTCAAAACGGCAGTGGTTTGGTTTGCTGAGACTTGAAGGACGACGTCGTTAGTATGATGTTGTGTTGTGGTTCAAAACGGCGTCGTTGCAATTTGCTTCAGGAAGGCGTCAACATCCAACAGCTAAGTAATGTAAAGATGATGAAGATGTTAGTGAGTGGTATAATATATATCATTGAACCTTTTCCAAAAACTTAGGTTATTGGAATCAATTGGTTATTGACATGGTATTAGATTCTTCTGTAACCGAAAGGTCTTGTTTTCGAATCCCGATGACCCCATTTATAAAGAACATGGTATTCTTGCATACAAAACTGTGCATACGAAAGCCCTTATGAGTTGACTGATTTCTGTTTGAGGGGTGTGCTAGTGAGGGGTTCTTGTCAGAAGACTCAAAAGCCCTGATTTCAATCTATCATGTATAACATGGCCGTCAACTTCTATATGCTACTTTTTTTTTGAAAGAATGAATTTACAACAATGTACCGTGCGAAGTGGTAATGAAAAATAGTTTTTTTACAAGTAAAAAGATGAGCAACTGAAATAGAAGATTGGGAGGGAATTAAGTCATTGTTCTTGACATGAAAGCTGAGCCGGTGCTCAGTATTCTATTTCAGATGTGGTGATTGAGCTCTTTTCCGTGAGCTTTCATGGTTATCCACACACCTCCAAGTACACCTCCCTAAACCCATGTTAGTCACCTCAATCTAGGATATCGTAACTAGGGCATTAAGAACATAGCTCATTTCAATGAGTACTACCCACCGTCCACACCTAGGTTTCATCTTGGGTTATATCTAGGAAGGCATTCTTATGACAGTACGGTAGCCTCCTCCACAATAAGATCCTATTCATTCATCTAACCCTAATTTGCTTGATGGGGCATGCCCATCTAACCCTAAAACTTGATACCCAGCGTAAAAGCTAAAGTAAGCTAGTAGTGAAGATTATGTGACTTACCCAAACACAATTAAAGCTAGAGCAGCAATAAAATCAACTATATAAATACATTCAAACATAACCCATTCATTCACAACCTATAAACTAGGGTTCATCTTCCCTAAACAACCATTAGAGATTCAAGTCATAGAGAGAGAAAGAAAAGACATACTAGAAGAGAGGGGGTTATGGAATCAATCTTCCTCTCCTTGCTTGCACCTTCTTCTTGCTCTTTGGGTGGCTTGGATCTTCAATTACGCTTTACCAAGGTGTTTCCCTCTCTAAAAACAACCCAAAACCCTAACTTTCTCACTCTAGGTCGACTCTCCTTTGTCAAGGGCAGAAAAGCAGGTATTTATAGAAAGATGATGGCGGTCAAGGCCTCTAGGACGTGACACGATTTTAACGGCCATGATCTGGCCGTACCCTGGCCAGGACCAGCTGAATCATCTCTAAATCGCCTGAAACTATGCGTTTTGACTCCGTCTTAAAGTTCCGAGATCGCGACATCCTTCATAAGATCGCGAACGTGATCTTTGGGTCCTGGGCAAGATCTTTTTTGCGGTCAAAATGCACCATATCCGCGATTCGACTAGGGAAACTATCTGCCTTCTTCTTGGTCGCCTGCTGAGTTCGTGGCCACTAATCGCGACCATAATCGTCACGGAGTGGTCAAGGGCAGTGGCATGTGGTCGTGACCTATGCTTTTTCTCCCCTTCTTGCTCGTATGCTTCCCAATCGTGCTCGGATGAACCCCAATCCCGATCAATCCCAAATGTATATAAAACCTGTAATTTCATCACAAACACTTGGAATAATATAAAATACGACAAATTGGGGTTGATTCCCCTATGAAAACCTTCAAATCAGGAATACCTATGCCAAAATAGATGTTTATCAAATAGGAACAAAAATATGCATAATAACTTTATATGTGGCCTAGAAATGGTGATTTAACACGCAAATACCTTAATAATAAGAGCTACATAATGCCTATTTTAGGTGTTATCAAACTCCCCACACTGAAGTGTTTTCTTATCCCGAAGCAAACCTACTCAAACTCGTACAACTTGAAAGGTAAATTGCAATGTCATGCATAATAGATCGTCAGTAGAGGGTCAACTAGTAACTTTCAAGGTCAAACGGTCATTATGAATTCTACCGCCGATCTCTACGTGAAAACACATTCCCGGATGGGGACATTGCCATTAAAGAGGTCTAGACATCAAAGGTGTGCACCGAGGGATTTCTAAAAAATGATTAAAACCATGGACTCTAGAAGGTGCTCTTTATTCTTTCCTTGAAGGTAGGATTTGTCATTTTTCGATCTCCTTTTTCAACGTTGAAGTGCATTGCACCAAAGTTTTTGAACGAAAGCATCTCTCCCTCATGACCAAGAGCGGATGAATCATCGCCTTCCCTATCAAGGTCACATGTGGTGAAGTTGATGGACAGATTCGTCTTAGCCCGAGCACCACTTCCCAGCCTGCACACCACATTGGGTTGCCACACATGTTGTGTACAAACGAGAGCTTGGGTTGCCTACTTCCAACATCCTTCATAGCGCTACACTATCCTCCCTATCATGCATAACATCACAACTATCTTGCAATTCAAAGCAAATTGAGTAGGGAGAATGCAAAATGCGCCAACTTGGAGCCATCAAATTTGAAAAACATTCGGCATACATACAAAGCTCCAAGTGGTTGAAACTTGCTACATCATCGTCCACACACTCTAAAAGCACACTCTCTCTCGATTAAGCTTTCAAATATTTACGGAATACGAGAGTATAATAGATAATAACATTCCACACAAGCATATATGCGCAACCCCCCACACTTAAGGAACACATTATCCTTAATGTGAGAAAGGTAAAAGGATAGGGGAACGAAGTTACCAAAGTGCTTTGTCGAAGTGATAGTGGGATCGAAGGGTAGGGTTGGTGGGGTGATCTCCTCCCAAAGCTAAGGAATCACCTTTTGGACTCGGTCTCTCGACCTCTAGGTGACACTTCTAGTTGTTGTTGGTGTTATTGCTTATGTTGTAGTGATGCTTTGAGGCTTGAATTGTTGTGTGGTGTTTTGGGTGGTCCGGTTTCTCCATTGATTGAAATTTTGAAATTTGTTCCCCTTCCGGTTGAGGAACATTAGAACTTTCTCCTCAACAAAGGATTAACCCTTATAAAGTTACCTACACACACAAGAACAATTCATACCCATCCATACCAAACACATTTCATCAAAAATCAAAGGATACATTGAACTCTTCTCACCATCCCTAGGATCCAATCTCATACACCCCTACACTTAATGGTTACTATGTAAAACAAGGGTGCAAAGTGGAAAACAATGTCGAATTAGGTAGTTAAAAATCTTGATTGATTGATTCAATTGAAAACATGTCAATTTAGGGTGTTTTAATGCCATGGCCAAAGGCAATAAACAACCTAAACGACTAAGGTAGGGGTGTGAACCGATTTCTCAAAAATTGTATTAACGTGGTAAGCTTTGTTGAGCAAAGGGTCCATACACCTTATACCAATCGATCAAGATTCAAAACTACCTCTCAAACATGCTTCTAGGGGGTCTAACATACGCATTGAAGTTCATTTTGCATGCATCAAATCATTAAAAGCACAAATCATGTGGTTCCGGCATTTCATTGAGCACTTAGTGGACGATAATCAAAACATCTATAATCATGCAATTCATGCTCACCAAGACCTCCGAACCACATACATTCATTCATCAACATGCAACACACAACAACACATCAACATTTCATTATTTTCCCTTCACCTTAGTCCATTAGAACTCATTCTTAACTAAGGCATGGTCATTCACTACTACTTAAACTACAAACTAACCTAAAAAAAAAAAATCAAACATGCAAGTACTTTATTTAAAGGTGAAGGAAATGAAAATGCAAACCTATGTTGGGGTTCCTCCCAACTAGTGTGTCTTTTAGGTCGTTTCACTGAGCCGTTGTTTTCAAGTACTCAGTCTAGTTCAAGACCTCCTTGAAGTTGAAGTTTTCCTCGGTCAAATAGTGTCTCAAATCTTGATCGGTCTCGCGATCGTTCGGTGAAGGTTCATGTAGATGTAGTTGCTTGAGACACCTCCAATAAAACCTCTCTTCAAATCTTCTTTGTTTCTCTTTGCCTCGAACCAAATCAAGCGTTCTTAAAAGGTAATCATCGGATCCACCAAGAGGAATTGATGATGTCGTGGCCTTGTCTCGACAAAGAGATGATGTAAAAGGGTCGATGCTAGGAGTCCTTCGAGGTCGAGTAACCTTCCATGGTAAAAATAGTTAGCCCCTTTGGGTAAACCAACCCGGATCAACTCCAAATCATCTTCATCCGTTTCTTCCACCTCCTCTCTCTCTTCTTAATTCATATATTCCCCAAGTTTAGTATCAAGCTCATCCTCTTCTTTACGTTCTTTTTCCTACACATCAAAACTCTCTTTGGTGTTAACTTCTCGTTATCGATTGGGAGCTATGATGTTTCACCAAGCAAGTTCTTCATTTAGTTGATCTTCGGTGTCTTCTTGCTTGGCCACCCAGGAGAATTCTTCTTCTTCCACCTCCTCTTCGTTCTTGAGACTTGCATCTAAGAGGCGATCTTTATCGAATCTTAAACCAAGTTTCTTGAGATCCCTCCTATTTTCTTTCAACCTCTTAGATAACTCTTCGTGTCCAATGAGGAAGGATTGAAGAGGAAACTCAGGATCCTCTCATATTGTAGTTGGCCCTTTATTCTCCTACTCTTTGGGTGTAGGTGGTGAAGAAGGACGAAGTACATCTTCATCCTTGGAGGTTGTATTTTTTCATCCTTGTTGCCTCACCCTTGTACCATTTTTCCAAGTATTCTCGTACAAGGGGCTTGACTCTAGCAAGATCTTCAAAATATTTAGCAAGTCGTTTCTTGCTCCTCTATCATCTTGTTTATGTCCTCTTTATCCGAGGATTTGACCTTAGATGATAGAGTGGGATGAAGCATCTCTTCATTGTAGGAGTGTGAACTGCCTTCTTTTTTCTATGGTAGGAGAAAGAAGGAAAGGGGCCACTAGAGGAGCACCCATCTCAACCTATCCAACCAAAGGAGGAACTTCAAGAGAAGCCACCTATTAGAAATGCTAATGACTAGACCGACATGGAACCCACTCTAGGAGAGGAGCAAGATTCCAATACCATCCAAAAGGTCACGGAGGAGTCCATAAAGAACATATACAATCTAGCTTGATAGACGAGACTTCAAGCCACACACATCTTGAGTTTAACTCGAGTTGGGAGGAGAATACTTAGAAAACAAGAACCTTGAGGAATTAAGGATGGAGCATGAAGAGTTCACAATTTAAGGAGAGCCATGAAACCGTAGCGTCATATCAAACCCAAAGAGGGGATTACATGAGTCCCTCCCTGTATCATTACCTCTACCTTATACCCAATGTTCGAACTTCAAAGTGTGGGGTAAAAGGTGTAAGGTGGAGACTAATGTGGTTTCTAGTTCACTGTCCTCCATCAAGCTAAAGAAGAAACAAGGTTGAAGTCAACTAGAGCCTGCAATCAAGATGATGGACTTCAAGGAAGTCCTAAGTCGAGGAGCTTGAAGAACAAGGAGTTATGCCTAGCTCAAATGAATAAAATAAAGAGCGCTTCATCGGAGACAACCCATGTCTGACATCCAACTTAACAATGTAAAATAAAAGTGCTATCATGGAGACAACTCAAATTTTCTACCATTTACTATTTTTTTTTTAATTTTATTTTGACGAGTAGAAGGAGATCCAATCATGCCACAATTGACAAACCCTTCAAGAACAAGGAAAACCAACTCAATAATGGAGAAGGAAAAAGAGCACCGCCAGACCCTTCAAGAACTCAGGCAGATTGATCTATCCAAATTTTTTGCTGGCAAACGAGGCAATTTGGTACAATTGTCTCAAAACGAGACAATTATGTCAAATTGATCCGTTACAATTCCTCATCCAAACGACCCCTAAGTTCTTTAACAAAATTATACAAGTAAATATGTAATATAAAAGCAGCACAATGTGAATATTAATAATGAATAATTAATAATTGAGATCATGGTCAATATTAATGTAATATAGAAATTTAATTTTTGGTTAATTTAACTTTTCAGTAAAGTTATCAATTAAATATAAATAAAGTAAAGAAATGTATTTGGTAATTTTATGCTTTTAAAAGAATATAAAAATTTTGGTGAATTCAACTTTTTGGGAAGGGGAAAAAAGAGGGAAATTAGGTTTTTTGAATTTTTTAGTAAAGAAAATGTGGGAATTTTGGTGGTTTTGATTTGTGGGAATTGAAGAAATGGAAAAATTTGGTTCTTTTGATTGTGAAAGAGAAATAAGGAGACAAATTTTGAGTTTTCAACTTTTTGTGGAAGGAAAGAAGGAAAAGGAAATTTTGGTTATTCAAATGGAAGAGAAAGAGGAGGAAAATTTGGTTCTTTCAATTTAATGGAAGAGAAAGAGGAGGAAAAATTGAGTGTTTCTAATTTATGGAAGGAGAAAGGAGGAAAATTTTAGTAATTTAAATATTTTTTAAAAGAAAGAAGAAAACAAATTTGGTGTTTACAACAATCATTTATTTTAGAAAAATCACTTAATTTGTCTACTTGATTTCTATACTTCTACATTTATTGCAATTTCAACACTACATGATCGTTATTTTACAATACTTAGTAAAATTTTCGCACATTTAAGTTGTGCTCAAGTTGAACTTTCATTTCAAAATGAGTGTTAACTGTTAAACTTGGCTTGTTAAGACTTACGATTGCAATAACTCAGTCGGGTTGCGGGTTTGAAAATTTTGGTTAATCGGGTTGTGGGTCACTTTGGAATGGAAATGAGAGGGAGGTTTGGATGGGAACTTTGGAATGGAAAATTTATGGGCGCGTAAATATGAGCCAACAATTATGCTAAACTTGATAAGTAATTTTTGAGGGTTCGTTATTTAGGGTATAAAGTATATGGTTTGGGTATAGGGTATAAGGTACAAATGGTTTAGGGTGTATATGGTTAGGGTATAAGTTATTGATGGTTTTAACGGTTCTAAATTTTTAATTAACATATGTTCACTTAAAGTCATTTAAAATCTTTAACGACAGGAGATCCTTTTATAATTTATGTTTAGAACCGTGGTTAGGGTACATGGTATATGGTGTAGAGTATATGATATATGGTTAGAGTATATCAAATATCATTTTTTATCTATATTTCGAAAATCAAAGTATGAATTTCAGTTTAAATGAACTATAATAGCAAAATCGCAACTCATAGGAATATATGTTTGGGTATAGGGTATGTTGTTAGTGTATAATATATTGATGGTTTAGGGTATACGATCAACAATATATATTAACTTAACATTGTCGATTGGGAGTAAGGCTAACTGTATTGGATATATGTCATTGAGTAAGTTATGATTGAAGTCACAACAATTTTACTAAATTTGACAGTTAATCTTTAATGGTTCAATTTTTAGGATAATTCGAACATGTTTACAAATAACTCGTTTGGCAATAGTTTACTGAGGGGTTGTTTGGATGGGTTAATTGTCAATGTAGTATTTGTAGTGTCAAATAACTCATTTATTGCTCATGTGGTATTTCAGTGTTATTTTAGTGGTAATTGAAATAAAGTATCTCGTTTGGTTGAACCATGCAAATGTGGTATTTGACATGTGGTATTTGGTAAAAGCAGAGTGATAAAACGAGTTATTTCGAAATAACACATGAGTATAAGTTATTTCAAATAACTCACTGTCCAAATAACTCATTTCAGTAAAACGCTGCCAAACGAGTTATTTGCATCCAAATAACTCATTGTGAGTTATTTGAACCCAAATAACTCATACAAATACTCCATCCAAACCACCCCTGAAGTTATTAGGGCAATGAATTATTTCGAAATAACTCCTTTTACCACTATACTTTTGCCAAATACCACACGCCAAATACCAGATTTGCATGATTATACTAAATGAGATACTTTAATCAATTAATACTGAAATAATATTAAAATCCAAATAAATAATTAATAGTGTCTTTTGGTTGCAAATGATGATATAACCCTTACTATTAGCTAGTGTACTTTACCAATGATGATTAATTACATAACAAGTTTGCAAGTCATATAAATTGATTCAACATTTTGACTAGTTTTTTTTAAATTAAGTATATATACGAGGTGGAAAGAAATTGGTTAAGAAAAATATTTTAAATTAGCGTAACAAAATGTGTAAATTGGTAAGGAGTAAGGAGTAAGTTACTCGATGCGATGACCCGAACAACTCGCAACCCGCCCGATCCAAAACCCGATGAACCCGTAACCCGATTTGCCCACAACCCGATTGAACCCGAACCCAATAAACCCGCAACCGACTAACCCACTACCCATTTGAACCCGAACCCGATAAACCCAAAACCTGATCAACTTGCAGCCAGTTTGAACCCGAACTCAATTGAATCCAACTCGAACCCGCCCGATTGACACCTATAGTTAAATGAAACCCTGCCGCTATGCTTATATTCTTTCACGTGTTCCTACTTCAAACGTTCTATTAGTGTTGGAATCAAAACAATCCTTTTCTTTTAACCGCTGATACCAATGTTATGCTTCACCATCTTGGACCTAATGATCAGTTGAAACCCTGTTCCATCACAGTTAGGCGTTAGCTACACTATTTTGATAGCCGCTTGATAGAGAAATGCAAGATTCGTCTATGATACATATATAGGTTGATATATAAATCAACTTTTAGTTTCTACCATGTCTATTTCGTTCTGTATGGTACTTGACGATTTGATGCCAAACGATTTGCTCCGGCGGAATCAGGAGCTCTCTCTCTGACCTCTCTTTTGCGCTCAAGCAGAATCAGCGAGCTCTATTCCTAGATCTCTCGCGTGCGGCGGGATCATCGAACAGGGGCAGGAAAGAAATGAAGAAAATCGTACAAGGGAAATAGGGATTTTCGATTTCCGACGGGTGAAATATAGGTAAGTGTAGCAAGGGTTTTCATACCCTTGAAATAAACGGTCGTTAAAATGAATTCTGGGAAAAATACCAGGGGTTTTAAAACCTTTGCTAGTTGCTATAGAACCCTTGGCGTAGAACCTATTTTTTGTAGTAGTAGATCGACCTCAATAAAATTAATTTTTAGGCTAGACTAAAATGACCGACGGTTTAGTATAGATCGACCAGAGAAAAAAAGAATCAGTTAACTTGTTTGACAAGTATAATATGATGCAGCAGAATTTGTTGGCAGCTGACACAATACTCATATTAGTTGTTGCCCTATTAGATTAATTAGTTTTCGGTGTATTTGCTGTTGCAATTGGGTCTGACTTTGGAAGTCAAACTTTCAAATTATCTATTGCTCCAATAAGTTATTCAGGTTCCACGTTGTCCACAAGATAACGTCTCACCGAAACAAATATAAACATATGACTTCAAAAATTAGAGGACAACAAAAAGAATTAGATGCTGTCACCGACCTGCATTTATAGTCTCACAAACAGATATTGTCGGCCGGTATTGGAATCTGGTTGACTGGTTTGGTAGAGTGAATATGTTGTATATGCATTGTAAAATTGAGAATAAAGATTAAAAAAAATACTTTGATTTAAATGGTTCGTCTTCTGAGGCTTACATCCATGACAAAATTAAAGAGTTTTGATCTTATTGATGATAATGGCTTATCATTGTACAAGCCAATTTATACTCTATGTTACATTCTCCTAGGGGTACAGAAGACAAAAAAGACAAGGACCCAACCTTGGTCGTGTGCTCACGGCTGCACGGTGAGCATGTGGGCCAGTGTGAATGATGGGACTTATGAGCTCGATACACTCCTCATTAGCGGAGTCACGATCCAATATTTCCTCGCAATCTGGAGCGTGATGATCTCGAACGTGTAAATGGAAAAGAAAGAAGCAAAAACGGGTGGCGCCAAGACCTTTAGTAAAAAGATCGGCTAGTTGTATGACAACATACGTTATATTTGGTCGGATAATCGTCGGGTAGAGCAGACGGCCGAGAAGTTGACGATAGAGAGTAGGATATGAGAAGAGCTCCTCTGAAGTACGAGTCAATCGATGATTTTATTCAAAGGGAAACTACTAGGACGAGATTGCACTGACTAAGAACCACACCAGTGGAGATCCTTGCTATCTAAATACCCAAGAATTACCAAATAGAACCAAGATCCTTAATGATGAAACGAGCATGCAGGAAACACTTAACACGTGTAACAAACCGTGAGTCGCTAACTGAGACGCATGCTTGAGGCCAAAGAGAGAATTATGAAGACGAAAGACTCGTGTCTCCCTAGTCTCTCAAAATCCTTGCATAATAGACATATAAACCTCTGGCTCAAGATCACTGTGGAGAGATTCAGAAACATTAATTGCATATAATATTTAGAATGAGAAGAAAAACCCCTTCTTTATGGGAGAAAAGCATTGTTAGCGTCCAACTGGAGAAGATGCCATCCTTTGCTCATGACAATCACAATGAGACATCGAACAGTAACAAGCTTGGCTATTGGAGAAAACATGTCATAGAAGTCCGACCCTTCAATATATGTATACCCTTCAATAAAGGATATGGTACATTTACCAAGCGATAGAGGAACTAGTGGCCACATCCCATTATTCTCATGAGCGGCGATCTCCTTGATCATGGTCGTATGCCATCTTGGATCGCGAATAGCTTGAAGAAAAGTTGAGAGCTCCTCCTCGCATACAATGGCTGTAAGGATGGCACAATAAGAAGGTTTAAAACCATCACAGGAAACAAAAGAAGCCAAAGGTTAATTAGCAAAATTAAATGTGCTTCCCTTGTCGATTGGGAAAGCATTGATATAATTCTCAAGATATTTGGGGCGCACACGTTTCCTATCACCTCCTTGAATATATGGAGATGGTGGGGCCGATGGCTCCATAGTAGGAACAACTAGGGAAGCTGTCAACGCCAGAGAAGATGGTGAACCCGCATGTGGTTATGAAGGCGAAATCAAGTCACTAGGAGACTCGCATTGAGAAGACACCAACCCTGTATTCGAGGAAGGAGAAGTGAAAGTCCCAAGCATGAAAGCTGACAAATCAGGTAGGGCGAGAGGTGAGGCTGCCGAGCTAGAGTCGGGAGGTATAGTCTCTTCTTCGAATCTAAGAGAAGGACGCAGAACCCTGTAACGTTCCTTCCGCAAATCAGGCTGAATGTTTCTTGTTGAATTACACATCACGAGATGTATTCATGCGATGAGTTAGAAGATCATATATATGGGTTCCCTTCTGACTCGTTACATAGAAAGAAACACACCAGCTCGACCATGCTCACTAAATTTATCGAGATGATCATGAGTATCCTTATAGTTGAGCAAATTTCCAAAAACTCGCAAGTCTTAATATGTAGCCGCCTTGCTGAGTAGCTGTTCAAAAGATGTATTCCCCGTCGCTGTGGTGGGATGTTAGTTGTTCAAGTAAACTACGATAACTATGCACTCCCCCCAAAAACAAATGGGAAGACTTGCATGAAAATGTAATGCCCTGGATGTGATATGATCTCAATTCCACTCTCGTATCAACTCAAACAAATTGCTCAAAGATAGGGTCAAGTTAATACGAACAAGGCTGGAAATTTCCTAAGTGTTGAGACAGTTTTGGGAAGGGTACTTTGGAGGGATGTTTCTCTCAAACCGTTGAATGGAAATGCAAGGTTAGGGTCCTATTTCGAACATTGGATGTTCCTCTATAGTTTGATGCATTTGGATCATGGATAGAAGGCCAGGAGGGTCGTTTTTCAAGGCCATCAAAAACCTATCCTGCATTCTTGAAATTGCCAGTTTTTTGGCTAAGGCGGGGAGACAGTTTGAGGTACCAATTTGAGCTCGAGTTCACGACGTTTGGGGCATGACTAGCTGGAGCTTGGAGTTGGGAATGAAAGAGTAAAAATTTCTAAACCAAGTGAAGGAATTGGCTGAGCTCGACTCAACCCAGAAGGTCGATTTCCAAAGCCACGAAGTTGACATCAAAGGCTGTTTTTGGGCAGTTAGCTTGTGAGAGAAGTTAGTTACTTGGGATGCAAGTTTAATTGTTTTCAACATTTTCTTTTCCTTGATTGATTTAGAATTGTTTCCTTGTTTGTTTAGGATTGTAATTAGGTTTCTTTGGTTATAAATAGCCACACTTTGAGTTGTAAAAAGCATGTTATTGAGATTAATCGAAAAGTACTCTGAGGAGTTTTTCTTGAGCTTGAGAGCTTGAGTCTGGTCTGGAATTTTCTGTGTCTAACCCTACCCAGGGCTCATTAGGATGTCGCAAGTATATGGCTATGCTTCCTCTCAACTATGTCATTATATTGGGGTGTGTTCGTACATGATGTTTGCAACAAGATACCTTTATGAGCATAATTATCACATAACGGATCGGTGTTGAACTCATAGTTGTTGTTAGCTTGAATACGTTTAAGTTAACATACTTCCCATACCGCGAGTGCACCATTTGGAAAAACTATAATATATGATGACCAACTTCGGACTAAAATGAAGAACACCACGTTTAAAATCATCCATGATAGTTAAGAAATAGTGTGGACCACTTGAAGACACAACTTTGTATCCACTCCAAAGGTCTAACATACGAGAGCTTGTCGGGTGAAGGATGTCCTAACCATACATGCCAGAGAATGACAAAATCCAAACTCCCCTGCTTGACCGCACACGCCTGTGTTCGTCCTTGACAAACAAGCATAAATAGTAAAGAACGTCTTGAAGCTCACCTTTCCCAATCAATATCTTTGAGAGTAAGTAATGGATAACGCAAGATAAAGCCACATGATTATCTCATATTAGCCTGCCTACCCAAAAAAATTACAAAGAAACTCAATATAATGAAGCACACGATGTAACGTAAAGCCAGGCTGCAAACCACCAAGCCAATAAGTTTAACAGGAATGTTGTCACCATTAGGAATGCAAACTGGTTGGCTGTTGATATGAGATTCCTTGCTAGGTAAAACATCCTCAGTCATGATGATATGATCATTACAACCATAATTGATTAACCATTTAGTGCTATTAGAAATAATACTTGCCATATGAGCTGGCGGGTCCTTAGATGAATTGTTCGGGGGATTGAAAAACTGCTTGAGTTGCTGAAACTGAGCTATCAAGAAGCTAGCAATCGGACTTGCCTCTGCATCAACCTGTGAGGCTTTGGACTCTCGACTAGAGTCCTCACAATCCCCAATGCAACATCGAGGCTTACCCCTTTGCTTATCTCGGACCCGATCACAATCACGGAGCGGTTACCCAATTTATTCATCACAGGTCTCATGATAGTGACCTACCTTCTCAAAATGTGTGCAACACGGTTTATTACATTTTTCAGATGAGTGATCACGATCCCCAACTCCGCGAGCAATCTTATACTGCTCTCCATGGATGACAAAGAGTGATGCTTTGGGTAATCGATTTCTATTCCTTTGCATTCAATATAATATTAAAGGCTTCTCTAAGAGTAGAAATAAGCTTCATAGCGAGTACCTATGTGCGAACTTACCCAAAAGCATCATCCAACCCGTGAGAAAGTAAGAAACTTGAGAGCTCTCTTGTTGTTCGCGAACTCTTTTAGAAACCCCACACGTACACAAACCACAAGTAGAGTTGGGTGGAGGAGTAATAGCGAAATCCTCTTCCCATAGAGACCGCAACCGCGTATGGAAGAAAGAAACCGAGCCCTTTTCTTGTCAAAGAATTTAAATTCGACAACGCAGCTCATAGGCATGAGACGAACATCCCTGGCCAAAACTTTCATGGGATCAACCCAAGTTTTCCTGAGCACTCTCAGCAAATCTCATATTACTCCAAATTTCTTTGTCCATTTGATGTTTTAAGCCAGCCCTTGACCATAGCATCACAACAAATCGAAGCTCCTAAGCCCGCTGGATTAGTTGGCTTGGAATGATTCGAGCTACTTCGTTCCTATCCCATTCTTTGTGGTTACTATGGGGTCCTGAAACACAAGGGGATTTTACTCGTTGGTGTCAATTTCTTTCTTTTTCTATAGTATAATATATAAATATCAATATATCAATAAATCTATATAAAGACAAAACATATTAATAGTTATTCTTGGCAAGCATACCATCGTAAATCCATGTTTGTCCTTCATTAGGAGAGCGTCCTTCATATTAAGAACCCACTCACCATAATTGGAAGATGTTAAAAGGTCACTAACTAGCATTTTACCTAGACCGTATGAGTTTTGGAGCTGATAGACGGTGGGTAGGTCATCATCTTTCTCGTCGGCCGAGTGAGGAGTCACGGCAGAAGCATCATTGTTGGAGCTCATGATGAACTAGAGACAAATACCTAGAAATTAATGCTCTGACAGCATGTAAAATTGAGAATAAAGAGCAAAAGATATTTGATTTGCGTGGTTCGTCCTCATGGTTTGTGAGGCTTACATCCACAAGAAGAGAACTGTGATTTTATTGATGATGGTGGCTTGTGTTGTGATTGTACAAGACAATTTATATCCTATGTTACATTTTTCTAGGGTTACAAAAGACAAGGAAGACAATGACACAACCTTTTAGATTTGGCTGCATGTTGAGCATGTGAGCCTTTGTAAATGATGGGACTTGTGGGCTCGACATACTTCTCATTAACGGAGTCACAACCCAATACGTGTGGGTTATAATAGTCCATTGGGTTCTTTTACATGTTGATCTATCTCACGAGTAAATGCGCGCATCAACAAATATTCATACCTTAGTACAACAATATGACATATAAAAGTCAATCAAAGCACCAAATGGCCAACCGTTTCGGAGAACAGGTCGAGTGATTTCAAGGAGAAATATGTAAACCTTTTTTTTTGTTCTACACACTCACATGTTGTACGGTTCTACCTGTTTTAGAGAACATAAGGTGCACTATCCACAAACCAATAATGTAGATGGTTATTTACAAGGGTATCTGTTAATATTAATACTACTTAAATGGTTCTCATCTCCTTATATGATACTGAAACCTTTCTAATGCTTGAATTATCCTCCAACACTAATAAAATCATGATCAACTAGTCTATTGGTTGGCAAGAGCGGTCTACCATTTTCTTTCGAACCATGATTCCCAATATCTAATAGCCTTTAGCTCGAACACTTGGCCGGAAGAAGGTTTTTTTTTTGTTAAAATAACTTGTTCGCATCTGATGGTAATGTCATGACACGCATAAAAATACAATACATTGTGTGGCATATAAACGAACAATATTTGTTGTAGATTACTAACTTGATGAATAGGAAAGTGCCTCGTGAAATATGACAGTATATGAAATTATTGTACATTATTGTGGTATATAATTGAAAGATATTTAGTATAGTTTTGTGACTCTGGGGAGTAGGAACAGGACCCATGAATAGTGAATACATGATCATGTCCATGTCTTAGGATTTTTTTATTTCAACATATATCAAAATGGATATCATTGTGTAGACTAAAGTTTTTTTTCTGCACAAAAATATTTGAATTTGTAGATGAAATGAAAGAAATTTGGCGAGATTAAGAATAATATAGAAATTGAAAAGAGGAGAGAATGCCATATACACACTATAATTGGATTTGGAAAAATAAAATAATTAATAAATAAAAATTAAACTACTATTTCAATTTAGATCATTAGATCTACAAAAGAAAAATCCAATTGCAATATAAGGTGCTAACCTGATGTATAAAAATTGATCAAATTTGAAATTAGAAAGTATAAATGAAAAATGTTGTATACAATTTATAGTCTATAGATAGAAGATATATCGATACCATGTTTATTTTTATTTCTTTGGGAAAGAAAATTGATTTATCCCATAAACTTCCACCAAAATAACATGAGTGTGGCGACTAAAACAATTTAAACTCAAAGTATCTTATATCAAAATATGGGTGTTATTGGATTGTGAATGTGTTCTTAAGGATTTGTGACACTATCAAATTTGAAATAAGACTATCTACCAGTGTGAAATAAACATGTATATATGTACTGTAAAAGTGGAACCCAATCTTCACACTAACTAAGACGGCACTTTATCTACTTAGCCCTTCCGTTGCTTATGAGGGAAAGCGACAATGTCCTAGGAACTCTTTAGTTTTGCCGATGATGTTTCGTTCCTCTGAGCTACCAGTTGAACTCATGTTCTTTATCATGCCCCCTAAAGTTTGGCATATAAGTTCTGAATGCACAACGTTGATAAAAGACAACGTAGTCGAAATCTACTAAGTTCCTTGGTGGACACATATGCAATCTGATTTTCTGTATCACGATGACTAAATGAAGTCTGTTTGGCTTAGAGAAATCGTCGAACCACATGACAATCGATCTCTATGTTTTTTGTTCTTTCATGAAACATATGATTTTCAATAAAATATATAGCTGATCGATTTTCACAAAATAACTCCATAGGCTTTAGATGTTCAACAGGTATGTAATTCCTTGAGGAGCCTCTTAACCCATACAACCTCATAAATTAGTTGAGCTAGAACTATGTATTCAGCTTCAGAGGATGACGTGAGATTGTACCATGTTTCTTTGATTTCTAAATGATCAACGAAGTTCCTAGAGAAACACACTAACCTGTAGACTGTAACGGATCTTCGTGTATCTGGACATATGTTGCCCTGTATGAATCACTATAACTTATCAATAGTATATCAAAATTGGATGAGTAGAACAGACTTAGACTCGGAGCATTCTTGAGTGATTTGAGAATTTTATAAGCAAGTTGCATATGAGTCACAGTAGGAGTTGTTTGGTGTTGACAAAGCTATTGTACAACAAAGGTAAGATCTAGATGAGTTATCGTAAGAGAATAAGTCAACCAAAAATCTTGCTAAAAAGGCTTCCATCATCAAGAAGTCTTCATATCAATGGGGTGACTACAAGTTTAGCATCAACATATCATGTTTAGTCAAAAGATCAGTGCAATATTTCTTTTGGCATACATGGACCGCCTTATGATCGAGCAATGTTGGAGGCTTGTTTAAGAAACTGCTTTAATGCAGCAATGCCCTGCAAATCATTACTAGCACAGATGATGTCGTTGACATATACCAATAAGACAAATATACCTAAGGAGCCATGATGGATATACATGGAATAATCACTGTTATACTGGGTACAACCAAAGTTGAGTTAGGCATAGGTAAACTTGGAGAATACCTTGCATAAAATGTTGATTCCATATGGTAAGTTCATGTAAACTTCCTCATCAATATCTCTATGAAGAAATTCATTATGCACATCAAGTTGAAAAAGTGAATTAATCTCAACATTCATGGTTTGTCTCCATATTTCATCTTAAACTGCCTCTTCAAAAGAAAAGGAACCACATAAGTATCAACTGTAAACACAAAATTTCGTTATCCAGGTGACAAGTTGTCATAGGATATGCAAGCAACCATTGGATATATACGCTTGGAAAGGAATTATTTTAAAGATTCTAGTTGCATTGCATAATCATGATAGTTAATTAGTTTGAGTGGTTTTGTGAGATCAATAGTCAAAGATGAAGATGGTTATGATGTTGGTGATTGTGATGTGGATATGGGAGTTGTAAGTAAAGGAGAGGGTGTGTTGTATGTTGAAAAAAGGGGAAGCATGAGTACTTATAGGATAAGGTTCAAAGGTGGTATGATAGGAGTGTAAGGTTTGGAAGGCGGTGATGAAACAACAATATCATTAGGAATTAGAAAATGAGGATTTGAGTGGTGATATGAGAGAGGAGTAGAAATCAATTCTAAGGGAGGATAAGAAGTATCAGGGAGTAGGGTTGTTAATGAACCAAGCCGCTCATGAACGGCTCGGTGTGCGACTCGAGAAAAACTCGTTCGACACTCGATTCGTTTTAATCGAGCCGGCTCGCGAACAAGCTCGTTAACTAAACGAGCCGAACCCGAGCCATACCATGTTCAGCTCGAAAGCTCGCGAACAAGCTCATTTAATGGTTTGACATAAAAAAGGATTAGAATTCATGAATTTTATGTATTGAAATTGGGATAAATATTGTGTTTTACTTTGCTAGACTTTGCTACAGGTTAGAATGTAATTTTGTGCGCAGTTCTAGGTCAATCTTGAGCTATTATGAACATTTTATGAGCTGAACTCGAATTTGGGCTTGTTAAACTTATTTGACGAGCCGAGCTCGAGTCGAGCTCGAGCTTTCATTTTCATAAACGAGCCGAGCTCGGGCTTGCATACTAAAGCTCGTGACGAACACGAGCCGAGCTCGAGCCTGGAAATATATTAACGAGCAGAGCCCGAACTATGGCAAAGCTCGGCTCGACTCGGCTCATTAACAGCCCTATCAGGGAGACACGACATGTTATTCTCATGGAAAATCACATCTTGTGAGAAGAAAACTCTTTGATCGGTTAGGTCAAAATTTTTATAACCCTTGATGGAAGGAGAAAACCCTAGGAAGGCACATTGTTTGAATCGAGGGAAGAACTTTGTGCTATGGTGACCTAGTGTGCTAGCATAACACAAGCAACCAAATACTCTTAAGGTTAGGAATGTCATTTTGGAGTGCCATAGATAGATTCATATAGAGCTTTATTATCAAGAGCAATTGTAGGATGTCTATTCTTAAGATAAACTGCATAGAGACCAAATTATGACAAGAATTTTAGAGGTAGGCTGATTGGAATCTTAGTGATCTAGCTACATTTAGGATCTCTTGATATTTTCTCTCAACTCAAACATTTTTTTAGTGTGTGTCTATACAAGAAATTTTATGTACAATGCCCATGTTAAGAATAAAACTCAGGCATGTGGAATTCTACCACCTGATCAAACCTTATATTTAACCTTCTTGTCATACTAATTGTTTATCATAACACAAAAATCTTGCAGAAGTTGTATAGCCTCATTCTTGTGATTCATCAAATAAACCCTAACACACCGAGATTGTTTGTCAACAACGGTAATAAATTATTGGCATCAATTGTAACTAGAAACTGCCTGAAGGTCCCAAATATCAACATATATGAGTTCAAAATCTCTCTTTGCTATGGACCGACTTAAAGGAAAGGGAAGATGTTTTGTTTAGCAAAATGAAATACATCATAATGATGAAAACCTCACTAGGGATAAAATTTTGTAACTCCTTAACTCTAGGCTGTGATGGATGACTGACCTCCAGTGCAACAAGTGAAAGGAATGTGAGGACAAATTTGGTGTCCTGATGGAATTGATGTGTATGGTGTGGTCTTCTGTAGGTTTGGGAAGTTGTCAAGTTCTTTAATAACTTTGCCATAACTAATCTTCTCCATGGTGGGAAGGTCCTAAATATCACATACATTGGATTTGAAAGTGAGTGATATTGGAAGAGACTTAGTAATTTTGCCAACAAATACTAGGTTAAAAGAGAAGGCTGGGAAAAAAAGACTACATATATTGTTAAGCCAGAAAATAGTCTAACAGCTCCAGAATGTGTTGATATAATTTTATACTCATTTGGTAAATGTGATAAATACATTTTTATAAGAATATATCGGATGAAACTAGACTTTGAATAAGTAACATGATCAATTGCTCCTGTATCTAAGAACCACACATTGACAAGCTCTAATGGATGTTGCATTAAATGTATGGTAAGAGTATATTTACCAGGAATATTTGGAACCACTGTCATGTGCTTGCTTACTGAATTGACAAAAACCTAAGGCTGCTGTTATTTGAAAGTTGTACTTGGACGTGATAAAGTTGGTGATGGAGGTGGACTAAGTGTGAGAAAAAGTTGTGGAGTCTATTAAGGTCATCAGATGACAACCTCACTTTATTATATTCATCCCTACTTTCTACTGCATTCTTGATTTCTGATAAAGGAAGGATACCACTAGTGGTATGTTCAACCCTTTGTAACTGACCAACAAAATCAGATTAATTTCTAGAATCTTCGTTCTTCTTCTTCAACTTTTAAAAATCACCAATAACATGATTATCTTTCTTATAGTGTCTGCTTTGCAGATTCCCCTTTTTAACCTCTTTTTCTTTTGACTGATTAGCAACATATAGTACTACAAAATCAACTTGAGGTGATTCTTGATTAGGTAAATCTGTCTATCTCATACTGGATAGCCTAGAAAGGAAATCTCCATCGCTGGTAAATGATGCATCATGATCAAGTTGGTCTTTCACCACCATAAGCAGAATTCAAGCCAGTAATGAATCCAGTAACAAATTCATTCTCCTTAATTTCTTAATAGTAGATTCAGTGATGCAATTCCCATTATTGTTCTCTATGCCTCTGCATACACAGCTGTGTGTTGCAAAAAATTTATTAACTCTAGCTTTTAAATTTAGAGTAGTATTGATTCAGGAAATTGTTACATGCTCAAGAGTATTGATTGGAGTCTGCAAATCATTAATTCATATGTTGTCTTCTGAACCAAACCGCTTCTTCATGTCATCTAAAAGAAGTGTTTCATTGTCCTATAATAAGACACTATGAACTAGACTTGGATCCAAAGAGTCGAGGATGAGAAAATACACATATGTGTTACTCTATTCATAAGATGTATAGCTTGCATTAAAGATACCTCGAGTGGGAACCGAGTAATGAAGTTTTGTTTGTTCCTGCTCTTGACAGCTCCCAGAATTGTTATGCTCTAAAGGTTGTAGTTAGAGATATCAGCAAACTTGATAAGGAAGACTAGAGATTTTTTGGGATTTACATAGTTTGAATTTGTCACAATTCCAGTGAGTGAAGTCATAGTACCAGTTGATGTAGTGGAAGATTGCGGTGTAGATGAATGCATGATTGACGATGAGAAGTGAAGGAAGAAAGAATGAGGGTATGACTTATGAGTATGGAAACCCTAGATGTCACAACCAGACTCTGATACCATGAAAAATATGTTTGTAGATCAAATTGTGGAAGAACCTGCATGAATTCTTTGTTGCTCAATGCCTTGTATATGCCTCATCTACTTCTCAACAAAGGAGATTAGAAAGTTACCTTATACATTTAAAATGGTAACTAACAGAAACAATAATATCTATCAAAGTAAAATAAACATGTGTATATGTACATTAAAAACAGAATCAGTCTTCACACTAACTAAGACGACACCATCTCTACTCTTTAGGCTGCTGACGATGTTTCGATCGTTCAAGCTATTAGTCGACTTCATCTTCTTCTTCACGATGGACAAAGGGAAATACGTTCTTAGAGACCAACCATACAAAAGAGCAAGAAGTGAGAAGAAGAACCCAAACCCAAAATTTGAATTTCGACGAAGGAGCGTGAGGAATTATCCCAATCGATCCTGGCAGGAAATTGGTTGCAGCGACGGAGGGAGCTTGAAAATATTGCCATGGAGGAGGTATCAATTGACAGTCGATTTCGAGCTCCCCCTGTTTCCCCCAATTCTAGGGTTCGAGGGATGCATCAATTTGTTCTTCGTTCTAGGTAACGAGGGTGTCCAAATGATCCCATCATATGTTTACTATGTTTGTCTAGCTTTGTCATTGCTCTCTGAACTAGAGTTACGAGAGACATGGAGAAGAGGTCAGCGAAGGGACGATGGTTTTCAGGTTGATGGGAGTTGGAAGGAGAGGAAGAGGTTGAGAAGAGTTAGAGTGGAAACAAACAGACAAAAAAATGAAGGATTTCATAATAGTTGAGGGCGGTAAGCTATTTTGAAATCCTTCAATATCCATAAAATTTATAAAAAATGAACCAACTACATTATATTCGGTATGATGTAATTTGGTTCAAATATCTATTTGGTCAAGTGGAATTCGATGGTGACCAATAGGGGTGTGCAGCGGGAAATGGGTATTTAGGTATACACATACCCGTCCTGTTTTTTTAGGGTTGCGAGTAACCAAATACCTGGTTTTTTTTAAAAGGGAAGGGACTTGGGATTAATGATATCTACAATGGGTACCCTCGGGTAACGCGTTAATACCCGTTGGGGTAATATGGGTACCCGTAATACCCATTTCATGATTAGATTGAATTAGTTGAGATGAACTTATCTAGAATATTATGGGTGATTAGCCAAAGTGTTAGTAGGAACTGTTTGTAGGCAACCTGGGAAAGAGAATGCTTGTATTAATTCTCTCATATCTCAATCCTTGTACTGTTTTGTATGCAACCTGGGAAAGAGAATGCTCTATTTACACTGAGGTCGATTGGGCGTTTATAACTCTAAGACTTCACTTCTGACTTCTTGCTGGTGGCGGCAGCACTTCAGATTAATCATATCAAATAAATCATCGTGAATGTATGGACCCTACGGCTAGCTAGACTAATGTTAGCTTTAGCAAAAAACTACCATTTGTAAGGATCATTGGGGAATTGTTTATTATTGAATCCTTTTGCAAAAACTACCATTTTTCATTTTAGGTATTTATGGATTACCCGCGGGTACCCGTTATTCGCCTCGTAAGAATAATGGATACCCATTAAACTCGTACGGGTTTGGACCATGGGATAGCGTATCCTCTCCAAATAAGATTGGGTACCCATTTCAAACGGGATGGGTACCCAGTCTAGTCCAGTTGCCCATCCCTAGTGACCAACCATTTTTTTTTTTTTGACAATATGTGATTTCCATTTCATCAACGAAAAAGTACAAGCAAAGCCACATTACAACATCGGATCAATAATATTAAGCACTTGGATCCAATCTTGGGGGAGAGATCCGTTTGCCGCTTCTTTTGCCACCCAATCAGCACTTCTGTTATAAGATCTTGGGGTAGAGCAGATAGATAATCCGACTTTCACTCTGAGCAGATTGCGTATCCACTGAATCCAAGCTCTCACTTGCCAAGGACCTACTTTATGCTGATCTTGAATGATATCCACAAGCACCTTACAGTCCGAGAAGATAGAGGCTGAACCGTGGAGGGAGACTGCTGCTCTCACCGCCGTCAATAGAGCTTTTGCTTCCGCAACAATCGCTGATGAACAGAAGAAAGTGCCAACACAACCATCCACAACTTGCCCATGGGAGTTCTTAATGATGACCCCATAAGCCGCCACCTGTGATTCCGATCTAAAAGATCCATCACAGTGAATTTCCTACTGGGAAGAACTAGGCGGTGGGCGAAGTGTGTTATGGTTAGAGAGGTGTTGGGCTTGGACACCGAGGGGGGTAGGATGCTGAAGGGGAGTCGTCCAGAAAGAGAAATCTCTAACTGCATTTGCTGAAGTCACTGTAGGACGGGGGATGACACCTTTGAAGACTCTCTCGTTCCGGGCCAACCAGATTGCCCAAAGGCAAGCCACGACCCCAGGAATAGAGACTGTGGGGGAACCAACACAGATAGAAAATAACCACATAACAACAGGCGTCTGGTCCTGGGGCAACGAGAGCGAAGGCTGAAGGATCTGCCAAACTCTAGCAGCGTGAGGACACTGGAAGAAACAGTGCCACACATCCTCCACTTCCCCTTCACAGACATCGCAAAGCGGGGAAGAACTACATTTTCTATGCCAGAGATTCCCCTTCGTAGCAATCGCATTCCTCGATATCCTCCACAGAAAAGAGAGGATCTTTGGAGGCAAAGAAAGACTCCAAAGCCATTTCCAAGCTTTTGAGGTGCAGTTAGGATGATTCGGATTTGGGGTCCCCAGCCGATCTCTTTCCGACTCCCTGAAAATATGGTAAGCTGATTTCACAGAAAACAACCCTGATCTCTCAAAATGCCAAACCCAGTCATCATCAGAAGAATCCGTGCCAATTGGGATTCTCTTAATAGCCTCCACTTCATCCGTAGAGCAGCTTTGTTGGATAATGTCAAGGTTCCATTCACACCCATCATCCATAACCCATTGAAAAGCCCACAGTTGTTGCCTACTCATCGGCTGCAACTTAAAGTTGGGGATACCTGGAATCCAAGGGTCTTTTTCCAATGAGATTGATCTACCACTTCCCATGTTCTTTCGAGCCCCCAACTTCAAGATGGATTTTGCTTCACAAATGCTAGACCAAATCCAGGATGGCCTCCTACCTTTCTCAGCCTCCATAAAATCACCATTAGGAAAATAGAGACTCTTAAGAAGCTTGATCCATGTCTCTTCCTTCCCATTCAGAATTCTCCATCCTTGCTTCGCCAACAGGGCCATATTGAATTGATGGAAGTCCTTAAAACCCATACCTCCTTCCTGCTTAGGAGCCGTTAAAACGCTCCCTTTTCTCCATGGGATTGCCTTCTTTTCCATGTCCCCTCCCCAGAAGAAAGCATTGAGGCGTGAATTCATCTTCTTAGTCGTCCCTTTTGGAAGGAGGAAGCAGGACATAATATAGGTGGGGTAACCCTGAAAGACTGATTTCAACATTGTTTCCTTTCCTGCTTGAGATAGAGCAAGACCCTTCCATGCTTGACAAAGCTTTTCCATTCTGCTCACAAGAACCGAGAAGACTTCTTTCTTTGATCTGCCCCATTCGGTAGGGACCCCCAAGTATTTTTCCCAAACCCTTTTCAAGAGGGATACCCAAACATTGAGCGATGATCTGCTTGATAGTATCAGGGGTGTTGTGACTGAAAGCGAGGGCCGATTTTTCACAATTGATCTCCTGACCCGTCATTTTGCCATAAGTCTCCATTGTTTTTTGAATATGCATAGCCTCTGCCAGAGATGCTTTCCCAAACAGAATTGTGTCATCTGCAAAAAGCACATGGGTAAGTCTAGGACAATTTGGGTTAAGAGAAATGCCTTGAAAAGTACCTTCCTGAACACTCTTGGAAATGAGAAAAGAAAGCGCATTAGTAAGGAGAATGAAAAGCAATGGAGAGAGTGGGTCTCCCTGACGGATGCCTCTGGACGGCTGAAAGAACTCTGAGGGTTGACCATTGAACAAGACCGAAAACCGCACAGTCTCAATGCACTCCTTGATCCAAAGGCACCATTGATGTGAAAAACCCATGGCTCTAAGGATACTCTCCAGACACTCCCACTCAACCATATCGTAGGCCTTCTTCATATCCAACTTAATCATCATTTCCCACTTCCCGCCTTTTGGGCGGGTCTTGAAATGGTGCATGACCTCATGGACAATGATGATGTTATCCTGAATAGCTCTCCCTCCACTAAAAGCCGTTTGCATCTCATCAACCAGTTGAGGGATCCAAACATTAAGTCTTGTTATCATGCTTTTGGATATCACCTTGTACCGGAAGTTGCAACAACTAATAGGCCTGAATTGGGATACTCTCTCCGGATTCAAGATTTTCGGTGTTAGCACCAAGTGAGTATCGTTCCATCCTTCAGGCATTGAGCTTTGTGAGAAGAAAGTTTTAATTTCCCCACAAAATTGCTCTCCAATACTGTCCCAGTAGGTCCTGTAAAAAAGACCGGGAAAACCATCCGGCCCAGGGGACTTACCAGATCCCAACTCAAAGACAGACCTTCTAATCTCCTCATCCTCAATAGGTTGGCAAAGAGCCTGATTCATCTCAACATTCACCACACATGGAATGTCTTGATAGGATCTCATATCCACACTTTCTTCTCTTTTTTTGAACAAATCCATGTAGAAAGAGACACAATGATGTTGCAAATCTTGTTGGTTAGTCAGCCAGTTATTCCCTCCATCTAACAACTTCATGACCTTGTTTCGATGACTTCTTTGGATAGTCGATGTGTGAAAGAATCTCGAATTCATATCCCCTCCTTTGAGCCATTGGATTCCAGATCGTTGTCTCCAGAACACCTCTTCCTCCTTCCACAGATTATTAAGCTCTGTAAGAAGATTTCTCTCTTCTTCAGCAACAATCGGATCTCTAGAAAAATCAAGAATTTCTTTCAACCTAGTCTGGATAGCTTTGATGCGAAGAGCTGCATTCCTGACATTTGTTTTACTCCATTCTAGTAGCTCTCTTCGACATAAATTCAGACAGGAGTGGTGGCTGCCTCCTCCCTGCCAGATGCGCCTAATGATGTCTCCACAGTTTTCATAGCTGGGCCATCTATGATCAAATCGGAATATAGCTCTTCTCCTTCTTTGGTCCCCAAATAATTCAATTCTCATAGGACAATGGTCTGACCCCACCATAGGTTCATTGTGAATGATAGCTTGATGAAAAGCCTCCCTCCACTCAATTGAGCATAGACCCCTGTCCAATCTTCCCAAAATCTTCCTCTCCCCTTGTTGCATATTAGACCAAGTGAATCTTGGTCCCTTGAACTCCAAATCAATTAGTTCGTTATTAAAAACAAACTCCTTGAATGGTTCCATAGCATTTCTTCTTGGGGGATTACCACTATTTTTTTCCGAAGCATCCAACACCGCATTATAATCCCCCAACAAAAGCCAAGGTCTATCATTAGGGGGTCTACAATTACTAATAATCCCCCAAAAATCCCTTCTCTCACTAAGGTCATTGGGAGCATGAAGAAAAGTAAGAAAAAACCCCGTTCCTAGCTTGACGTAAACATGAACAAAAAAATCCGAGTGATCGATAACATTGATCACGAGGTCTTTAACCCACCAAAGAGCTAACCCCCCCCCCCCCTACTTCCTACTGGATTTTGGTACCATTTGTTGTAAAATTTGGCCCTCCTCCTTTCTACTTCTAATACATTTTCTTGTTGTTTTGTTTCCATAAGAAAAGAAATACTTCGCCTATAAGATAGATGCATATCTCTAAGATACTTTACTGCCGTGTCGGTGCCAAGACCACGACAGTTCCAACATAAGATTGTCATGGCTGCTTGGGTGGCTTATGGAGCGCCACCTTCTCCTTTCCAGATTCCTTCCCATCACCATTTCCATCCTGTTTCGTATCTTCATCCCTCATATCATAATCACCAACCATAGAGATTGATGATGGCTTTCTCTTTTTGGTGATTTTCAGCTTCTTTCTGGGCTCTTGAGCCTTCAGACCCCAAGGACTCAAAAACTGGGCCTCCATTTGCTTATTATCCCACAACACAAATGGTTGTTGAGCTTGGGCCGAAAAATAACTCCCCTGGGCCATCTGCAAGTAATTAGGACTAGGGAAGAAATTAGGTTGGCCCATTGTGAATAAAGGGTTGAAGTTTTGGGCTCCACTAGCGTGGCCCAACCCACTCCCATTTTGGTCTAGGGCACCAGAACCCGAACCCCTCTCAAGAATCCGCCTCCCTTGTCCCTGAACTCCCTCTTCTTCTTCTTCTTCTTGGAACAACGATCTAGGTTTGTATGGTGAGAAGTCACCGGTCTGCTTCAGCGCTAGTGGAGGGCCGGCTTTTTCGGTTACTTTTCTGCCTTCGAAGCCAGGGGGAGGGCCCGAGTTTCCACCCTCTGCACCCTGACGAGTTAGCCGTTGTGGGAGGCAAAGCCCTACGGGTAATGCCCTGCTCAGTGCTACCTCTCTCCTTCCTTTGGAAACCACGCCCACTGGAGAGGCGTCCGTCGAGGTAGGACTCCGCCATTCTTCTTCCATCTACCTGAGTGAAGTTATCCCCTGACTTACTCTCAGCTGTTCCTGGTGTTCTTCTTCTTTGATTCACAGCAAACGGGGAGACCGGGGAGTGAGGACCGGCTCTGATCCAATCTCCATATCGCCCCTCCACATAATCTCCTGGGTGTTTGCAGATTAGCTGGGTATGCCCAATTCTGCCACAGGCATATCAAATATTCGAGGGGAGTCTCTCATATTTGAACTCCACCCAGTGTTCTCTACCCTCTTCGATTTCGATGTAGAACCCAGGGGGAAGGGGTTCTGAGATGTCGACCTCCACAAGAACTCTAATGAAGTTCATGTAGATCCCTTCCGCAACTCCAGCTTCATCTCCCCTGACCAGCTCCTTGAAAATTTCGCTAAGGGGAAGGGCCACATTCTCCTCCAACCGCAAATCACTTGGGAAATCATGAATCTGAACCCAGATACGAGATCTATTGAAATCCAGAGATTCAATTCTGACTTTCCCTTGTTCAGTCCATTCTTTGAGGATGAGTAAAGCATCAGCGATCTTCCATGGTCTTGATTCCCAGATCTTCTCCTTGTCTTCTTTCGAGCAGAAAGTGATGACGAATGTGTTGCGGTCAATCTCGGCTACCGTTGGCTTCCTCACCTCTCTCCAGTTTCTTGCTAGGAGCATATCCATTCCTCCAACATTGAACTTCTTATCAGAGATAAGTTTTCCCACAAGAATTTCACTTTGCTTTCTTTCTGTCGGACCTCTTTTTGGTTTGAAGCGGAGGAGTGAATCAGACACACTGAGAGATTCTGTTTTTTTCAAAAGGTCAGAGATACCATTGCCAGCCATTTTTTGGATCGGAGAGCTTTTAGGGGATTTAGGGGAGATATCAGGGGAGCGGGAATAGATAAGTGCTATCTGGGTTTTTGTTTGGCTGCACAATTGGTGTGAGAAAGGTGGTTCTTTAATCTTCTCATAGATATAGTCTTCAATCTCTGTTGTTGGTGCTCTGTGTTTATTGCATTTCCAAAGGTAGTTGAGATTTGCCGAATAAAAGTGATCTCCCTTCTTCCTTTCCATGACTAGGTAACAGAGTAGAAGTCCTATCCCCACCAGCAAGATCTGGGCGAAATAAATATGCAGATGGGACAATACACAAAAAATCCATCTTTCTTTCCAACAGAAGAAGATCATATTAAAAGAAGGAGTAGGGAATTTGGTATGCATCCCATCTGGACTTGAATGCTCTTGGAGAAGAGGTAGAAAGGTCAGAGATTTTGGGGCTCTATAGTCCTTTCCTTTCTTCTTCCCAGGATCCTTACAAGAAGGAGATGTAATAACTTTGCTTGCATGGTTTCGATATGCAGTAGGTGAGGGATCAGATTTCGAAATCAGTTTGCAATTAGTTCCATAAAGGAAGTGTCTAGCCTCACCAGGAGAGTTCAGAGAAAAATTAGAGAGAGAAAAGGTAGAGAGAGACATGGGTGTTGTTTTTGATAAAAAAAAATTTAGTGACCAACCATTAAAAACCTCTATCTTTTGTCAAAATTGAAGAGACTTTTTCTACTAATGACACGTGTTATTATTAAAAAAAAAAAAGGTTCCACAGGATATTCCCTATAGGATGCTTGCTTAGTTGTCCAAGGGCCTAAAATTGTTTTTGACTTGTTGGGATCACAACTCAAAAACTTATGTTTTGTTTAATTAATAGCATTGCTTTGTCACTTAATTAAGATCCCCGTCTAATGCATCATTATTCTTTTGGGTACAGATCGATGGTTAATTTTCCATGAACTACACTAAATAGAGAAAACTTGCAGACAACAAATTCCAAGAGATCAAACAGACTAAGGCAATCCACAACACAAAGTTGAACACATACACATGAATTAATTTTCATCCCATTACTGGAAAAAAAAACCCCCCAAAATACTCACAATTAGTGACCTAATCACCGAGACCTGATCACATTTATAGGAATTAATTCAGATCATTACTTGACGCCACTGCAATCCCATTCCACCTCCTCCAGTCTTTAATTTCATAAATAAAGTCTCCATTATCCACACCTTCTGACGCAAATATATATATGAACATGCGCGGTTAGCAATTTCGAAAGACACACAACACACAAACGAAAAATGGCGAACCGTAATTCGTTCCTCCAGCCACGCCCATTCCTTCTCCTCACCCTATCCCTCATCATCATCGCCATTGCCGCCGCGTCGGTGGACGGATCCGACGACGGAGCATTCTCCCGGCCGCCGGCGCGGAACGTTCTCATCACACCCCACGCCCGCGCCGAGTCCGAGCCGCAGCAGGTTCACGTCTCGTTGGCGGGGAAAGATCACGTGAGGGTGACGTGGATCACCGACGATAAGCACGTGAGCTCGGTGGTGGAGTACGGGACGACGGAGGCAGGGCCGGCCGGAAAGTACGAGGCGACGGCGAGCGGAGAGCACACCAAGTACCGCTACTTCCTCTACGCCTCCGGGACGATCCACCACGTGCGGATTGGGCCGTTGAAGCCCAACACCGTCTATTTCTACCGCTGCGGTGGGATTGGGCCCGAGTTCTCGTTCAAGACCCCACCGGCAACTTTGCCCATCGAATTCGCCGTCGTCGGTAAGTACTACATGTTAATCAATTTATTAAATATCAGCTGATTATTTCTGTTGGGTAACTTGGGTTGTCGTTGCAACGTGCTTTGAACGGACGGAACATCTGCTTTTTTGTTGGGGCCGGTTAGAAGGAATGCTTAAGGAAGGGGGATTTCCGTTGGGTGGGGGAGAATTGCACGCCATTCATTCCGTTAGCTAAAAGGGCACCCCATCTTGTCTATTTGCTAACTTGTCCACAACAGTACTGTCTCCTTTGGATCTAAACCATAGAAATAGTATTCACCTAAAAGACAGTACTTATCAGTTGAGATAGTTAAGTCCTAGTTTTTTTTTCTTCTCCAGACAGCTTTAAGTCCTAGTTTGAATTTTGTTCGATAGATACAAATATTGGACCGGATCGTATCGGACTGAATACAATAATGTTTCGATTCTTTAAATGAGATTTTTTTTACAATAGGACTGCGATTCTCATAATTTAGTCCAGTTCGTAGTGAGCATCGTGGCACATCCCTAAATACTAACATGCTAGAGTCAGGTTTGAAGAAAATTGATGAACATCAACAATCCTGATCCTATAAATATTGGACGAATATAATCAACTCCCAATAATTATTCATCGCCTTGAGAATTACTATTTGGGTCGGACTAAATCATGAGAATGACGGTCTAATAGTAAAATAATTCTTACGATCAAGTGCCTAACCAATATTGAATTCGGTCCTGTTTTATCTGGTCCAATTATCGAGTAACTGTATCCATTTTTCCTTAAGTATTTACCATTTAAAGAATTTACGACAAGAAAATTTTACAATATTATATTTGATTCAACGTGGATCTGATTTGATCCGGTCCAAACGAAACTATTGTGCACCCCTTCATAACGTCTTATAAGTAGATCAATTTGCCGTACTTAGTTAATTAAATGTCAGTAGAACCAACCATTGACTAATAAATAAATAAACAATTATTTGCCAACTATCTGGGACTCTATTGTGCTTCAGAACACCATTGACCCCATTAGGAAAAAGAAAGTCGTGCACATACGTGGCCACGCAGAATCAATTTAGATGACTAGTTAATTACCACCATCATAACACTATTTAACCGCCATTGTTGTAGCAGTGACCACTACTTTAATAATAAAATGCTCCATTGGTGCATTTGGACAGGTGACCTAGGGCAAACCGAATGGACCCAATCAACCTTACAACACATCAACGGCAGCGACTACGACGTGTTCCTGCTCCCCGGCGACCTCTCCTACGCCGACTCCCAGCAGCCGCTGTGGGACTCCTTCGGCCGCCTGGTGGAGCCCTACGCCAGCCGCCGCCCTTGGATGGTCACCGAGGGCAACCACGAGGTCGAGTCCTTCCCCATCATCTTCCCGCACGGCTTCAAGGCCTACAACGCCCGCTGGCTCATGCCCCACACAGAAAGCGGCTCCAGCTCCAACCTCTACTACTCCTTCGACGTCGCCTCCGGGCTCGTCCACGTCATCATGCTGGGATCCTACACCGACTTCGACTCCCACTCCGATCAGTACACGTGGCTCGCTGCCGACTTGGCCAAGATAGACAGGAAGGCCACGCCCTGGGTCGTGGTGTTGCTGCACGCGCCGTGGTACAACACGAACGAGGCCCATCAGGGGGAAGGCGAGAGCATGCGGAGTGAAATGGAGGAGCTCTTGTACGATAATCGGGTCGACGTCGTTTTCGCCGGCCACGTTCACGCTTATGAAAGATTCGTAAGTTTTTTGTTTTTATTTTTTATTTTCTCGTTTTCGTCGGCAAGGTTCCTTGTGCGACTATTTTGTTACGTACTTAATTACGTTGGGGACATGTGGTGCAGACGAGGGTATACGATAACAAAGCGGATCCGTGTGGGCCGGTGCACGTGACGATTGGGGACGGAGGCAACAGGGAAGGGCTGGCATTAAGGTATCATGTTCTTACCTTGTCACGTGATCGTGATTATAGTGCAGATTGAGATTAACTAATAAACAATGTGTGATTAATTAATTAATGAAGGTTTAAGAAAGAGGCGGTTTCGGCGCCGTTGTCGTTGTACCGGGAGCCGAGCTTTGGGCATGGGAGGTTGAGGATAGTGGACGAGAAGCGAGCTCACTGGTCGTGGCACCGGAATAATGACTCCAGTTCTGTGGTGGCGGATGAGGTGTGGTTCAATAGTTTGAGTGCGTCGGAAGAATGTTGGCCGCGAAAGGGTGGAAACGTTGACGGCGGCGGGGGGCTATCGGCGAGAGTTGGGCTGGATGAGCTTTAAGCGGATGGAAATTGGTTTCATGATTTTAAGGAGTGATAATTAGTTGTACTAATTTCTTTTTATAAGAGTGGAGCAACAATAGAAAGGAAATGGGAGGGATGATTTTTCTGGTAGATTCCGAGTACTAGAAAGTTTGGATTCTGAATTGTGGAATTTGACTATATTTATTTTTCCTATCTATGGGAGTAGTTGTAATTTGCTATCATAATCCTCCCATCCCTACCTGGCTAATAACTTTCCAGTTGATATGATCCCAAATTGCCCACCATTCACGTCACAATTACTTGACAAAGAAGCTAACAAAGTTGGGAAGAAGAAAGGCAGAATTTGGCTAAGTCAAAATCCGTGTTCAGGGTACATATTTTTGGAGGCATGGTTCTCTCAATGTGCTTGGTGGAAATTCAAGTTTAAGGGTTTGTTTTGCAGATCAAGTTACCATCTTTCCAATGGTATGCTTTATGGAGCCAGATGATGTCATTAAGGTTGTTTTCCAAGGCCTCAAAGTTGCTACCTCAAAACTGGAAAACTGCCAGAAAATGACTAAGGCAGAAAACTGTTCTGTGAAGCCTACTTTGGAGCTCAATTCAAGGAGCATGGATCTGATTCGAGACCAAAGGCTTCTACAACATGAAACTAGGTATGTTTATATACCAAGGGAAGGAATCGGATGAAAGATCGGAGTTCTGGAAGGTCTCGAACGAAAGGCGCGAAGTTAATACGAAAGCTGCCTTTTGACTGTTTTGCGGGCAGATTACTTGTGCGCCAAGAAAGGAAGTTTATGGCCGAATTTTGAGTCCTTTTTAGAGTTTTTTTTTACCTTAATTGTTTCCTTGTTCATCTAGATTTGTATTAGGTTTTATTGGCTATAAATAGCCCTCCATTTACGTTGTAAAAACATAAGACTTTGATTAATCGAAATTGAGAACCGTTTGGTTTGTGCAAGTTGCGACTTGTTTTGGGTTTGGTGGATTCCAAACTTGCTGAGCTTGTGTATCGATTGAATAGTCACTTCAATCGTGGTCGAGCAACTACCCTTTTATACCAATCGAGCTATCCCCATGTGTGGATTTGTCCTTTTGGTTCCGTTTTATCCAAGTTCGTATTAAGAACGCGTTGTTCTTGATTCGAGCTCAATCGATTCTTCGATTGAGTTGTTTGCTGCGTGACTTTGATAAACATACACCCCCAGGGGCGTATTACCAGTTATATAAAAAATACATGCCTACTCGAACAAAAGCCAACTCATGAACATCAAGTTCTTCGCCAAGTGTGTGATGAGATCCAAATGCCTTTTGTGATCTTAGGAGATTTTAATGTCACTTTGAACGAGTTTAAAAAGGATGGTGGTAATCCCTGGACTGTTGCCCCATCCATTCCTCTCAGAAATTTTATTCATGACTTAGGGGTCCAGAATTCGGAGTACCAAGGTGACCAATTTACCTAGACAAATAAAAGGATGTGGGCGGCCTATATCCGTGAACGGTTGGATAGAGCTCTTTGCTCTCAGACCTGGTTAGAGAGATTCCCTGATACTCTTCTTAAATATTTCACGGATCAGGGTTCTGATCATCGAGCTCTAATCTTCTCTGATAAGCCTTATGTCAGGCATAGTCGACCTCTTTTCCGCTTTGATGCTCGATGGGCAGACAACCCGGAAGTCAAGGCTATGGTGACTTATGTGTGGGCTGAGGAAGTTTATGGTACCTCTATGTACCAGCTGTGGGAGAAATTGAAGAAACTCCGCCACCTTCTTTATGATTGAAGCACAGCAGGTACTACGAATTCGCTTAAAAATATTAAGACCCTTCAAGCTGAAATTGATAGGGTTAAGCTTTGTCGCCCGATTAATTGGGAGGAGGTGAGGGTGTTGGAAATCAAGCTCAATAGGCAATGGGAGGCAGAGGAGGCCTACTGGCAACACAAATCTAGAGTCCGCTGGCTCAAGAAGGGTGATAAAAATTCATCGTATTTTCACACGGTCGCCTGGACTCGTCGGAAACGCAATTTTGTTGCAGGGCTTCATAATGAGGAAGGCGATTGGGTTACGGAGGAAAGAGAGAAATCTGATATAGAATTAAATTTTTATCAACACCTCTTTACCTCAGAGACCCGGGTTCAGAGCATGGACGTCAGGATTGCTGCCCTTCCAATAGACGTACGTTAGGATTCACCGCTCGATCCCAAGCCCGTGGAAAGCTTCTAGAATATGAGAAATTCAGCCCCAAGAAAGGAAATCCAAGTTCAAGACGTACAATGATGGTTTTTGCTGACTTTGGGAGGGAAAATATGGCTCATTCCACTGGAAGCCCAAACCATTGAAAAAGTGTCATTTTTGTCCTAACCTATTTACTATGACAAATCTGGTGCAAACTATTTTCCCGTTAATATTGACAGACGTTGATCGTTAGTATTTAACAGAAAATCGAGTCAGTGTCTATGTGGTTTGTGCCAGATTTATCATATTGAATAGTTTAGGACCCAAAAGTCATGAAACGCATATAGGTTGTGTCAGATTTGTCATGTTGAATAGTTTAGGACACAAATGACACTTTTAGGATAGTTTGGGCTTCCTAGTAAAATTAGCCATATTTTCCTCCCAAAGTAAGCAAAAACCATCCTTGTACGTCTTGAACTCGGATTTACTACCTTGGGCTGAATTTTTCACATTTTAGAAGCTTCCCACGGGATCGGGCCAGAGCGGTGAATTATAGCATCCTTGCTCTCTGCTGGCTTTTCTTCTGCAAACAACCTATTTTGGTGGGGTAACTCCATCATGGGATCATTGTGATACTTCTCAAATTTCAGCTCGTTTGGACTTTATTGAGCCCCGAGCTTTCAAAAATATGATTCTCTGGCCTTCAGATGAGTCCAATGTCCAAATCCATCTACCTTTGAGCCCACGAGCTTGTAATCTCCTCCTTCTATCTATCCATTAATGCAAGCCTTAATCGATCCAGAACCTCCTAAAAGCCCTAACACTACCTTGACGATAAAGGTCTAAAGCAACTGGTAGAAGGTGTTGAAAGCATCTAAGGTGGTCAAGAAGCTAATGAAGGGCGACCTTGATATATGAAAGATTTGGAGAGATCAAAGACCATGGAGAGCTCGAGGACCATGTTGAGGAAGGTCATCTTCAAATCTATCATCTACCTCCATGTTTCACCCACCAAATTGGTGATCCAGAGATGCAAAGGTCTTCTCAACATGCAGCGTCTTGGATGCGGTTTGTCGAGGTTAAAGACATGATTCATCAACTGAGATCTCAGCGATCTCTCTCTGCTTCATCCCTATTGGTTTATGGTTCTCTTTTTCCTATGTAGGTGTGAAGGTCATTCATCCAGGCTTCAGTGGTTAGTGCTCGGTCTCGACGAGAGTGGAGCTCTCTTACGACATCCATCGTTTTCCCAGCAACATGGAAAACAAAGGTGGCACTCAGAGATGAAGTTGGTTGATGTTTAGTGTCTACAGCTTGATAGGGTGTGTTGTTGGCTCCCCTTCTGTGGGCCATATCTATGTTGGGCCTTGTTTTTCTTTTTCTCTTGTGGCATAAGGTTGAGCCTACTGTTAAGCGCTTCCAATTTTTTTTCTTTTGTTCTATTGTCTTTCCATGATTCTTTGGGATCAAAACTATATACCATTACTGAAGTGTAATATAAGCAATTTCTTTGTAAAAAACTTGACCAGAGCTTTGTTTTACATGCTCGATTTCGAGTTTGAAAAGCTAAACCATAAGGGAAGAAGCCACTCTACGTTGCTATTCGCTAATCTGTTGACGAGAGCATCTTTTCGAAGCTTTCTGTTTTGAATTGATTTTTGTTGGATATTTTAATTAATGCACAAGAATATGCCGGTAGATTTAAACATATCAATTGTAGTTAGAGGTGACAAATGAATTGGTTGATTATTCATGTAAGGATGCACAATGTGTAGGTTGGGTGAGTTTTTGGTGAAAGTCTATGTAACATCCCGAACCTTTTCCCGACAAGATACTGTTCGCTTTGGGCCTCTACACCCGCACAGTTTTCGACTTGGGGTGCAATTCAGGGTGACTTCCCATAAGGTCACCCATCCTTGTTGTACTCCATTCTGAGCACGATTAACTTCGGAGTTTCTCACAAGAACTCCTCCATTACACTCCAAAACGCGTCTTGTCAGTTAAGGTCAGTTTCTTACTTATGAACCATGGATCTCTCCCGTGCTTTGTCGATGTGGGATTCGCCTAAGGCGTTACATACACCCCCCACGGGACTCAACGTCCTCGTTGAGGTTTTCCCCACCATCGTTCAAGAGGGACGCGGAGAGGCTCTGATACCACTTGTAACATCCCGAACCTTTTCCCGACAAGATACTGCCCGCTTTGGGCCTCTACACCCGCAAAGTTTTCGACTTGGGGTGCAATTCAGGGTGACTTCCCATAAGGTCACCCATCCTTGTTGTACTCCATACTGAGCACGTTTAACTTTGGAGTTCTCACAAGAACTCCTCTATTACACCCCAAAACGCATCTTGTCAGTTAAGGCCGGTTTCTTACTTATGAACCATGGATCTCTCTCGTACTTTGTCGATGTGAGATTCGCTTAAGGTGTTACAGTCCACCCACCTAGTGTTTCGATGGGTGGTGAAAAAGTCACCGACACCACCCCATTTGTATCATTATGGGTGGGTTGGGTGGATGGGTAATGTAGGATGGTTGGTGGGATTGGCGGTTGTGTGAGTCAAATGTTTTTAAATAACTAGATAAGTATGAGATGTAAAGGTTTACAGGAAGCTAATTGAATATCAACTTTACAAAACTCAAGAAAATGTATAGCTATTAAGCGTAGTTTATCGCATAATCTAACACCAATGATATCATTGTGAACCAAAAATGTCATATGGATAGTTATCCTATTTTTTAAATAATTGACGTAAAATTTATGTTGTAATTAAAGTAAATTTATTAAAAATAGTTTTTATTCAATTAAATCAATCATGATTAAAATTTCGAGATAGAAAAAATATAGCATATTATCATAGAATGTTGATAATGAAATAATATACCGGATGATTTTGAGGGTCAATGAGCCATCAACACAAATTTAATGAGTGTAGAAAAGGATGACCCACATCCACCAACTGGCCATCAAATCTACCAAAAAATGTAGTGAGTGGGTTATAATTGAATGGATTGTGTTGGGGTAATAGAGATAAGCCCTTGAAAGTCAAAAGTCTGTTGGGCCTGAAGCCCATTTATGGCTTATCTAGGGCATGACCTAGGTAGCCCTGAGGGAAGAGGGGCGCATAGCGACAAAATAGACTCGCAGACAAGGAAGTACGGATGTGCAAAGTCGGAAGGGCACCACGAGACAGGTGGTCCCCCTATGCGCCCCGACGTGGAGGACGGACAGCGTGCCACGTGTAGGCGCGTAGGCGTTAGACCAGACCAGGCATTTAATGTTGGGCTGACGTAAGGGTGGGTGGCAGGAGTTGGTCAGAGCTTGGTCGAGGAGCTCGAGTAGTATAAATAGTACCCGGTAGGTAGCATTTAAGCAGGTCGGTTTTCTCACACTAAAACTTCTCTCTTCACTTCTCTCTCTAGAATCACTACTGACTTGATCGTCGGAGTGCTAACGGGTGGGCTTAGCCCTCTAGGCGTTAGTCTTACAGGGCCCAAGCGCTCGGTGTGGAGAGAAGTAGGCGCACTCAGGTGAGAAAGTATCGTGGCACAAACAATTGGCGCGCCAGGAAGGGGGGCGTTCGGCAGGTTTAGGAAGATGGAAGACTTGAACGTGGGAAGTGTGGGCGCTGATGAGGGGGGAACGGAGGATTCCAGTCGTGAGGGGAGTGAGCAGCGATCTAGTCCCGTAGTGAGCATGGAGGTAGAGGATGAAAGCCGTGAGCGCCCATCTATGGAAAATGATTCGTTCTCGAAGAGGGAGCTGTTCAAGATTATCGCTGACCAAGACCGGGCAATAGCCATGCTTCGGAGGGAATTGGAGGGAGGGAGGAGCGTGGATACGAGGGAGTACAGCCCCCCGGTAAGGAAGCGGGACATGCTCATAGATGATTCGGAGGTTAGTGAGTATGGGCGCCCGGGCTATGAAGGACCCAATCCGGAGGTAACGCCGCCTATGCGCCCGGGCGTGTGGAGAGCGCCAGGAGAATGGGCCATCCCGGGGCCAGAGGAGCAAAACCCTTGGACGCCTAAACGCCAGGCCAGGCGCTTTGGGATTAGGCAACCCTTAGCGCAAAGCGTGAAAATGGAGCCAGCGGGAACTACCCTCCCGCCGCTGACCAGCTATGATGGAGTCACTGACCCAGAGGATCACCTAAATAGCTATTTCACGAAGATGCAGCTGTACAATAGCACGGACGCCACGTTATGTAAGGTGTTTCCCTCAACGTTCGCAGGAGTGGTCTTGGATTGGTATCATCAGTTAGAGGAGGGGCGCATCGAGTGCTTTGAACAGTTTGCAGAATTGTTCTTGTCCAAGTTTGCTAGCCGAAAGCGGCGGACGTTGACTATAGGCGCTTTGTTTAAAATCAAGCAGAGGGATAGGGAGGCGTTTAGAGAATTCTATGACCGTTGGATTTCGGTCGCTATGGCCGTGAAGAATGTGCAGCCGCCAGTCCTGGGAGTGTGTCTGGAGGAGTGTACAAATAGTGAGGAGTTGTGTCGGGTGTTGTCCAAGAGGGCCGTAGTGTCGACCGAAGACTTGGATCGAAGGGTTCAGAAGGTTATTGCCTTGGAGGAAATATTGGCCGCAAGGAGGGCAGAGAAAAGGCGTGTTGGTAGGGAAGAAGTCGAAGTGCACCAGGCTCCGAGACCATTCGTTGTGAACAATGCTCCACAGAGGAGGATGGAGGGTCAGCGCCCGCCACCCAGGAGTGCGGGAGATTTCACGGAATATAACGATTCTTTGAAGAACATTCTGCAATACGTGAAGGACAGGGGGTACCATGTGCGTTGGCCGGGAACTATGCGTGGGCAACCAAATGAACGAAACCTTGACCGATATTGTGACTTCCATCGGGATAAGGGGCATCATACGGCCGATTGCTACCAACTGAAATCGGAGTTGCAGACCTTGGCCGACCGAGGAATGCTCAACGACTTCATAATAAAAACGGAAGAGCGGACTCACCGCGCGTATGTCACAAGGGAGACAAGGCCGGCGCCTGTTGTGTTACCTGAGCCAAAGGCGCCCAACCTCCCCGCCATGCAACGAGCGTTTGAGGTTCATCCGCCCCCATGTGAGATACCCCCACCTCCGTTTGAGGTAAATCAGGAAGGGGAGCCTAACAGGATTAGACTCACGGTGGAGTCTATAACCGATACCGTTGACTTGCGAGACAAGTTGGATCGGTCTAGGCGCCTCAGGGCTGCATCCGTAGAGGCAAAGGCGGCGGTCCAAATATGCTTTAATCAGGAGGTGGATGAAGCATGTCAAGTGCCCTCAGAGGAGGCTTTGGAGATACAAGGAGTCATTGCAGGGTGTAAGGTCAAAAGGATGTTGGTGGATACGGGAAGTTCGATGGATGCTTTGTTCAAAAGCACGTTCGAGCGCATGCAGTTGGCGCCGGAATTGGTGAGCCCCTCTGATTCGGTGCTGATAGGATTCCCGGGGGCGCCTGCCCATGTGATCGGGTACGTGCGCCTCCCGGTAACATTGCGTGATGGAACGCATCGAGTGACACATGCAGTGGAGTTTGGGATAGTGGATTTCCCCTCACCATACAATGTCATACTAGGAAGACCCCTTTTGGCATTATTCAATGGAGTAGCCTCAACTTGCCACCAAACTTTGAAGTTTGTTGCTCCACAGGGCATAGGAATTTCACGGGGAGAAAGCGCCCCCCGTTATGCGCGAGAGGAGGAATGGAGAAGAAAGGGCGCACGGAGACACAGAGTGAACAACATAGACATTCGCCCGGAGGAAGCGCCTAGGGCGGAGCCTGTGGATGATGAGTTCAGTGTACCAATCGAAGAAGGGCACCCGGACCGCCAAGTACGAGTGTCAGCACAGGCCCCATAACACATGAGGGCGGCCTTGATCGATTTGTTGCGAGAATTCAGGGAGCTTTTCGCTTGGAGCCCACAGGACATGCCGGGAGTGTCCCCAGATGTGGCGGCGCATCGATTGGCCGTCGAGGAGGGTAAGAGGCCTGTTCAACAAAAGCGAAGAAATTTGACTCTCGAGAAGGAAGAAGCCCTACGGAAGGAAGTCGATAAATTGCTTGAGGCCGGGTTCGTTGAGGAGGCCAGATACATCACATGGCTGTCGAACGTGGTCTTCGTCCCGAAGCCGTCGGAGGATAGGAGAATGTGCGTGGATTTCACAAACCTTAACCGGGCGTGCCCTACAGACGCCTATCCAATGCCACGTATTGATCTACTTGTGGACGCCACGGCCTACCATGAGGCGCTTAGCTTCCTTGATATGTTTTCAGGGTATCATCAGATCCCCATGGTGGAGGAGGATAGGGCAAAGACCGCTTTTATGACACCCTTTGGCAACTTCTGCTATAAGGTGATGGCATTTGGATTGAAGAATGCAGGCGCCACGTATCAGCGCATGGTGAATCAGATCTTTCGTGAGCAGTTGGGAAGGAACGTGGAGGCATACGTCGATGATTTGATCGTGAAAAGAAAGAGGCGCCAAGACCACATCTCGGATTTGCGAGAAACATTCGAGACTATGCGCTCGTACAAACTGCGACTTAACCCAAAGAAGTGTGTGTTCTTAGCGGAGGCTGGTAAGTTCTTGGAATTCATGATCACGAAGAGAGGAATTGAGGCCAACCCCAAGCAAGTTGAAGCAATTATGAGGTTGGCGCCTCCCCGAACCCCGAAAGAAGTGCAAGGCTTGACGAGAAGATTGGCAGTGCTCGGGCGCTTCAGTCCAAGAGCCTCAGATAGAGGCGCCCCTTTTTTCCGAACGTTGAAGAAGGCCAGCAAGTTTAAGTGGACGGAGGAGTGTGATGAGGCGTTCGGGTATCTAAAGATGTTGTTGACCGCGCCTACGGTATTGACGGCGCCCAGGCCCAAAGAAACTCTATACTTGTACATTGCGGTCTCACGGATCGCTGTGAGTGCGGTGTTGGTATCCAGAGATCCATCGACAAATGAGGAGAGACCGGTGTATTACGTCAGTCGTACCATGGTGGTGCATGAAACAAGATATGCGCCTATTGAAAAGGCGGCGTTGGCGGTAGTAATGGCGGCAAGCAAGCTCCGGCCATACTTCCAGGCTCACAGCATTGTCGTGCTCACAAACTTGCCTCTCCGAACGGTCTTGGGGTCCATGGAAGTCGCACTGCGTTTTGCAACCCTCAAAACGAACAATGCGGCGGAGTACGAGGCGGTGCTGGTAGGGCTCCACATGGCAAGGGAGTTAGGCGCCCAGAGGATTAATGTCCAAACTGACTCGGCGCTTGTGGTCAATCAATTGAACAATGTGTATGAGGTAAAAGAGGAGGCGCTAGGGGCATACGTTCGTTCAGTCAAAGAGAAGTGTGCATGGTTTCGGGAGGCTACGTTCACACATGTTCCAAGGGAGGAGAACGCTCACGCGGATGCCCTATCCAAATTGGCCACGGCGTTGGATTTTGGAGAAGACAGAAAGGTGATAGTCACCAAGGAAGCCCCGCGTGAGGAGAGGGTGATGGCGTCTGTTCTCGTGGGAACAATGGACGGGTGGATGGCGCCTATCATGATGTTCCTAATGCAGGGCGTGGTCCCGGAAGACCCGAAGGAGGCTTGGCGATTAAGAAGGAAAGTGGCCCGATGTGTCATTATGGAGGGAGTGCTATACAAGAGGTCCCACTCAGGCGCCTACCTACGTTGCCTCACAGAAGCTGAAGGCCAAAAGGCCATTACAGAAGTGCATCAAGGAACATGTGGGATGCACGCAGGCGCCCGGAGCCTGGAGAAGGTATTGCTAAGGCAAGGGTATTATTGGCCGACGATGAGAGCTGACGCCGGAAAAAACGTGGCCGCATGCCATCAATGTCAAATCCATGCCAATGACATACATGTGCCGGCGGCACCTATGCAAGGGAATGTAGGAGCATGGCCCTTTGCTCAATGGGGGATGGATCTTCTGGGAACCTTCCCCAAGGCGCCCGGGCAATTCAAGTATTTGATTGTGGCTATAGATTATTTTACCAAGTGGATTTAGGCGGAGCCGTTGGCATCCATCACGGAAGTGCAAGTGCGGAAGTTTACAAGAAAGAACATTTTCACAAGGTTCGGACTGCCAGAATCGATCATCACCGACCATGGCAAGCAATTTGATTGCAAGAAGTTCATTGACTTCTGTGACGAAAATGGAGTGGTTCTAAGGTTCTCTTCTGTAGCTTATCCGCAAGCAAATGGACAAGCCGAGGCAGCCAACAAAAGCATATTGCATGGGCTGCATACCAGGCTCGCAAAGGCCAAGGGAATATGGGTTGAGGAGCTTCCGAGCGTCCTATGGGCGCATAGAACCACCTTCAAAGTCGCCACGGGGGAAACGCCCTTCGCACTGACGTATGGAAGCGAAGCGGTGTTGCCTGTGGAGGTCCGCATTCCGACCTTTCGAATGGCGCATAAGGGGGAGTCAATGGAGGAACAGGAACGGATCAATGAGTTGGATCTCCTTGATGAGCGTCGCAAAAGAGCGGCTCTACGCCTGGAAGCAATGAAAGCACAGGTCGCCAGGTATTACAACAAGAAGATGCGCCCGCATGACATAGTGGCCGGGAGCTTGGTGCTGAAGCGTGACTTTCGCCCAAAAGCCACCGAGAGGGAAGTTGGCACCATAGTGGAAGGGGCCGTATCGTGTGCAAGAGGTAGTTGGGCCGGGCACGTTTAAGCTGGAGCACTTGTCGGGAAAGAAAGTCAAAAGAACTTGGAATGCGCAAAACCTGTGAAGGTACGGGTTTATGGAAGCAAATATGGCAGGGGGAGATGGCAGAGTGCCTGAAGGGGCGCCTAGAGAGTGGTAGTTACGAGGGAAAACGCCAAGCCTTGGGGAGTTTTTTGGTAGGAGTAGGGAGAAGCGCCTACGTGCGCCTATAGTACTGCAAAGCGCCCTCACGCGCCCGTAACATTTATGTAATGCGCCCTTTAAGCGCTCGGGATACTTAAAGCGCCCGGAAATAGCGCCCCAAGGTTTTTTTTTTTGAAATCGGAATACATATATATACATTTTTTTTAACTTGTCTATTGCACCCATTCCTTGTGCCCTTAATGCGCCCGACACACTTAATGCGCCCTTGCACCCAATACTTGTGCCCTTACTAAGAGATGAAAGTAATGCACCCCATTTAAGCGCCCTGACTATCATGCCACTCAAGATCTAGCAGAAATGGATTAAGGAATGGGAGTAAGGTATCGGTAAAATCCAGACGCATAGATTATAAGAGAGTAGTAGGCGCCTATAAAAATGTTAGGAAGACAAACACCTCGCAAAATAGCAGGCGCCCAAGAGTTCTACAAAGCATGCAAACATGTAGAAAATAGACGCACAAGGGCTAATGTCAAATACTACGTAAAATGATCCTACTCATTCCCTTCCGAATCATCACTGGACTCCGAGCCTGAATCCGAGCTTTCTTCACCCGCGGGTTCCTCGGGAGGCGCAGGCGCAGCATCGACGATGGGGCGCCCACTTGACATGAACTCAATCACAAAGTTGGCCATCTCCTTGACATCCCAGTTGATGGTAGGGTGGTCAGCTTCGAGCTTCTTCTTCAAAATGAGGATGCTGTTGAGGGACGCCTGAGCCTTTAGCGCCAAGTCTGATGTAGGCGCCTCTGGTGCAACTTTCTCCGCTTTAAACGCCTCCAGCTCCTCCTGGCGCCTCTTATTCTCCTTGGCTAGGATCTTCTTCTCCTTTTGCAACGCCTTCTTTTCTTCAATAAGGAGGTCAATCTCGCTCCTTTGGGCGCCCGCCTCCTTGTCCAGATCGTCCTTTTCCTTCATAAGCTTGGCAACCTCTTCATGATGCGCCCTTCTGGCAGTCTCGAGCTGGGCCTCATACTCCGATTTCAGTTTCTGCTTTTCCTCATCAATGGACTTTTGGACGAGGGAGGCTGCTTTTGCAGCCTCGAGATTGGCATCCTCGCATGCTTGAATTAGCTCCGTCTGGCGCCTCTGCGCAGTCTCTAAATCATCCTTCATCACGCTAAGAGAATTGCAGGCCTCCGCCTCTCCAACGCGCAGTGCCTCGTTTGTCAATGCGCCATTCTTGGCAAGGAACAACATCTAACAAAGAAGATCAACAAAAATAGCAAGTCAACGATAGTTGCATATGTACAATGTGTATGAAAGGAAGGCACGTCCAAGCGCATACCTGGGAACCCAGGCGTGCGACCTCTCCCCATAAGTTCGCGCCCTCAACCCCACTGGGCGCCCTCAGCACCTCGAACGCATGAAAGGCAAACCCAAGCGCGGAGCCTCTCTCCAAAGCAGATCTGTCTGAGCAAGCGATATTGACCCTATGCCTTGGTGGTTGTAGCCATTTTTCGACAAAGGCCGGGACTTGCTCCTCTGTGCTGGTGCGCTGGTTCTTGCTGGGCGCCGAGGAATCATCCCCCGTCTGCTTCCTCTTCAATTTCTCCCCAAGAGGGACATCGTTGATATCCAACTCGGGGTCAGAAGGAATGTTGGTCGTAAGCGCCTCTACGTCGGGTTGCACGGCGATGGGCGCCACCTCTTCCTCTACTTGGGAGACACTCGGCGCCTTTTGTGGTTTGATACGCCGCGGGCTTGAGTGCCCCTTTCCTTGCTTGGCAGTGACGGGCGCATTAGTCTTAACTCCGGAGGAGGAAGACTTTCTCTTCCCTTTCTTCGAAGCGCCCTTCCGTGGGCGTGCGGTTGCTTTGCCGCCGAAGTCAGACGCCTTATAGTCTAGACCCAAGCCCTCAAGTTGGGTCTTCATCAAGGAGGCAATGGTGGTGTAATCCACACCTACAGCAAAGCACAAATGAATAAGTAAAGGCATGATGACCGTTATGCGTGAATAAAAGAACATGAGCGCATTCAAACTTTTCAATAACACGGATTCGCTACTAGGCGCCTACCTACCGTCAGCGTAGTACTCATGTAAGACAGGAGTCCTAGCGGCTGTGGAACTAAGGTTCACCAGATGGATGGATAATAGGCGCGCGTGCTCTTTCTCAGTATCGGATAAGTCCACATCAACATTGAAGTGTGTGGTACTACCTATTTTCCAATCCCGGATGAGGCGGTCGCCGCATGTGGTGAGGATTCATTCCAAAATCAAATCTAAAGGGAAGCGTAGCCCGAATTTAAATACTCCTTATATATACCGAGCCACCGTGGACCAATTGCTCCTATCCTCGCAATCGGAGATGCAGGCGCATAGGACCATGTGCGAGACAGATTGCAGGAGGTAATCAATCGATGCATTTCTGCTATCTTGATGGTGGACGTGTGTTTTGGCCCGGCACGCCTCACGGACAGTTTGCTGGTGTTACCGGGCGCCTCCCCTTGCGGCCATGTATCTTCCCAAGCAACTATCTTGAACGACCCATCTTCGGGGGCGCCTGAGTCGGTGGATGTCGGTGAAATGGCCAAATCACTCGACTCTGACGAGGTAGGCGCGGAGCCTAAAAGTGATCCAAGCGCCTTTGGTCAATACTAGGGACCCAAGGCCTCTTGTGGGCGCCTAACAAAGGTTCAAAACAAATTGGAAAATTTAAAAAGCAGAAGAAAAAGGGCATTACCCTGATTGGTCGCGGCAAGCGCTTGTGTAGTGGTGACGGGTGCAACCGAGACCATCGCTGCTGTAGGCGCCTCCTCGTTGATGGGCGCAGGAGAAGGGATGGATGTTGGTTTCTTAGGCGCCTCCTTGTGGGATCGAGACACCCATTGGTCTTGATTTCGAAGCGGGTCGGGAGACAGGTGCTGCTCGAGCACGTCGAGTACGCTGGGTGCCACGTTTCCGCCCCTTTCGGTGGAGTTGTTAGTTGCACCAGAATCTGATTGAGACAAGCTTGCAAAGCAAAGTCGGGCGCACAGGTAAGAGAAGCAGGGCGCGCGGGCTAGAGAGAGGGGAGAGCAATTAGAGAGAACAGCTAGAGAGAGAAACGAGTTTGGGGCGAATGAAGAATGGAGGAGAGGAAAGTGTGTATTTATAAGAGGAGGGGGAGATGAAGGGTCACCTCGAGATGTGCGTGCGCTTAACGGGCAAATCCTCGCCCTCCGTTCAAAATTCGAATTTGAATTTTGAAATTCGAATTTTGAACGGACGCCGAGTGGGGGCGAGAAGTACGGTCGCGCGCCTCGATACGAGGGTACACGACGGACGCATTAAAGATGAGGGAATTGATTGGTCGCATGATAGGCGCGCTAGGTACGTGGATCGGGTGCGCAAACTGCAGCGGATGCATTAAAATCAAGGAAGGCGCAAGGGCAACGAGCGAAGTGAATGCGGGCGCCCCTCTAAGCCGAATGGCGGTGTCCAATAAAATAAGTACGAAAAGTAGAAAATCGTAACGCATGGAGAGGGGGGCAAGTGGACCCAGGCGCCCCATTGGTTGAAAGGTCAAGGATCAATCGAGTAGGGCGTGCCTTCGAATTGTCCCACACCTCTGGAAATTGCGCATATATATAGGATCATAGTTAGGCGCCCACCTGTGAGCACCTAACTGGGGGGCAATTGTTGGGATAATAGAGATAACTCCATGAAAGTCAAAAGCCTGTTGGGCCTGAAGCCCATTTATGGCTTATCTAGGGCATGACCTAGGTAGCCCTGAGGGAAGAGGGGCGCATAGCGACAAAATAGACTCGCGGACAAGGAAGTACGGATGTGCAAAGTCGGAAGGGCGCCACGAGACAGGTGGTCCCCCTATGCGCCCCGACGTGGAGGACGGACAGCGTGCCACGTGTAGGCGCGTAGGCGTTAGACCAGACCAGGCATTTAATGCTGGGCTGACGTAAGGCTGGGTGGCAGGAGTTGGTCGGAGCTTGGTCGAGGAGCTCGAGTAGTATAAATAGCACCCGGTAGGTAGCATTTAAGCGGGTCGGTTTTCTCACACTAAAACTTCTCTCTTCACGTCTCTCTCTAGAATCACTACTGACTTGATCGTCGGAGTGCTAACGGGTGGGCTTAGCCCTCTAGGCGTTAGTCTTGCAGGGCCCAAGCGCTCGATGTGGAGAGAAGTAGGCGCACTCGGGTGAGAAAGTATCGTGGCACAAACAGATTGATTAGAGACAAAATTATCAGGTCTTGTTTGATATTAAACCATAAATTGTTGGCACGTCGAACATGAAAATGTATTATCATATGTAGGTAGAAAATGGCGTGTGATATTTTCGATTGCATATGTGGCCTATGCCTTCTCTTCCCAAAAAGCGGGAAGTTGTTCCGATAAATAAAAACGCAAGAATATAAATAAATAATTCTGGACCGGGAAAATGGTAAATAAATAAATAAGCGATAAATAAAAATATAACGGCCGAAACAAAGCCGGGGGAAGCGAGAGCAAAATCCGGGATCGAGGGGGGGAAGTTAGCGAGAGAAGGAATGGCGCCAATTTTTTCACCCTCCTCTTCCTCTCTCAACCCCTCCTCCCTTCTTCCGCCGGATTTCATTCCTCACACCGCCTCCGGTCTCCCCTCCGCCGCCTGTTACTCAGGCCGCCTCATCTGGCGGCGGAGCAAATACAAAAATCAGAACTCAGCCATTGGGCACTATTCTTCGGAAGGACACGAACCCATGTAAGTAAATCCCAAGCTGAAAAGTTTATTTCCGAAGCCATTTCCTCTCACCTGCTGCGATTCGACATTCAACTTTTTGCTGACAGTATCGACCTTGCAGATATCTCGGTGGAGAGCTATTGGGCTCAGGAAGAAGAGAGGCCTTGGTGGAGATGACAGTTACCGCGTTCTATTTCCCTGCCATGGCTTCCGGTGCTGCTCCCCTCCAGAAAGGTAATTCAATCTGCAGGATCCTCTAATTGATCTGTAGTAATTATGCAAGTCCTCAGCTTTTCTTCTGTGGCTAATTTGCCCGAGTTGATAGAATCAGTGGCGGGGATCAATACAGTAACTCAGAGTTGTTGCTCACAAATTAAAGTTTTAGGCCTTGAATGGAGAAGATTCTTTGGAGCATATAATCAAACCCTAGTGAACTTTGCTTGATACCCTTGCAGTTCCTTTTTGCCCTCTGCCCCTCTGCTTTATTTCTATCTAGTATCAACCCTTTCTAGCAAATTTCCCTTATTGTTCTTATTTATTTCCGCATTATTTGTTATAATAATAGCTTTTATTATTTAGGAAGTTCGATAAGTTTATTCTCTTCTACTTAGGGAAGGATTCTTACTTATATATAGAAAAGGGTTCAGTGATCAACATATCATCGTTTTATCACTCAGACAAGTAGAGTTCAGTTTTGAAGTCAGAGAGAGAGAGTTACTCTTTTGTAGGGTTTCTGAAGTTTTCAAAATAGGTCAATCGAAAGGAGCGATCTCAGCTTTGAAAAGGGCCGTGATGGGATCACCATGTCAGCCTCAACAGGTCCCCTTTTTCCTTCCAATTCGCCATAATCGTTTGATTCTTTTCACCACATTCACCATTGTTCTGCAACTTGAATTTTGTGTAACTTCTTCTGCTAGGTGCATGTATCCGTGGTGGGAAGAGATCACATGAGAGTCACATGGATAACAGTTGACAAGCAAGTGCCTTCCACAGTAGAATATGGAAAGGAACCGGGCAGATACGAGGACAAGGCAACAGGGGAGCACACTTCATATAAGTTCATGTCATACACCTCTGGGAAGATACACCATGTGAAGATTGGACCTTTGGAGCCCGACACCACTTACTACTACACATGTGGCGGACACGCTGCTGAATTCTCCATGAAGACTCCTCCTGCAACTTTTCCAGTTGAATTTGCGGTGGTTGGTAAGTCTATTATGATTGGTAAAATTGCTTAATCATCAGAACTTTAAGAACAGTAAGCGTTCTTCATGGTTCATAGCATCTAGCACGTTGCAGGTGATCTTGGCCGAACCTCCCTGACGAAATTGAACTTGGAGCATGTCAACAGAAGCAACTACGACGTGTTCTTGCTGCCAGGGGACTTATCCTACGCGGACTGCGACCAACCATCGTGGGACAAATTTGGTCGTTTAGTGGAGCCATTAGCCAGCAGTCGTCCGTGGATGGTGACGGAAGGAAACCACGAGATGGAGTGCATATTTGTGCGGGGCTCCAACGATTTCAAGGCCTACAACGCCAGATGGCGGATGCCATACGAAGAAAGCGGCTCGCCCTCAAACTTGTACTACTCGTTCGATGTTGCAGGTGCCCACGTCGTCATGCTAGGTTCTTATGCCGAGTTCATGCCCCGCTCGGCCCAGCACAGGTGGCTGATAAACGACTTGGCGAGAGTAGACAGGAAGAGAACGCCGTGGCTCATAGTTTGTTTGCACGATCCGTGGTACAACACTAACTATGCGCATTCGGGGGAAGGAGAAGACATGAGGAAGGCCATGGAAGGGTTGTTGTACAAGGCAAGAGTGGATGTCGTTTTCGCAGGCCACGTTCATGCGTATGAAAGATTCGTGAGTCTTGGCCCTTTGTTGTTCTCTTGTTCATTGTCCTCTAATTCTCTGCAACTAAGTGATTGGCCCATGGCGGTTTGATTTCAGACACGGGTTTATAACAACAATGCAGACCCGCGTGGGCCGGTGTATATAACCATCGGTACTGGGGGAAACCATGAAGGGCTTGAACTAAAGTGAGTGCTTTCTCCTGCTTGAGGCCAAATCCAACTCTATATGTCGAGGAATGAACTGACTAGTCTTTTCTTGTTGTTGTTGTTGTTGTGGGGAAATGAAGCTTCAAGACTCCTGGTTCCCGGCTGTCCTTGTACAGGGAAGCACAACATGGACATGGAAGATTGAGGATTGTGGACGAGAGACGAGCACACTGGTCGTGGCACCGGATCAACGACTCCGAGGAACAACCGGCAGATGAAGTGTGGTTGGATAACTTGGCATCATGATCTAAGTCTGGATGAAGTTTAATTAGCCACCCTTTTCCCGCGTATACACTGTAGGTCGATCTTTCCTTTCTAATTTTAGCCCATTCTTTTCCCCGGCTCTGTACACTGTATGATCAATAGTTTATACTTATACGCCGGGGATTTTTAAAGGAACTGATCTGGAGAAGTTTCACTTTAACATTGAGGTCAATTGATCAATAACCCCTATTCTACAAAGAACGTTCCAGTGTTTGTGAATGTTGGGATATTTAAGTTGATGCACAGATTGGTTGTAGCTTCCTAGGAAACCTCTATTCCTCGGACAATCGCGAAGAAGTTGCCACTCTGCTTTCTATGCTTGTGGGTTGAGGAAAAAGCAATCTGCAACATGAAACCAACAGCTCTGTTTTCATTGTTCTAATCAGTCTAGGTCTAAAGTCATCGTTTGGTAGTTAAGAAACATACCTGATAACTAACATTGCCGAACTCTAGTCAAGTCTTCTTATTTTAACCAGAAATTCCAACTCCCAATACTTTTGACCCTTCTATTTGAACGTATAGGAGGTCAAGCTTCTTTGGAGGTACCAAAGCACAACCCACAGAGAGGAAGATAAAGAGAAACGGAATCTAGCTACTATTCATTATTATTGCACCACACCACAAGTTGAGAAATTATTGTATGCACCCGGCGTACCACGTCACTCCAATTACGTGGTACTCCAAGCCAATATAAAACAGACACGTTGACATATATTTACTCCGCTCTCCATATGTTTTACCTTTTTTTTAGTCTTTCCCTATTTTACGTTTCCTTCTTTGAATTCATCTCAAATTCAGAGAAAGAAATCCAACCAATAATAAAAGTCAGAGAGAGAAGTTAGTAAAATCGTTACGGGTAAGGTACCTATAAAATATACATGAGTATTTTATTTTGTTTTGAAACTAATAATATGTTTTATCATACGTCAATAGCTATAAAATATATATAATTAATATTTTAGAAATAAATTAGTATATAAATAATAGTTAAGCTAGCAATTTAATTCATCAAATACGAATATTATATGTATTATATGGATTTTATACGTATTTAGTACGCGAGTCATCAAATAAATGGAAAAAAATAAAATGGTTTGATTATAATACTTGACACGAAAGTTTTAAACAGATACAAAATGTACGATTATATACGTATATTAAACGAAATATTTACTAACTATTACAGAATAGTCATTTTTAACTCTGAAACCCCCCCGCCATTAGACCGAGTCTTTCAATTGAGCTTTATTCTCAGATGATTAAGGGGCGGCTGCCACTGATTTTAGTATTCACTGGATTGAAGCAGAGCATATTTGCTAAAATTGCATCTGTAGTTTATTGTTAGAGAGATGAAAATCCAAAAATCCTGATAAACAGGAGCTAATTCAGTTGTTCTCTCTGGGTTCTTGTGGAGAACGGGTTTCTCTTTCCCTGGTTCCATGGTTGAAGACTTGAAGTTCTGAGGAGAAACAGAGTGGGAGGAAGATGCTATGAACTGTGTTTTCTGTTGGCAAATAATTGCATAGACTAATTTTGTATTGGCTTGGAGTAATTAATCAGGTTAAGTAATTAACCAGTCATTAAGGCGTCGAAAAAAGAGAGAGATGAAGCCGAAAATGCTATGCGGCAATACAAGGTAAACGTCTATCAACGTGTCTGTTCTTTATTGGCTTGGAGTACCACGTAATTGAAGTGACGTGGTACGCCGGGTGCATACAATAATTTCTCCCACAAGTTACTTTTTGATCACTTCTCGTTAGTCCCAAATATGGAATTCCATGCATCAACTGACTTTGAGCTAGTTCCACTCCCTCCTAGAGTCTTCTTCACTCCCCACAACGGTTCTGCATCAGATCCCCAACAGGTGCACATATCAATCGCGGGGATAGATCACATCCGAATCACCTGGCTAACCGACGACAAAACAGTCCCTTCCGCTGTCGAATATAGCACCGAACCGGGAAATTACATCTTCAAGGTCGCCGGCGGAGACAAGAGTTCGTATCAGTTCTTAACCTATACCTCAGGTTTCATCCACCATGTCAGGATTGGACCTTTGGAACCCAACACCACTTATTACTACAGATGCGGCGGCCACGGCCCAGAATTCTCCTTCAAAACCCCTCCCTCAACCTTCCCCCTCAAAATCGCCGTCGTTGGTAAGTCAATTTTTGTCACAAGACTCACAACTTACATGTCAACAAATTTTTTTCACAAAACCCCTGTTTCATGTATGTATGCAGGGGATATGGGTCAGACAGACTGGACAAAATCAACACTACAAGGGCTAGAAAGCAAAGACTACGACTTGCTGCTGCTACCGGGGGATTTATCCTACGCCAACAGCACGCAGCCTCTGTGGGACTCGTTCGGCCGGCTGGTGGAGCCACTGGCCAGCCGGCGTCCGTGGATGACGACGGAAGGAAATCACGAGAAGGAGAGCTATCTGGTCGGCGAGGCAGAGTCCTTCAAGGCATACAATGCCCGGTGGCTAATGCCACACAAGCAGAGTGCGTCCACCTCCAACCTCTACTACTCGTTCGACGTCGCAGGAGCCCACGTCATGATGCTCAGCTCCTCCACCGAATTCAGATCCGGGTCAGACCAGTACGCCTGGCTGGTGACCGACTTGGCCCGAATCGACAGAACAATGACGCCGTGGGTATTCGTATCGTTGCACACGCCGTGGTACAATACCAACGACGGGCGTCAAGGGGACGGGGAAGGGATGAGAGCAGCCATGGAAGAGCTGCTTTATAAGGCCAGAGTGGACGTTGTCTTCGCTGGTCATATTCATGCCTACGAAAGATTCGTAAGGCTCTGTTAAAAATAGTTAATGAGCCAATTAGCTTACTTGATCAGTGGGACTAATCTTGTTTAATGCTCTGGGATTTTGCTGCAGACTAGGATTTATGACAACAAGGCTAACTCGTTGGGTCCAGTCTACATCACTATCGGGACTGGCGGGTGCCATAGTGGAGTTTACTCACAGTAAGCAGGGCTATTATTCTCAGTAACTACTTTCAATGAAACTAATTGTACATTAAGAAATTTCAACGGTCTGATTGCTGGATGTGAAAATGAATGAAGGTTTATGAAGCCAACTCCAGCGTTATCGTTGTGTCGAGATGCAAGGTTTGGACATGGGCGACTGAGGATATTGGATGAGAAACGAGCCCATTGGTCATGGCATCCCAACGACTCGGATGTCGCTGAGGACGAGGTGTGGTTGACGTGTTTAAGCGCAGCTCGAGATGATTAGTGGTAATGCGGGAACGATGAATCTCAGCTGTTTGGTTTGCTTACTACTGTGAGCCGAATTGCAGTAGTAAGTAACAATGGGGATCAGCTGAATATGCAAATCCTAATTGCAACTGGATTACATGAGGAAGAAGAAGTCTTAGTAGCTATTAGCCGCTGTTAATCCACCTCTAAATTAATATGGTATTAGATAATAATAAAAAACACCTAAGGTTTTCGATGGCTGCTACTCTATCACAGTCTAGTCACGGACAAACAACACTATCATTGGGACACGCAACTAATAGCAGAAACGGAGGAGTAATTGGTATGTAATATGGGCCATTTGAGCAGCCGTAGCCATATAATCCACCCAGATGTGATGCCATAAAATCCGACATTCCTTTCCACTTGAATCCCAATGAAGCTTTGAATCAAGCAATTGGTAAAGAAACTGATTTGCGCTTTACTGGACCTATATCAATATCCTAATCGCAAAAGCAAATCCATACTCACCACCAACTGTTGAATTCACTTTCTTAAAACCAGTAGAAGAACCAAGTTAGTGTGAGGGAGAGACAAGAATAAAGAGAGTACTAGAGTATCTTAAACATGTTATCCACAAAACGTAACTGTTGAGAAAACCAAAAGAAAAACTGTAAAGTTTGATGAAATCAAGCAAACAGGAACAACGATTTAACGTGGTATCCCCGATGAATCGGGACTAATCCACGGGAGAGTTTTGAATCTCTCCGGCTATCGTGGATGACTTTACCCGCGGTGTCTGGGTTTATCTATTACGGTTTAAGTCTGATGTTGCTCGCCATCTCCTTCAGTTTTTCCAGCTGGTTCGGACACAGTTTGGGAAGCAGGTGAAGCGCATTCAGGCCGACAATGGTCACGAGTTTAATACAGAACCCTTACGTGATTACTACTCTCGTGAAGGTATCTTATTACAGACTTCTTGTACTGACACTCCTCAACAAAACGGGGTTGTGGAAAGGAAGCATCGTCACATTTTGGATACCGCTCGCGCCCTCAGGTTTCAGGCCAGTCTGCCTCTTCGTTTTTGGGGGGAATGCATTCTTACAGCAGTATATCTCCTTAATCGCATACCCACCGCAGCTACTGGCAAAACCCCCTTCGAACTTCTTTTTGGTAAACCAGCCTCTTATCGTCACTTACGCGTATTTGGCTGTCTTGTTTATTACAAAGACACACATGCTCACCTGGATAAATTTGCTGAGCGGGGGAGAGCTGGTGTTTTTCTGGGGTATGCATCGGCACAAAAGGGGTTTCGTGTATACGATTTGATGACTCATCGCTTGTTGACTTCTCGTGATGTGAAATTCCACGAGAACACCTTCCCATTTCAGGCTGAAGCGCAGCGAGAACTTCATTGGGTTCCTAGACCCGTTCTCGATGCTTCCAATGATCGAGACTGGCCGGTAGGTGATTCTGATTCACCCACGTCATCTTCACCAAGTCACAGTCCATCGCCCGCTATTTCGCCAACAGCCACTACGGATTCTAGCTCCTCTTTGCATGAATCCCCTTCGCGGAGTGGACCTTCCTCCCCAGCGGTCTCCAATGAGGATCTCACTGCTAGTTCCTCTCCATCTTCGCCTTCCGTTCCTTCACCAGCTGGCGCTAGTACATCCCCTCCTCCACTTCGGCGCAGTGATAGAGAACGAGTCCGCCCCAAGTATTTGGAACAGTATGAGACCCAACTTCCCGACCCAAAGGGACGTACCTCTAATCTTGTCACATACCCTCTTGCTTCTTACGTTTCCTATGATGGGTTTAAACCTTCTTATTATGCTTTTCTTGCAGCCATGACAAAGGAAGATGAGCCCAAAAATTTCCGCCAAGCCTTTAGTGACCCTCGCTGGCGCGCGGCAATGATCAAGGAAATTATGGCTCTCATTCAGAATGGCACATGGACTCTTGTTGATTTACCACCGGGTAAACGTGCTATTTCGTCAAAATGGGTGTATAAAATCAAGTTCTATCCGGATGGCAGTATCGAAAGGTTTAAAGCTCGTTTGGTGGCCAAGGGTTATACGCAGATCGAGGGTATGGATTTTCATGACACCTTTGCTCCAGTCGCAAAGCTGGTTACTGTTCGTTGTCTTATCGCTGTTGCGGTTCATAAAGGATGGCATCTCTATCAATTAGACGTCAATAATGCCTTTCTCCATGGTGATCTTGATGAGGAGGTATACATGACTGTTCCCCAAGGTTTTCAGCAACCTGGTGACACTCGTGTTTGTCGCTTGCATAAGTCTATCTATGGCCTCAAGCAAGCATCTCGCAATTGGTACCAGAAGTTCACTCTGGCCTTACGCGAGTTCGGTTTTCGTTCCTCCCCGGCTGATGCGTCTTTGTTTATTTACCAGCGGGGGAGCACCTTTGTCACGGCTCTTATATACGTGGATGATGTGCTGTTAGCTGGCAATGACTTGCCTTTTATACAGCGGGTTAAGCGGTTCTTGGATGATCGCTTCAGTATCAAGGATCTTGGCCCCGTCCGGTATTTCTTGGGGATCGAGATCGCACGTCTATCTTCTGGTGTCGTCCTTGGCCAACGCAAATATGCTTTGGACATCTTGGAAGATGCAGGGGTACAGGGTTCTCGGCCGAGCCACTTTCCCGTGGAACAGAATCATCAGCTTACTCGTTCTACATCTGATGTCTTACCAGATCCTTCACTCTATCGTCGGCTGGTTGGTCGACTGCTGTACTTGACGATTACTCGTCCAGACATCACTTATGCGGTCAATATCCTCAGTTAGTTTGTTCATGCTCCCAGTCAAATGCATTTGGATGCTGCATTTCGTGTTCTTCGGTACATAAAGGGTTCCCCTGGCCAGGGCCTCTTCTTCCCCTCCGATACGCCGTTACGTCTAACCGCTTATTGTGACGCTGACTGGGGAGGTTGCCAGCGCACTCGATGGTCCACAACTGGGTATTATATTACTTTGGGCGGTGCTGCCATTTCCTGGCGTACCAAGAAGCAGCGGGTTGTGGCCCGATCCTCCGCAGAGGCCGAATATCGGGCAATGGCAAGTACTGTCAGTGAGATCTTGTGGTTGCGATGGTTACTTCAGGAACTTGGTGTTCCCCAGCAGAGTCCCACGCCATTGCATTGTGACAACCAGGCTGCTATCCACATCGCTAACAATCCCGTCTTCCATGAGCGTACCAAGCATGTGGAAATGGATTGTCATTTTGTCCGGGAACGTGTTCAGTCTGGTCACATTTTGCCGGTCAAGGTTTCTTCTACTCTTCAGCTTGCCGATCTTCTGACCAAGGGTTTGGGTTCGGATCGATTTCGTTTTCTACTCTCCAAGCTGCACGTTCGTGACCTTCACGCTCCAGCTTGCGGGGGAGTATTGGGCCGTGATGACCAGCCCATGCAGAGAGAAGAGTCCAACTCGGCAGTGCATGCACATGCTGTGACCTGCACGTATTCCAGCTCCCACAAGGAGTCTGATTCCTATCCTTGTAACCCTAGTTATATCCTAGTTGCTAGTATAAAAGGATGTAACAGAGGCATACTTCACGGTATGCAGCAATAGCAATAAAATCAGTAGCCGGAGAGATTCAAAACTCTCCCGTGGATTAGTCCCGATTCGTCGGGGATACCACGTTATACCCTCTTGCTTCTTACGTTTCCTATGATGGGTTTAAACCTTCTTATTATGCTTTTCTTGCAGCCATGACAAAGGAAGATGAGCCCAAAAATTTCCGCCAAGCCTTTAGTGACCCTCGCTGGCGCGCGGCAATGATCAAGGAAATTATGGCTCTCATTCAGAATGGCACATGGACTCTTGTTGATTTACCACCGGGTAAACGTGCTATTTCGTCAAAATGGGTGTATAAAATCAAGTTCTATCCGGATGGCAGTATCGAAAGGTTTAAAGCTCGTTTGGTGGCCAATGGTTATACGCAGATCGAGGGTATGGATTTTCATGACACCTTTGCTCCAGTCGCAAAGCTGGTTACTGTTCGTTGTCTTATCGCTGTTGCGGTTCATAAAGGATGGCATCTCCATCAATTAGACGTCAATAATGCCTTTCTCCATGGTGATCTTGATGAGGAGGTATACATGACTGTTCCCCAAGGTTTTCAGCAACCTGGTGACACTCGTGTTTGTCGCTTGCATAAGTCTATCTATGGCCTCAAGCAAGCATCTCGCAATTGGTACCAGAAGTTCACTCTGGCCTTACGCGAGTTCGGTTTTCGTTCCTCCCCGGCTGATGCGTCTTTGTTTATTTACCAGCGGGGGAGCACCTTTGTCACGGCTCTTATATACGTGGATGATGTGCTGTTAGCTGGCAATGACTTGCCTTTTATACAGCGGGTTAAGCGGTTCTTGGATGATCGCTTTAGTATCAAGGATCTTGGCCCCGTCCGGTATTTCTTGGGGATCGAGATCGCACGTCTATCTTCTGGTGTCGTCCTTAGCCAACGCAAATATGCTTTGGACATCTTGGAAGATGCAGGGGTACAGGGTTCTCGGCCGAGCCACTTTCCCGTGGAACAGAATCATCAGCTTACTCGTTCTACATCTGATGTCTTACCAGATCCTTCACTCTATCGTCGGCTGGTTGGTCGACTGCTGTACTTGACGATTACTCGTCCAGACATCACTTATGCGGTCAATATCCTCAGTCAGTTTGTTCATGCTCCCAGTCAAATGCATTTGGATGCTGCATTTCGTGTTCTTCGGTACATAAAGGGTTCCCCTGGCCAGGGCCTCTTCTTCCCCTCCGATACGCCGTTACGTCTAACCGCTTATTGTGACGCTGACTGGGGAGGTTGCCAGCGCACTCGAAGGTCCACAACTGGGTATTATATTACTTTGGGCGGTGCTGCCATTTCCTGGCGTACCAAGAAGCAGCGGGTTGTGGCCCGATCCTCCGTAGAGGCCGAATATCGGGCAATGGCAAGTACTGTCAGTGAGATCTTGTGGTTGCGATGGTTACTTCAGGAACTTGGTGTTCCCCAGCAGAGTCCCACGCCATTGCATTGTGACAACCAGGCTGCTATCCACATCGCTAACAATCCCGTCTTCCATGAGCGTACCAAGCATGTGGAAATGGATTGCCATTTTGTCCGGGAACGTGTTCAGTCTGGTCACATTTTGCCGGTCAAGGTTTCTTCTACTCTTCAGCTTGCCGATCTTCTGACCAAGGGTTTGGGTTCGGATCGATTTCGTTTTCTACTCTCCAAGCTGCACGTTCGTGACCTTCACGCTCCAGCTTGCGGGGGAGTATTGGGCCGTGATGACCAGCCCATGCAGAGAGAAGAGTCCAACTCGGCAGTGCATGCACATGCTGTGACCTGCACGTATTCCAGCTCCCACAAGGAGTCTGATTCCTATCCTTGTAACCCTAGTTATATCCTAGTTGCTAGTATAAAAGGATGTAACAGAGGCATACTTCACGGTATGCAGCAATAGCAATAAAATCAGTAGCCGGAGAGATTCAAAACTCTCCCGTGGATTAGTCCCGATTCGTCGGGGATACCACGTTAAATCGTTGTTCCTGTTTGCTTGATTTCATCAAACTTTACATGGTATCAGAGCCTGCTTGATTTAACGTGGTATCCCCGACGAATCGGGACTAATCCACGGGAGAGTTTTGAATCTCTCCGGCTACTGATTTTATTGCTATTGCTGCATACCGTGAAGTATGCCTCTGTTACATCCTTTTATACTAGCAACTAGGATATAACTAGGGTTACAAGGATAGGAATCAGACTCCTTGTGGGAGCTGGAATACGTGCAGGTCACAGCATGTGCATGCACTGCCGAGTTGGACTCTTCTCTCTGCATGGGCTGGTCATCACGGCCCAATAGAAACCACCCCGTAGAACTGTAACCACCCAAGTGAAAAGGGGTTTATTGTGCTTCTGCGCGAGGATGCCCACGGCTGCTTGGAAGCCCATGGTCTCACAAGAGATCGTTGTTCCTGAGTTTCAGGCGCCAACTAATTGACCGTAATCGTGATGGAAGTCCCAATCACCTATAATCGTATTCATTTTATTTAATTTTTTGTATTGTTGCCAACATACATTTACTACGACGAACTTTGCGAGAAACGGAGTGTTTTAAGGAATAGTTGTAGTTTTATAAAACTAGGGATTACAATTTTGACCTGACTCGTCTTACCCGACCTGTTTGACCTGCTTTGGGGCGGGTCCGACCACCCCCGTAGGCGGGGCGGGGCTGGGCGGGCATTGGTACCTCTCATCGACCTGACCTGCCCCGACCCGTCACATTCTTGACCCGTTCTTCCCTAAATTACATGTAATCTTAGTCAAATTATTTAGCATTTTCCTTTTATTACCTCATATTTTAGCTATAATAAACTTGTAAATAAGTGAAAACCTTAATTTCTCCAATAATTTAACTACATTTCATCATATTATGATTTCTTTCTTGGTATGTTAATGAAAATAACGAATATTTCTAATATTTTTCACATAAATTAGATACCCATTGGGTTGACCTGTCCCGATCCGCTCCCCGTGATAAAATACACGACCTGGCACGGAGTGGGTATGAATATTGGAATACCCGACCCGGACCTGCCCGTTGTCATTCCTGCATAGAGCTGAGGTCCCTTATTCTAGGAAACCCCTTTTCCTTTGCCACTCTCCTTCCTTTAGTTGACTGTCCGTGAGCTTTTTACCTTGAGGGTCAAGGAAAATGCAAATTGCAGCGCGAAATGACAATGACAATATAGTTTGGAGTTTTCAAAATTCCTTAAGTAGTTACGAGGCATAGTTTAATATCTAATAATTGACATGCAGGAAACCACCATTCCTTGGGTGATTGGGTCATCTCGAAGAAGTTGCCACTCTACTTCCTTTGCTTGAGGGTCAAGGAAAAAGCAACCTCTGCAAGACTGCAACATAAAACAACAACATTGTTTTTTTTGTATTTTCCTAATGGGTTCAGGTCTAAAGTCATCATTTAGTTGTTAAGAAACGTAGTTTAGTTCCTAATGATTGACATGGGAGAAGTCTAGTCTTCTTACTTTAATCAGAAATTCCCTCTCCCAAGCCTTTTGCCCTTCTATTTAAAACGCATAGAAGGTAAAGGCTCAGGGTTCTTTGGAGAGGCACCAAAGCAAAACTCATTAAAACAGAGAGGGGGAAAAAAAAAACAGAGAGACCAACAGAAACCAACTACTAAGCTCATTCATCACATCACAAGTAACTAGATCACTGCTCTTAAATTCCAGAGATATGGAATTCCACGCATCAACTAACTTTGAGCTGTATCCACTCCCCCCTCGAGTCTTTTTCACTCCACACCACGGTTCTGCATCCGATCCCCAACAGGTCCACATATCAATCGCGGGGATAGACCGCATCAGAGTCACCTGGATAACCGACGACAACACTGTCCCTTCCACCGTCGAATATGGCACCGAACCGGGAACTTACCTCGCCAAGGCCACCGGGGACAACAACAGTTCGTACAAGTTCTTAACCTATACCTCAGGTTCCATCCACCATGTGAGCATTGGACCCTTGGAACCCAACACCACTTACTACTACAGATGCGGCGGCCACGGCCATGAATTCTCCTTCAAAACCCCTCCCTCAACTCTCCCTCTCGAAATCGCCATCGTCGGTAAGTCGAATCTTTCCGACGACTGGCGTATCATAACCCAACAAATAAAAATTCCATCTATCAAACATGTCATTACTCTGTTTGATGGATGCCAGGGGATTTGGGTCAAAGCGACCGGACAAAGTCAACACTGCAGGGACTCGGAAGCAAAGACTACGACTTGCTGTTGCTCCCAGGGGATTTGTCCTACGCCAACAACAGGCAGCCTCTGTGGGACTCATTCGGCCGGCTGGTGGAGCCGGCGGCTAGCCGGCGTCCGTGGATGGTGACGGAAGGAAACCACGAGATGGAGAGCTATCTGGTTGGCGTGGCAGAGTCCTTCAGGGCATACAATGCCAGGTGGCTAATGCCACATAAGCAGAGCGGGTCCACCTCCAACCTCTACTACTCGTTCGACGTGGCTGGAGGAGTCCACGTCATCATGCTGGGTTCCTGTACCGAATTCGAACCCGGGTCGGACCAGTACAAGTGGCTTGTGGCGGATTTGGATGGGATTGATCGGACCGTGACCCCGTGGGTTGTCGTTTCGGTGCACATGCCGTGGTACAATACGAACTACGGGCATCAAGGTGATGGGGAAGGGATGAGGGTAGCCATGGAAGAGCTGCTTTATAAGGCGAGAGTGGACGTTGTCTTCGCTGGCCATGTTCATGCCTACGAAAGATTCGTAAGTCGTTGATTGAAATGGGCAATTAGAAACGTATTCTACATAATTAATGGGACTAATAACCTTATTTAATGTCTGGGATTTGGGTGCAGACTAGGATTTACGACAATGAGGCTGATCCATCGGGTCCGGTCTACATTACAATTGGGACTGGCGGGTACCATGGAGGAATTGAACCATCGTAAGGAAAACTGTTATTATCTCTTACGAAATAACTATTTTGGGTCGGAAGTTTGAAAACTTAAACCGTGGGATTTTCGGATGTGAATCTAATTGAAGGTTTAAGGAGCCGAAACCAGTGCTGTCGATGTATCGGGACGCGAGATTTGGGCATGGGCGGCTTAGGATTTTGGATGCGAAGCGAGCTCATTGGTCGTGGCATCCGAATGATTCCGATGTGGCTGAAGATGAGGTGTGGTTGACCTGTTTAGCAGCAGCTCCTGAGGATGAGTAGTGATGCATAAACGAATGACAAGCTCGACAGATTTATTTATTTTGCTGCAACTGATTTAGCAGCTCCCCCGAACTTTGAAATATCATTTTGGTTCCCAACAAAAACAAAAAAAAAAGTGTAGTTGCCATTTACTTTTTAGTGAACAACTATTTCTCGTTTACCCAAATAAAGAATGCTAGAAACGAAAAAATCACAGCTAGTTCCTACTCAGGTTTTGCAATGGAGGAAACGAGTTCTTCCTAAGTTTTTCTATGTAACATTTAATGAGTTATATCTTTTGCATTTAGATTAGAAGTTCAAAAAATATTTATACAAAAAAATCAGATTAATCATACTCTTTAAAATGACATATAATTTGATGTATTTTTTAACACAAAAAATGAAGATAGTAATATTATATCATATGCTGGAATGTTAATTTATCATGGTAGTATGAATATATTATAGTGTAGAATCGTTGTATATATTATAGTAGGAATATATTAACAACCTTTCGCCACCGTCTACCATTATTTACATCTTATACTAGTGTGGTATATGGTGGTACATTTGGTTCTCAATTTTTTTGCCGAAATATTATCAAATTTTATAGATCACGATGAACGTGTTTCTTCTGTGCATAAATTTTCAAATTTTGAGATAAAAATAAAGAGGGTACGGAGTAGGGATGACAATGGGTAGGGTCGGGTGCGGGTTTACATTATACCAACTCCTAACCCGCCGGGTAGAGCTTTCTAAAATACCCGATCAAATAACCATCGGGTATGAAAATTATATAACCATACCCTACCCACCGGGTAACCACGGGTATTCGGGTAACCATGGGTATGAATCCTAAACTATTAACTTATACACATATATGCACATACATACTGTTGTCCATTAAAAATTCTCAATACTTCTTTATAAAAAAAAAATTCTCAATACTTGTAACTGTTCGAGCTTCAACAATCCACACAAATAAAAATAGCAAACATATAATAATTGTTCTTGCTTCTACAATCCACACAAACATAGTAATCGTCTACATCTTCATCATCAATAATGGTAGCTAAACTCAATTTCTCAAGCTAATCTAAATTTCTCAACGGAAATTGACCCTTTGGTTAGCGGGGCGGGTATAACGGAGCGGGTATTATCGATTACCATACCCGTACCCTACCCTTTATTTTGAAACCGGGTATTACCCGTACCCGCCCCTTAACCCGTCAAAACGGGTAATTACCCTCGTTGACCGGTTACGGTCGGGTAGGGTACCCATGGTTACGGGTTGGATTGACATCCATACTATGGAGTGTTGTCAGGTGTGGTAGCGAGTGGTTAGACCACCCACAATGTAGGAGGGAAGAGAGGTAGAAAAAGTGGGTAAGGGAAGGGTTTGGCCATAATGGGGAGAGGGAAATATGATATTTAGTATGTTATTTTTTTAGTAAAATCAATCTAGAGTTGATCTCATCACTTTCTTTTTAATAACTTGATCATTGTTTTTACATACGTAGTAATAATTACTTATGAAAAATATTTCGATATAGTTTTCTAAAATTTGGACATAATTTTTCTGGATAGCTAAATTTCGCCCTAATTTTACTATTATCGTCCTAATTAAAAACATACTATTACTAACTTGTCCTTCATTAACTAAACGAAAATACAAAAACAAACCGTCACTAAAATCCCTAATTCTCCTCCATCTTCGTCGAACTAGAGCGGCCAAACAATCCTCCGCCGGCACCACCTATGGGATCCAAACGACCTCCGCTGACGACCACGTTAATAGTCCAACTATCCTTATTCCTCAAGCGGCAAGCCATCCCTTTTCTTAATCAATCAGTCTTCATGGGAGAAATAATCATCCATCCATCCACCATCCTCTTAGATTGACTATCCCATCCCCGGCAACTCTGTATAAAAATTATAAATGGCTTTGTGAAAAACAAATTCTCTTCCCTAGTAAATGCACATTTTAGTTTCATTACCAGTCCATGCACAAAAATTGGGTAAAATGTATTTGTTAAAATAAAGTATTTTTAATAATAAAAGAGGTAAAATCTTAATTTTAAGTTGGGGCGATAATTAGCAACCCCCAATTTTTTATCACTAATTAAATATGATTAGAAGGGAAACCCCCCTTCAAGGGAGGCTCAATTTAGTTGGGATTCCTAAGGCTTTTTAAGCCAGCTATCTAGGTTAATGTAGGGCAAAGCTCTTTGTTGAATTAAGCAATTTGGTTAAGCGCGATTAAGCTGACCAACCATTGGCTTGAGTGAGAGAGTAAGTCAACCATCGATTGCCTTAACCGAGACGGCCACTTATTAGCCCATATAAATCCCTCGTTTTGTAAATCGAGAGTGTGATCTGCGACCATAGTTGCGTTTCCTAGCGGTTCGCAGTCACCTTGCCCATAGCAAAGGAATCACTTTGATTCACATACCATGGTAGTAGTTAGGGGGAAGCGACACCCGAGTGATCCTTCTCACATAGAGCTTTTAAAACCATTTACTTTTACCTTGCTTTACTTTAATTAATAAACTTTTCAACCTAAACCGATTCGCTAGATAATGTTCCAAATGCTGGGAACAACGGTTTGTTATCTTGAAAAAGTTGTTTAGTATTAATCTAGCTTTTAATTTCTAGTTTTGAAAGTGTGTGTGCTTTGCTTGTGCAAGACTTGGTGTTGTTTTTTGATTGTATTTAGGGGATGCATGACCTGGAGTAATCTGGCACCTTTGATACCACGTGACGAGAATATCAACCAAACTCTCTGGCTCCTAGCCCGGGAGAGAGAGCTAGCGGAGGAAAGGAGAAGAGGTGAAGAAACGGGACAACAATTGGGTCCCGGTGCTAGTGGAGAAGAAGTCGAAGAAGTGGAAGTTGAACCCGTCGTTGGAGTAGACATGATGAGGAACCAAAGAGAAGAGGAAGCCCTGAGGACAATGGGATACTATATGGCCAGGGAAATGGAGTTGATCGAGGTAATTGTTGAAGATAAGGGACAGGGAAATGGAGTAGTGACATCTATTGAGGGGGGTGCAAGTTGGGACCATGAGGAAGTTGAGTGTCACATGGTGAGTGACGAATCGGCTCAATGCGAGTAGTTATACTTAATCGCCCCGTCTTGAGGAATTAGTGATGACCTTTGTCGCCTCCAGCTCGAAAAGTTTGAAAGAGGCAACAGAGAAGTTCTCGACCATCGAGGCGGAGTTGGAGACTAGCAAACCCACCTGACTAGACTGGCCACAAGCATAGGGATTATATCACAAGCGGCTTGTTCTTGGAAGTCAGCGTACAAAGTAGAAGTAGGGGCGGTTACTCTTCAAAGTGGAAGAGAGGCCAAAGAGTTACCCCTAAAGAAGAAGCCGCTCGCAACAGAGGAGCAACAAGTGGCCGGTATCTTCCCCGCACAACCGGAAGCCACAAGTGAAAAGGAAAAAGAGGATGTCACTCCGACCCCTCAACCGGAGTGAGAGAAGGGAAAGGCAACCCCAACTCTACCCTTTCCATCGCGACTCCGCAATGACCGCATGGCAGCGGAGTTTGCCCACTTTATGGAGTTGATGAACCAATTGCATTTAAACATCCCCTTCATGGAGGCCGTTAGCCAAATGCCCAAGTACGCAAATACTTGAAAGACCTCCTCGCCAACAAGAAAAAGCTAGAAGGGGTAGCAGGTGAGCTTGAATGAGGAATGTTATGCCATCCTGCAGAACCACTTGCGTAGGAAGCGCAAACATCCAGGGAGTTTCACTATCCCTTGCTTTATTGGTAACATGTGCATAGGAAAGTACTTGGCGGATTTAGGAGCTAGCATAAATATGATGACCTATAGGTTGTTTCAAAAGGTAGAACTAGGAGAACTTAAAGCCACTATGATGAACGTTCAATTAGTAGATAGGTCAATAACACGACCTAAAGGTGTTGTGGAGGACTTGCTCATTAAAATATGACCTCTTATTTATCCTGTCGACTTTGTTATCTTAGACATTGATGAGACCGTTGAGATCTCCCTCATATTGGGTAGACCTTTCTTAGCCACCGCCAAGGCTTTGATTGATGTGCATGGGAGAAAGTTGATGCTTAAGGCAGGTGATGATAACATGTAGTTGTCTCGTTGACATGATGATTTTGATTATTGCGAAGAGTTTTTTGACTTCATGGAGGCACTAGCATCCGCGGGTGCCCTTACTTCTAACCTTTTTGAGGAATGTTGCTTGGTAGGAACGGATGCCCCAGACTCCCCGGAGAATGGAAACCAACCCTGGCAAGATCAAGAAGTGGAGGCCTTACCCTCAATGCCAAAAATCCCTACCTCTTTATAGGAACCCCCCGAGTTGGAATTGAAGTTGCTGCCTTCTCACCTCGAATACGCCTTTTGAGGGATAAGTAGCAGCCCCTGGTTTGATGCTGTCCCATTTCCTATTCCCTCCATTAGTTGGAAGGACTAGAGAAAAGTGAGGTCCGCTGGTACTAGTCCTCCACTTCCTACTCTTGGCTTCATTAGAGGATATTTCCAACTTAGCAATCTGGAATGCATCAGAAAGAGTCTGGGGTCGCATCATCGTAACAATAGGCTTCAGTTCTTCCTCCAAACCACTGTTAAAGCTTGAGATAAAGTAATCTTCAAACAATGCAGCATTGTATCTCAACATCTGAGATCTTAAATCCTCAATCCTTTCCTGGTACTCAATCAAGGATCCTCTCTGTTTAAGCTTGTTAAACTCACCAACAATTCCCCTTGCATCCAGTCACTAAACCTAGCACACAAGGAAGCCACAAAATCATTTCACACGAGTTCACTCCTAGTCGTCAACCAACCTTCATACCAAATGTCCGCCCTTCGACCAAAATAGATTGCGGCCATTTCGACACGCTGGTCAGCAGGTATCTCATAGATCGCAAACAGTTTTTCCCATTTTCTAGTCCAATCCCTAGGGTTCTCGCCGTTAAAAGATGGAAAATCCAAGCGAGGAGCTGCACTTTATTGTTATGACCACGAGGATTAGGATGGAGCTGATTCACCTCCAACAGATCGGCAGCTCGATTTCTCACGATCTGACCTCGCGGCGGTGGCAGAAACGCCGTCACAACAGCTATTCCCTCGGGCAAGGGACGAATGCCCCGATCGTTGCGTCGATCTCCCGCAGCCAAAGCCGCACCGGCCACAACGATCTCTGGCTGTGGACGCCCCACCAGTTCCAGACGACGGAATAACTCGTCAAATTGACGATCAAAACGGTGCTCGAGGTCGTCAAATCGCTGATCCAGTCCGTCAAATCGATGATCTAAACCTCCCAACCTAGTATTGAGAGTCGCAAACTGCGTAGAATGACCGTCGGCCTTCATCGAGAGCTCCTGGAGCTGCGAGTCCTGGTGAGCTTGGCAGTTGCAAAGCACCGCCGCCTGTTCATAAGCGTTCGCCATTTGCAGCACCACATCGCCACGAAGTTGCTGAATGTTGGCGTCCAATGCGTCAGTACGAGCAGTAATGGTAGAGAAGCGTTCATCCATCACAACAGTACGAGTCGTGGCCGCCATTGGTGTCGAGGTAAGGCTCTGATACCAATTTGTTATGCCTGGACCTGAGCTCGACGAATTTTGATAGCGGATTCCAGAAGAAGAGATAAAACAGGAGAGAGAAAGGAAAAGTGAGAGAGAGTGAGAGAGAAGATCGGGAGGGAAATTATGTTGTGATCGTTCAATGCCGTTGAATAGCTACTGAGAAGGCTTTTTACAAGTCGCTGAGGACGAGGTGTGGTTGACGTGTTGAAGCGCAGCTCGTGATGATTAGCGGTGATGCATTATCGATTAATCTCAGCAGGTTGATTTGCTACTACTGTGAGCAGAATTGCGGCAGTAAGTAACAATGGGGAGCAGCTTCAGACGCAATCCTAATTGCAACCGGATTACATGAGGAAGAAGTTTTAATGAAGAAACGTTTCAAGTTTATTTACTTTAGAATGTGTTATGTCTAAAATTACGTTGTTTGGTTTAGTAGTTATTAGTTGTTGGTAATTAGTATTGTCTTTTGTAATGAGCCATTGTCCTTGTAAGACTGAGAGTCTGAGACTAATATAAAACGAAGCAGAGCAAATACTGTCAGCTTTGAGGGTTCTACTATTAGATAATCCTCCTCTCTAAATTCATATGGTACTATTATACGTCCGCTCGCTATCGTTTTGTGTGTGAGCGACAACATGATATTTTGTAGAGTAATAGTTTCTGTTGATATGAAAGTAGAAGGATTTTATTTCATTGTTAATTTTTTTTTTCGTGGATTTGTCATCTATAACACCATGTGGTCGGCTAAGCGATAAACTTTCAGAAGGGAGAAGAATCGTCGAGCAAATGATTTATATTTAATTTCTTAAACTTCTCTCATGACGATAGTGTCTGGTTTGTACTGCTTTTTGCTTTGTTTTTATTTAGTTTATCTTGATTCTTTTTTTATGGATTTTCGGGGCTGATCGCAGGTTTGAGGAGATTCTACTCGCGTTGACCGGGCCGAATTAGGTTTAATACCATGAGTTTGGGTTCCATTAGCATTCTCAATCAAAAAGAAAAAAAAACTAACAAACACTAAAGCGGATGAAACTCGCTCCCGAGCCAAAACTCGGCAACAACAGGTTCAACACGCTTTGACCGGGTTGAACCAATTTTTTAACAAAATTCACACTTCACCCAACATGCCAATTAAAAAAGCGAATAAAAGTCACTCCCAGTAAAAAAAATTGTAAATATTGGGTTCAAGTCGTTTTGATCAGATGAATTAGATTGGATACCTTGGGTTTAAGTTCGATTGTCATTCTCAACTAAAGGGAAAAGATAAAACTCACTCCCAATAAAAAAATCTCGACGTTGAGTTCAACCCGCTTTGACTTGGTCGAAGCAAATTTTTAAAGAATTCACACTCGACCAAACATGTCAATTATAAAAACAGATCAAACTCACTCTCAATCATAGTTAATAAAATACGGTATGGGAAAGTTACGTATAACATACATACGGGTATTTTACTTCGTTTTCAAGCTAATGTTACGTTTAATAGTACGTTGATAGTTATATGTATATATATATAATTATTTATTTTAAAAATAAATAAATGTATAAATAATTGTAAAATTAACAATTTAATTCATTAATATGGATATTAAACGTGTTATACGGATTTTATACGTGTTTAGTATGGAAGCCATCAAATGAACAGAACAAAATGAAATGGCTTGACAATAATACGGATACAGAAGTTTTAAATGGATAAAATACGTACGGGGAAATATACGTGTATTAAACAGAGTATTTACTAACTATTTCTCAACAAAAAGGGAAAAGAGAAAGTTAAAAATACTACAGTTAGGTTAAAGTCGCTTTGACCTAGGCGAAATAGGATGGCCACATGGGTTTGTGTTCAATTCTCGCGTTCAACCAAAAGAAAAAATAGAAATAGAAAAACACCAAAGTAAATGAAACTCGGTCCCCATACAAAACTGGTAAACATAGAGTAAATACGATATAGATTTTAGATAGCAGCTTTGGGAAACTCTGGAGGGATACAACTTAGGATTCCACCGACAATGTTTCAAATGTGGGTTGTTAATTGGTGGGTGAATGCGAGGATTGTACAGACGATATATGGTATGGATCTTCACTAGTGGTTGTGGCAAACGGTGGAAGGGGACAACTTAGATTTCTGCCAACAATGTTTCGAGACGGCTGCGAATTGTTGGGTGAAAGCGATGATTTGGCCAAAATGGCATAGATGATAGACAATCGATGTAGACTTAACGGACAATAGTTAAACATAGAGGATGTAAAATGAGAGAGCTGGGTAAAAAAAGACACTTGAGAGAGATTTGAGTACATGGACATTAGATTGGGAAAAGCTAATGGACATAAGTTAAAACAAATGGTATGAAATGAGAGAGTGGGGTAATAAGAGGTTCTCCAAATTTTAGAGATTCAGGAGAAGGATATGTGAGTGAATAAATCAAACAAATAAAGGTTGCCCATAAAAGCCAAACATGGTAATTACTATTCATTAGTGGCCTCACACTCCTCCAAGTGCAAGTGGAAAATTTCCAAGTCCTTTTACCCCACTCTCCATTCTACAACCTTTGTGTTTAGTTATTGTTTGCTAGGTTTTCGTCTATAATTTTTTGCACAAATCATCGCCTTTCTGTTTAGTTATTGTTTGCTAGGTTTTTGTCTATGCCTTTTTGCACAAACATTGCGTTTGTCCACCATTTTGCAGCCCATCTTGAAATACTACCGGTGGAATCCTAAGTTGTTCCCCACCAGCGTTTCTCAAGGAAGCCAAACATGGGAGGTACTATTTATTAGTGGCTCTCACACTCCTTCAAGTGCAAGTGGGGAAGTTCCAAATCCTTCTTTTACCCCACTCTCCATACAACCTTTGTGTTTCGATATGGCTGCGAATTGGTGGGTGAAGGCGATTGATTTGGGCAAAATGGCATAGACGATGGACAATAGATATAGACTCAACGGACAATAGTTAAACATAGAGGATGTATAATGAAAGAGTTGGGTAAAAAAAGACACTTGGGAGAGATTTGAGTACATGGACATTAGATTGGGAAAAGCTAATGGACAAAAGTTAAAACAAATGGTATGAATTGAGAGAGGGGGTAATAGGAGGTTCTCCAAATTTTAGAGATTTAGGAGAAGGATATGTGAGTGAAGAAATCAAACAAATAAAGGTTGCCCATTTGCACTTGGAGGAGTTTGGAGGCCACTAATGAATAGTAACTTCAATGTTAGGCTTTTATATATTAATAACTAATAATAGGTTGAAAGTTCACACTCCGTGCGGGGTGTTCAATTCCAACTGTTATTAATGTTTTTGTTTCTGGAAATAAGAAAGATTATGTTAAACAAAAAAAAAAAAAAAACAGAAACTCACAAAGTAAACTTTGCAATCGCATAAATCGATATACAAAACAGTATAACCTAATATCAGTTCAAAAAAGAGTTTTTCAGTCACATAATATCAAAGCTATTGAGATCTCATATTTGAAAATTGAATTCTATGCAAAAAATATATATTTATTCTAGTCGAGAAACTCACAATGATTGTCAATCACTAAGGGCTCGAAAATAAAAAAACGCATCGTTGAAATATGCATGATAATCATTCAAGTAGGTTGAATAAGACGCAAAATTAGACACTCCTTATCTATCAGTTCAAGTAGTACCCATGATAATCGTTCAAATGTGCATGATAATCTTATTACTTTGATCGAGTCTATTAGTATATTGGAAAGTACAAATGCCCATGTTGTACACAAACATCTCCTTTTCTTTCAAACAAATATAGTACCCAAACCATCGTTCAAATTCATTTCCTATATTTTAAAAATCATTCATAAAAAACAAACATAGATAAATCGGGAAGGAAATAATATCCTACCCGTTCAAGTCGATGAACCTTATATGAAGATAGAAACTCATTGAAGTTGAAACCTAATAACAAAAACAGGAGAAATGATGCATGAGATCCACCAAGCTTTAAACATCGTATCAGGCAATAAGATCAAAAGAAATAGATATTCTGCATGTTCTGCTCATCAAACAACGTGAAAATTAAAGTCGTTTTGTTATTAATCAGAAAGATAAAACCATGAGAAATAGAGAAGAAATGAATCACTTACATGTGCAAAGCGATTAACCTTGGGCGAAAACCTATGAAAAGTCAATGCCCGGTATAGGAAGAGGAGTAAAGACGAAAGATATAACTGATCAAACATTGTCTTCTACTATAGAAGCAGCAAAATAGTTCTTCTGGTAGTACATCGAGGAGAGACAGAACCATTGGGTGATGCCAGTGCAGAGGAATCGAGCGAGATAATCAAGTCCAGACCGTAACTACTTGATTGAACTCCATTCTGTTCGCCATGGATTGACATGAGAGTTGAAATCTTCTACTTGCCCATATTAAATCCCCAAGAATAAAACTGCAGTGCCAAGAGATACTGGAATATTAATTTTCAAATGTGCCCTTACACTGGGAAGTGAAAGCACGCAAACTATTGCACGATGGAGGGAATTTCGAAGAAAATTAGAAAGAGATATGAACAAAGATAAAAAGCACAAAATTTAAATTTATAATCAAAATGCAAGGATACAACGCGTAGTAAAGGAAATAGTTTCTTCCATGTTAGCCAATTACCAATTTACCTTTAGCGAAAATTAAGGAGAGAGCATGAATTTTAAAAAGGATAATATTACATGAAACTCTACTATGAAAATTGAAGTATTAAGCATCATTAAAATACATACGGTAGACTTAGTGCGCTTGTTAATCATGATGCAAAAGTACTCTGCTTTTCGCAGTTTCAATACATGTATGTTTTGTATTAAAAAGGAACAACAAATATATTTAGTATAATTGGTTATGATTACTATCTTTGTTTGAAGAGACTTGGGTTCAAGTCTTGATATTTATGTTTTTTTATATGAAATGAATAATTAATTGTAAATGCAAAAATATTCTTCCTACTTTCACTCTCGTTGCAGAAAATTTGAAATGGAGAAAAGTACACAAAACTCTAATATATATTATTGGAGGATTTTTATATGAAATAAATAATTGATTGTAAATGCAAAAATATCCTTCCTACTTTCACTCTCGTTGCAGAAAATTTGAGATGGAGAAAAGTTTACAAAACTCTACTATATATTATTGGAGGATAGTTTAAGCCTAAACGCAGTGGATTTTTATAGGAACTGATTAATGACACCTATTCTAAAAAGAACGTTCCAATGTTTGTTACATACTGTTTGGTACCAAATGAATCGAGAATTATTTTCATTGTAAAATGAATTACCGTGTTGAATTCATTGTCAAATGAAATCCTATATTTGGTATGTTATATTTAAATCTTAAAAAAAATGAAGTGTCGTGTAGAATTCATTGTCAAATGAATTCTTGCGTTTGGTATGTCATATGTATAAGTAATTTAGTTAATAAAAGAGGATAATCATGTCATTCTATTATAATTAATAAATACTTGTGGAATTCATTTGGAAATTCCAATCTCAATTCCTCGGAATTGTTATAACTAGTTCTAATTCCGTAGAATTCAAAATTTAGAATTGAGAATGAATAATTTTTAATACCAAATATTTCATTTCAAAGTGAATTCTTTAAAACTTATGAAATTCATTTATACCAGATATGTAAATGTTGGAATTTATAAGTTGATTCACAGATTGGTAGCAAGCTTTCAGCTTCATAGGAAACCTCTATTCATCTGACCATCTCGAGAAGAAGTTGCCACTCTCCTTCCTTTGCTTGAGGGTAAAGGAAAAGGCAATCTGCAACTCTAAATTCATCGTTTGGTTGTTAAGAAACATAGTTTAATACCTAATGCTTGACATGGGAGAAGTCTAGTCTTCTTATTTTAATCAGAAATTCCCACTCCCAAGCCTTTTCCCCTTCTATTTAAAACTCGCTGGTTCTTTGGAAGCACCAAAGCAAAACTCAATGAAACAGAGAGGAAGAGAAACAGAGAGGCTAACCCAATCCAACTACTAAGCTCATTTCTCACATCACAAGTAACTCAATCACTTCTCTTAAATTCCAGAGATATGGAATTCCACGCATCAACTGACTTTGAGGAGTATCCACTTCCTCCTAGAGTCTTTTTCACTCCACACCACGGTTCTGCATCCGATCCCCAACAGGTCCACATATCAATTGGTGGGATCGACCGCATTAGAGTCACCTGGATAACCGATGACAAAACTGTCCCTTCCACCGTCGAATATGGCACCGAACCGGGAACTTACCTCTCCAAGGCCAGCGGGGACAACAACAGTTCGTACAAGTTCTTACCCTATACCTCTGGTTCCATCCACCATGTGAGCACTGGACCCTTGGAACCCAACACCACTTACTACTACAGATGCGGCGGCCACGGCCCTGAATTCTCCTTCAAAACCCCTCCCTCAACTCTCCCTCTCGAAATCGCCATCGTCGGTAAGTCAAATCTTTCCGACGAATTGCATATCATATCCCAACAAATAAAAATTCCATATATCAAACCATCATTACTCTGTTTGATGGATGCAGGGGATTTGGGCAAAGCGACTGGACAAAGTCAACACTGCAAGGACTCGGAAGCAAGGACTACGACTTGCTGTTGCTCCCAGGGGATTTGTCTTACGCCAACAACAGGCAGCCTCTGTGGGACTCATTCGGCGGGCTGGTGGAGCCGGTGGCCAGCCGGCGTCCGTGGATGGTGACTCAGGGAAACCACGACATGGAGAGCTATCTGGTCGACGAGGCAGAGTCCTTCATGGCATACAATGCCAGGTGGCTAATGCCATATAAGCAGAGCGGGTCCACCTCTAACCTCTACTACTCGTTCGACGTGGCTGGAGGAGTCCACATCATCATGTTGGGTTCCTGTACCGAATTCGAACTCGGGTCGGACCAGTACAAGTGGCTTGTGGCTGATTTGGATGCGATTGATCGGAAAGCGACCCCGTGGGTTATCGTTTCGGTGCACATGCCGTGGTACAATACGAACTACGAGCATCAAGGGGATGGGGAAGGGATGAGGCTAGCCATGGAAGAGCTGCTTTATAGGGCTAGAGTGGACGTTGTCTTTGCTGGCCATGTTCATGCCTACGAAAGATTCGTAAGTCTTTATTGAAATTGGCAATCAGGAACATATTCTACATACTCAATGGGAATAATAATCTTGTTTAATGTCTGGGATTTGGGTGCAGACTAGGATATACGACAATGAGGCTTATCCATCGGGTCCGATCTACATTACAATTGGGACTGGCGGGTTCCAGGGAGGAATTGAACTATCGTAAGGAGAACTGTTATTATCTCTTACGAAATAACTATTTTGGGTCAGAAGTTTGAAAACTTAAACTGTTGGATTTTTGGTTGTGAATCTAATTGAAGGTTTAAGGAGCCGAAACCAGCATTGTCGATGCATCGGGACGCGAGATTTGGGCATGGGCGGCTGAGGATTTTGGATGCGAAGCGAGCGCATTGGTCGTGGCATCCGAATGACTCCGATGTGGCTGAAGATGAGGTGTGGTTGACCTGTTTAGCAGCAGCTCCTGAGGATGAGTCGTGATGCAGAAACGAATGACAAGCTCGACAGATTTATTTGTTTTGCTGCAACTGATTTAGCAGCTCCCCCGAACTTTGAAATATCATTTTGGTTCCTCAACATCCAAAAGAAATGTAGTTTCCACTTACTTTTTAGTGAACCCTACTCATGTTTTGCATTGGAGGAAACGGGTTCCTCCTAAGTTTTTCTTCTAAAATTTAACGAGTTATATCTTTTGCATTTTAATTAGAAGTTCAAAAAATATGTATACAAAAAATTCAGATTAATCATACTCTTTAAAATGAAAAATAATTTGATGTATTTTTTAACACAAAAAAATAAAGACGGTAATATTATATTATATGGTGGTAGGTAAATGTATCATGGTAGTATGAATATATCATAATGTGGTATATGGTGGTACATTTGGTTCTCAATTTTTTTACCAAAATATTATCAAATTGTATAGATCATCACGATGAACGTGTTTCTTGTGTGCATAATTTTTCAAATTTTGAGATAAAAATAAAGAGGGTATGGACTACGGAGTGCTGTCAGGTGGTAATGAGTGGTTAGAAAAAGTGGGTGAGGGAAGGGTTTGGCCACAATGGGGAGAGGGAAATATGATATTTAGTATGTTATTTTTTTTGGTAAAATCAATATAGATTTGATCTCATCACTTTATTTTAATAACTTGATCATTGATTTTACATACATAGTAATAACTAATTATGAAAAATATTTCGATATAGTATTTTTAATTTGGACATAATTTTTTTATCACTAATTAAATATGACACCATCAATGATGAAATCACAATAATTTGCAGAAGACAATGACTCATCACATATTTCACAGAATAATTGGTGCCATCAAATTTTTTTGCCAACTTTAATCATATTGAGTGGTAAAATCAATTATTCATCCAACTTTAATCATATAGAATGACATGTGTCATCAACTAATCATGCGACTTTAATCATATTGAGTGGAGTCATCAACTGTTTATGCAACTAAAATCATGTTGAGTGGTGCCATCGACTGTTCATCCAATTGTAATCACATTATTGCTGGAGAATCTTTTCGCGTTTCTATAAATGTAGGCCAAACGTTGTCAATCTATTCATCACAACATTCAACCTTGTTTATTCTCTCTACTTTGTATTTCTCTTTACACACCCAAACCTCTTTTTGCATCATGACTTCCTCTAGTACAGAAGTTGATGAGAGGCAGCATGAAACTGATGACAGGGATTTGGAGTATGAGTGCTAGCTTGAACGTGATCGTCAACAATTGATGGGACGGCAGGAGCTTTCTTCTTCCAAGAGCAAGCACCATCATATTGGCATAGTTGACATCCACGTAAATCAGTGAGGCGTAATAGGATAGAAGCACACCAACGATGCTAGGCTCTTTAGAAGCATTATTAATAGGGTTAATACCTTGTTATGCCCTGAACTATGACCATGTAATCAACTTTGGCCAGTGGTTTGAGAAATTAACATCCTGGCCCGAACTATGCAGCATATAGACAAAATTGGCCTGGAGCGTGGTTTGACCGTTTGTTTGGACGGTCAACACCGTTGACCGTTAGTCAACTGTCCAGGTCACTGCCATGTCAGCATAAAAAATTATAATTTTATTTTTCTTTTTATTTCATTTACAAAATTGAATAATTAAAAAAAAAAAACAAAAACAAAAACTTTTGGCCCACCCATCCCCACCTTATCCCCTCACCTTCTTTCCTTTTCTATCAAACCCAAACAAAATGCTGGACGAGAAAGTAGTATTGGACGCGGCGAAGCAAGGGGCGAAGAGTTTGGGGAAGGCGGTCGCCCCGATAGCCACCCAACATGTCAAAATGTTGTTCGGAGTCAACAAGGGGCGAAGAGTTTGGGGAAGGCGGTCGCCCCGAGGCCGTGTTGAAAGACGCGGCGGCGACGGCGGGGGGAGGAGGAGGAGGGCTCAGCTACCAAGACGGCGAGTGGGTCGACAACCTGGCGCGTATGAGGGACGAGGCAGCGGATCTGCTGAAGAGCTACTCGGAGAGGAAGCGGCGGCACGACGCCATCATGAACCGGCGGTTCAACTACGTCAGCTTGGCCAACTACGCGGTGTCGGTTCCTGGGTACTGGGTGGAGAACCACTTCGCGGCTCTGAAGGTGAGCAAGATCAGGGAGAGGCTGGATGCACCATAAAAGACAGAATTGAGAATTCACAAACCCTAATTAGTCCAATTTAATCGATGATCGAGAGAAGGGGACAGGCAGGCAGACCTTCGGTGGCGGTGTCCTGCTGGGCCTCGCAGACGATGGAGGAGCAACGGGGTGGAGTGGGGGTGAGGGATCGGAAGGAGCGAGCCGGGTATGCGAGTTTGAGACCTCTGGCGGTGGGGAAAGGGAGGGATTGAGGGCATGGAGATAGAAAGGAAGAAGCGGTGCCGCCAAGGCAGGAGGAAGAAGGTCTGAGAAGAGAAGAAGAGGGGCGAGGGACGACGACGGATTCGAGAACGGCGGTGGCCATGGGGAGAAATCGCCGGACGGGATGAGGGATCTGAGGAGTGAGAGAGGAGGCGGCTCGTCGGGGAAGAAGGAGGAAGAAGATAGAAGATAGGGTTTGTTTGGGTTTGATCGAAAGGAAAGAAGGTGAGGGGATAAGGTGGGGATGGGTGGGCCAAAAGTTTTTTTTTGTTTTTTTTTTAATTATTCAATTTTGTAAATGAAATAAAAAGAAAAATTAAATTATAATTTTTTTATGCTGACATGGCAGTGACCTCGACAGTTGACTAACGGTCAACGGTGTTGACCGTCCAAACAAACGGTCAAACCACGCTCCAGGCCAATTTTGTCTATATGCTGCATAGTTCGGGCCAGGATGTTAATTTCGCAAACCACTGGCCAAAGTTGATTACATGGTCATAGTTCAGACCATAACAAGGTATTAACCCTTATTAATAAGCTTCATGAAGCTATACATATGTATGTGCAATTTGCAGGATGTTTATATATGATTAGGTATAGTTCTTACGTAGATGAAGCCATTAAATATAAACAAAATTTTGATAATGGGTACAACTTTTTTCATATGATCTACTATTTAATTTCAATAGTTAACATAACTTGCAAGAAAAAAAAATTTAATTAATAAAATTAATATTAAGACACAATTAAATTATTTTAATATTAAATCATACATAAAATAAAATATCTGCATTAAATTTTCAATCTACTCTTTTCCTTCATCTTTTCCTCCTCACTTTCCCTGAAAAACAACATTTTCCTTATCATTTCTTTCCTCGCAAATTTTCCTTCTCCTCCTCATTTCCTTCCCCTCTTTAGAAACAAAGTGTTAGAGGTCAGCAGGTTTTGCACATATAATACCAAGGATCATCATCGGTGGTCTAAAATCCCAAATAATAGAGGGGACTCAACTCGCAATTAGATGAACCAAAATATCGATCGCGAAATTTAGCCCATAACTTGTCTAAGCCTTCCAGGAACAACCTTCTCCATTGTCTTCATTCTTTCACGTAATCTTTCCAACTATTTTTTCTCCTCTTCTTTATATAATCCCCTGATTACTCGTTGGGCATACAATTCCACAATAAGCGGCCCAATACCTTTCTCACAACTTCATTAACACCACACAATACATCCCCTACTCATCACCTAAAAAATCAAGGAAGAAATTTACTTTGTTATCCTGCATGGCGCCACCCTAGCAAAATTCATCATTGTTGATTAACCCACCATCGGTGTAAATTATGAAAACTCCATGGTCCAGAGTTATCCAATATTGACAGTAGGAGATAGAGGCATGCATATTTATATATATCTTCTTTTGAGAATTTAAATAGTCAATGAACCAACAAGCCTCCCTCCGAGCAAATTAACCCTCTTTGAGCTTGAGTTATTTTTCCTTTGATTATTTTGTGTTGAGAATGATAGACGTTTGTGACAATTATGCTTCTAAAAGGTGATTTTACGCTAGGTTTCTTGTGTTTTAGCATGTTTCAGGATTTAACAGGTAAAAGCAGCCCCAGAGTCAAAAGTTGGACGAAAAGAGCGAAAATCGGGAGAAGAGGTGAAAAACCGGCAGTTCACGGTTTCCCTTGGGAGTTCACAGTCTGTTAAGACCGTGAAGAGGAGGCATTGGCCGTGAACATCGAGGCGTCCAGGGCATTTTCAGAAGTTACTGACGCTAGGCAAGTTCACGGTCACTAAGACCGTGAACTGGAGCTGTTGCCCGTGAACTTGTACAAGTGAAGCGGTGCGTTTCGTCGCCAACCTTGAGTTCACGAACGCGTTCAAGAGTTCACGACCGTGAATTGAGCCTAATCCCTGTTTAAAAGGAGAGCTGAAAGGAAGAAAGAAGAGGGAGCCGAAGAGTGAGAAAATATCTTCTTCTTCAGATTTTAGAGAGAGAAAGAACGAACCAAGGAAGAAAGAAGGCTAGGGTTTGCTCCAAGTGGTGAATTAGGAAGATTCGCCCCAGGAGAAGATCAACATAAGCTCAAAGGAGATTAGAAGCATCACCATGATGGTTTCTACCTCTTCCTCTTGTGTTTCTCCCCTTTCTAGCATGGAATAGTTTCCTTTTTCACTTGGGTGTTGTGAAACCCTAACTATTTACCATGTAGTTTTTGTGTGAATTGAATGATTGTTTATGGGTGTTGTTTAATTCAATGATTGAGTTATTTTTCATGTTGATTGTGCATGTTTGTGCTTAGCAATCTAATTGGCCATTCTAATCTAGATTAGAGGAGAAACCCCCCTTCAAGGGAGGCTCAATTGAGTTGGGATTCCTAGGGCTTTTAAAGCCACCTATCTAGGTTAATATAGGGCAACCCTCTATGTTGAATTAAGCAATTTGGTTTGAGTGAGAGAGTAAGTCAACCATCGATTGCCTTAACTAGACCTGGCAATCGAGTCAGGTTGGGTAATTTCGGGTTGGGAATCTCAGGTTACGGGTCTTCACGGGTCGGTTCATGATGGGTTTGCTGATTTTGGGTCAAATATTAACCCAACCCATCGGGTTTCGGGTCAGGTTTCGGGTCATGAGCGTTCTCAGAAATAATATCAAACATGCTTCATAAATTTTTAAAGAACACAAATTTTTGCGTATGTGCAACCGGGGCACCCGCCTTGAGGAGGTAGTGATGACCTTTGTCGCCTCCAGCTCGAAAAAGTTTGAAAGAATCGACAGGTTCATTGGAGAGGCAACAGAGAAGTTCTCTATCATCGAGGCGGGGTTGGAGAGCCAACAAACCCACCTGACTAGACTGGCCACAAGTATAGAGATTATCTCACAAGCGGCTCGTTCTTGGAAGTCAGTCGACGAAGTAGAAGTAGGGGCGGTTACTCTTCAAAGTGGAAGAGAGGCCAAAGAGTTACCACCAAAGAAAAAGCCGCTCACAACAGAGGAGCAACAAATGGCTGATAGCTTCCCCGCACAACCGGAAGCCACAAGTGAAAAGTAAAAGGAGGATGTCACTTCGACACCTCAATCGGAGCGAGAGAAGGGAAAGGTAACCCCAACTCTCCTCTTTCCTTCACGACTCCGCAATGACCGCATGGCAGCGAAGTTTGCCCACTTTATGGAGTTGATGAACCAGTTGCATTTAAACATCCCCTTCATGGAGGTCGTTACCCAAATGCCCAAGTACGCAACATACTTGAAATACCTCCTCGTCAACAAGAAAAAGCTAGAAGAGGTAACTACGGTGAGCTTGAATGAGGAATGCTCTGCCATCCTGTAGAACCACTTGCCTACCAAGAGCAAAGATCCAGAGAGTTTGACTTTAAGTTGGTAACATGTGCATAGGAAAGTCCTAGGCGGATCTAGGAGCTAGCATAAATGTGATGCCCTATAAGTTGTTTCAAAAGCTAGAACTAGGAGAACTTTCAATTGGTAGATAGGTCTATAGTACGGCCTAAAGGTTTTGTGGTGGACTTTCTCATTAAAGTAGGACCTCTCATATATCCTGTCGACTTTGTTATCTTAGACATTGATGAGAATGTTGAGGTCCCCCTCATCTTGGGTAGACATTTCTTAGCCACCGCCAAGGCTTTGATTGATGTGCATGGGGGAAAGTTGGTGCTTAGGGCAGGGGTGGAGGAGGTTACATTCTCTATTGATGATAGCATGTAGTTGTCTCGTTGTCATGATGATTTTGATTATTGCGAAGAGGTTTTTGACTTCATGGAGGCACTCGCATCCGCGGGTGCCCTTACTTCTGACCTTTTTGAGGAGTGTTGTTTGGTAGGAACGGACGCCCCAGACTCCCCGGAGAATGGAAACCAACCCTTGCAAGATCAAGACGTGGAGGCTTACCCTCAATGCCAAAACTCCCTACCTCTTTGGAGGAACCCCTCGAGTTGGAATTGAAGTCGCTGCCTCCTCACCTCGAATACGCCTTTTTGAGGGATGATGGAAAGTTTCCAGTCATCATCAACGCCAATCTTACACCGCAGCAGAAGGCCGAATTAATTGGGGTCCTAAGGCGTCACAAGAGGGTGATAGCATGGAAGATCACAGATATCCGGGTCAGACCAGTTCGCCTGGCTGGTGACCAACTTGGCCCGAATCGACAGAACAATGACGCTGTGGGTTTTCGTATCGTTGCCCACGCCATAGTACAATAGCAAAGACGGGAGTCAAGGGGACGGGGAAGGATGAAAGTAGCCATGGAAGAGCTGCTTTATGAGGCTAGAGTGGATGTTGTCTTCACTGGCATATTCATGCCTACGAAAGATTCGTAAGGCCCTGTTAAAATAGTTAATGAGCCATAGTGGAGTTTACTCACAGTAAGCAGTGTTGTTATTCTCGCTAACTATTTTCAGTGAAACTAATTGGGCAGTAAGAAATTAAAAAGGTATGATTCTTTGCTGTGAAAATAAATGAAGGTTTACGAAGCCAACTCCAACGTTATCGTTGTATCGAGATGCAAGGTTTGGACATGGGCGACTGAGGATATTGGATGAGAAACGAGCCCATTGGTCCTGGCATCCCAATGACTCGGATGTCGCTGAGGACGAGGTGTGGTTGACATGTTTAAGCGCAACTCGTGATGATTAGCGGTGATGCAGGTTCGATGAATCTCAGCAGTATGGTTTGCTACTACTGTGAGCAGAATTGCAGGAGTTAGTAACAACGGGGAGCGGCTGAATATGCAATATTCCTTATTGCAACCGGATTACATGAGGAAGAAGAAGTTTTAATGAAGAAACGTTTCAAGTTTATATACTTCAACATGTGCTTAGGCCAAACCTACGTTGTTTGGTTTAGAAGCTATTAGCCGTTGGTGACTTGTAAGACTAATTTAAATCAGCCGCCTAATATAAAAGTAAGCAGAGGAAACCCTGAGAGCTCTGAGGGTTCTACTATTCTATAATCCACCTCTAAATTCATATGGTATTAGATGGAAAAAAAAGCTTCTGTCGCAGTCTAGTCAGTAACAAACAGCACCATCATTGGGACACGCAGCTAATAGAGGAGTAACTGGTATGCAATTTGGGCCATTTGAGCAGCAGTAGCCATATAATCCACCCAGAGGTGATGTCATAAAATCCGACAACCTTTCCGCTTGAATCCCAATGAAGCTTTGAATCAAGTAATTGGTAAACAAACTGATTTGCGCTTTAATTACCGGACCTATATCAACATCCTCATCGCAAACGCAACAAATTGATCAACACCCATAGGATCCATACACTCCACCAACTGTTGAATTCACTTTCTTGAAAACCAATTGAAGAACCAAATTAGTGTGACAAGAATAAAGAGAGAACAAGAGTATCTGAAACATGTTATCCACAAAACGTAGCGCGATCGTGATGGAACTCCCAATCACCTAGTCGCATTCATTTTTTTTTTATATGTATTGTTGGCAACATCACATTTACTGATGAACTTTGCAAGAAATGGAGCGGTTTAACGAATAGTTGTAGTTTCATAGAACTGAGTCCCCTGATTCCAGGAAACCCCTGTCCCTTTTGCCACTCTCCTTCGTTTAGCTGACTCACTGTCCGTGAGCCTTTTACCTTGAGGGTGAAGGAAAAAGCAAGTTGCAGCGCAAAATCAAAATGACAACATAGTTTGGAGTTTTCAAAATTTCCTAAGTAATTACGAGGCTTTGTTTAATCCCTAATAATTGACATACAGGATGTAGGAAATCATCAATGTTATCACTACTGCAACAACCACCCACCTGCAACAACCATTACTCCTATGAGCTGGAAGATAATGGTCTGCTATCACCCATGCTCCTCCAGCACACCCATGCTTCCAGTATGGGTCTTATTGTTGTTTATTGTTCATTGTTGTTCTTCTTCCTTGTATAAATAGATTAGGAACCCTTTATAACAAATCAAGCTTTCCATCAATAAAATCATATTAGCAAATTCATCATGGTATCAGAGCTGGAATCAGATTCCAGTGAGGGAAAGCCTAAGAAAAAGAAAAGGAAGAAAAGAGTTATGCAGAGTTTCATACCATTCTTCCGAATTTCTATTCTTCTGTTCTTCGGTTTCCACTATACAAAGTTCTCTTTCGATCTTCAGCCATGAGTGAGCATTCTCCAGGCTGCTCCTCGTCAATCATGCTTCCGCCATCAGTCCATTCATTTCCCATCACGAGCATGCCTTTTCCAGGCTGCTCCTCTTCCATCTCATCCTTCCACCATCACAAATAAACACCACCATCTCCGGCCCATCTCAGTAAGGGCCATCTCTCATCCAGGCGAAGTCCTTTCCTCCTTCAATCAATCTATCTGGCAGATCAATTCCCGGGGAGAGTCTCAGTCCGGCGAGCTCTCTAGTAGCCACTGCCGTTAATCAAATCGAGTCCTCCTCCCCTGCCACTGCTCGTCGCATCTCCGTCAATCCCTGCCGTGACTCATCCGGATCGAGGTAGGGGAGAGGTCCCTGTTAGTTTGTTACCACCGCCATCGAATCCAGTTCTTGTGGCACCACTCTCGTCTTCCCGGCCGCCAGCTTGTGCCTTGGAGGAAGAAGGGATTGCAGATCACCGGCGCGAAGACCATCAGCGTCCGCGACCACATCGATTGCGCCTCTTCCGCCGACACTGCCTTCGAGTTTGTCATCATCGTCGTCGTCGGGCAAGGTTGCTCAGATCCGAGCTCCCGACATTTCCACTATCTGCGACCAGCTGCTCTGTTTGTCGTCAAACGTCCACCACCACCGACGATACCTCTACTTCTCTTGTCGGATCTGTCTCCGTCCGTCGGCCTCCGTCTCCTGTTTCCACGCCGCGGGGTCGCCATCGCCGCCGCCGCTGTTGCTCGAATAAAAGAAGCAGAGCAGCGAAGTTCACCGCCGTCATCTGCTCTCACTGCCCGGAAAAGACAGATCCGCTGGAGTTGGTCCGCTGCCTCTTCCCTCACCATCGCCGCCGTAATCAGCTCCTCTCCAATCGTTCACTGCTGCTCCTCCGAATCAAACACGATCTGCACTCATCGTCAGTCTCCACCCGCCATCTGCCGTAGATTTCTTGCCGCCGCCGATCTGTGTTGTTGTTGCTGCTGCGGGAGTGCAGAGGAAGAAATGGAACGACAGAGAAGAAAAGGAGAGAAAGGAAAGTTCGTCTGAGAATTGAGAAAGGGAAAAGTGGCCGATGCAAAAAAAAAAAAAAAAAAAGGAAGAAGGTCATGGAGGAGCAGTCAGCGGCGGATTCTCCTAGGAAGGGGTATGGGGCTTCTCAACCAAATCGGGCCGTTTTGGGTTTTAAAATCCTAAAACAGATTTGGGCCGCATGCCTACTTTAAATGGTAAAAAAGGGTGGGCCGATCGTACTCTACCACAAAGCTGGGCCAGCTCCAATTCACAAGAGCTCTTTTGGGCCGCAATTAGTTAATGAGCAGAGAAGAATGGATGGGTTGTTATGTTCTCAATTGGGCTTGATATATAGATGAAGCCCAAACGGAGACAACCCATTTTTTATCATAAGCAGCGGCCAGCAAAGGGAATTTCTTTTCCCCAAAACCTACCTGAGTCAAGTTGGTTACAAGTCGTCATCCCAATGGTTCTAATGTCCCATTTTCAGGTTGTGGCAAGTTTCATTTGCAGGTAAGAAAACATATCATCACCAAACAACGTTAAAGCAGTGAAGATCATTACAACCCAAGAGTTGGTCGTCCCTCCACTAGCTATTGTTGGAGTGAATGACAGTTTTTGCCGGCAAAGAAAGTCAAACCACTATTCGAGGATTTCCGATTAGGTTGATTACCTTGACGTTTTTAGACGGTTATCCGATCCAAGAAAAGATCGACCCCTCGGCGTCCAAAAGGAAAATACAACCCAAGAAAAGATCGGCCCCTCAGCTTCACGAGGCACTCTCGATCAGATCGTCCCCATGGCGTTTTTAGACGGTTGTACGATCCAAGAAGAGATCGTCCCCTCGGCGCTTCAAATGGAAGAAACGATCCTAGAAAAGATCGACCCCTCGGTGTTTATTATTGGGCTAAGACCAATTATTCATCACCTTTCAAGCCGGGCATTCACAGTGTTCATGCTCCAGCTTGAGGGGGAGAATAAGGAGGATTGGGATGCTAACCAGCCAAGAAGCCGCAACATATCCTAAATTCAAGTTCCAGCGAAAAGAGGAAGGGAAAGCTAGCTAGCCAATGAGCAGCTGCTGTTCCAAAGAGAGGAAAGTTAGCTGAGAAGTAGCAACTTTTCCTGAGAGCTGTAAACGGCGCAAACCCAAACCAGTTGTTCAAAGAGACGCCATTAGTGTCCTCCAACATCGACCACGTCCAAGAAGTAACATAATCGTCCCCTATTCGTTCTGAACCATTCCTTTTCAAGCTTGACATTCTTGTCATTCATGTCTAAGCTTGAGGGGGAGTGTAGGAAATCATCAATGTTATCACTACTGCAACAACCACCCACCTGCAACAACCATTACTCCTATGAGCTGGAAGATAATGGTCTGCTATCACCCATGCTCCTCCAGCACACCAATGCTTCCAGTATGGGTCTTATTGTTGTTTATTGTTCATTGTTGTTCTTCTTCCTTGTATAAATAGATTAGGAACCCTTTATAACAAATCAAGCTTTCCATCAATAAAATCATATTAGCAAATTCATCACAGGAAACCTCTGTAGGCTATTCCTGGGACCATCTCGACGAAGAAGTTGCCACTCTCCTTCCTTTGCTTGAGGGTCGAGGAAAAAGCAACCTCTGCAACATAAAATAACAACTTTGTTTGTTATTTTCTTAACGGGTTCATGTCTAAAGTCATCATTTGGTTGTTAAGAAACATAGTTTAGTTACTAATGATTGACATGGGAGAAGTCTAGTCTTCTTATTTTATACAGAAATTCGCACTCCCAAGCCATTTGCCCTTCTATTTAAAACGCATACAAGGTGAAGGCTCAAGATTCTTTGGAGGCACCAAAGCAAAATTCACTAAAACAGAGAGACTAACAGAACCAACTACAAAGTTCATTTACCACATCACAAGTAACTTGATCACTTCTCTTAAATTCCAGAGATGTTATGGGACAATCCAAGTACCACATCGGAAATACAAGAGAAGGAATTCTTGTATATAAGTGTTCACCTAGCACAATTAGTACGAGGCCTTTTGGGTAACTTGATCACTTCTCTTAAATTCCAGAGATGTTATGGGACAATCCAAGTACCACATCGGAAATACAAGGGAAGGAACCCTTGTATATAAGTGTCCACCTAGCCCAATTAGTTCGAGGCCTTTTGGGGAGGATGACCAAGAGTAAAACCGATTTGGCCCAAAGTGGACAATATCGTACTAATTGAGCACCCCGGAATACAAGGGAAGGAACCCTTGTATATAAGTGTCCACCTAGCCCAATTAGTACGAGGCCTTTTGGGGAGGATAACCAAGAGTAAAATCGTGCGGACTTGGCCCAAAACGGACAATATCGTAATAATTGAGCACCCCGGTTCGACAAGTGGTATCAGATCCTGGTTCGCTTGGGGTGGTGGACGTCAGTTTCGTGGATATCCTCATTCGGTGGCCTCGAGATTTGCGATTCGCATCTATTTGGCGGATTAAGGGAGATCTGTGTCTTAGTTATTTGGTGGATCCAGGAGAGATCGACGTTTGGGTTTGGTGGATCAAAGAGAGTTCCGCGTTTGAAAAAAATCCTTGTACCTAGAAGCCCAACGATACAAGGTGTCTGGCGGATCAAGTTAATCGCTGAGGTGAGGACACGAAGTTCGTGGTCCTTGACTTGAGGGGAGGATTGTTATGGGACAATCCAAGTACCACATCGGAAATACAAGGAAAGAAACCCTTGTCTATAAGTGTCCACCTAACCCAATTATTACGAGGCCTTTTGGGGAGGATAACCAAGAGTAAAACCGACAATATCGTACTAATTGAGCACCCAGGTCCACATATCAATTGGTGGGATCGACCGCATTAGAGTCACCTGGATAACCGATGACAAAACTGTCCCTTCCACCGTCGAATATGGCACCAAACCGGGAACTTACCTCTCCAAGGCCACCGGGGACAACAACATTTTGTACAAGTTCTTAACCTATACCTCTGGTTCCATATTCTCCTTCAAAATCCCTCCCTCAACTCTCTCTCGAAATCGCCATCTAGGGATGGCAATGGGTCGGGTCAGGGACGGATATTGCATATCCGTTACCCTACCCAAAGTAGTTCGGGTTTTACCCGTACCCATACCCACATAAGAAACGGGTAGAAAATTCAAACCATGCCCATACCCGTTCGGGTTTCGGGTATCCACGGTTATCCATGGGTAATAGTTTCTCTTTATAACTCTAACCAATATATTAATATTCACACGTATTCTCACGTTATGTAAGACGAAAAGTACGACAATAATTCACTAGAATGAAGAAAATTAATTAAAACATTACAATTTCATAAAAATATTATATTTATATGCTAAATATAAAATATTTTAGAGAAAAAATTGATTATTTCTAGACAAAATACTTATGCATGTGTATAATCGGGCGGGTTAGGGTTGGATAGTGAGAAAACCATGCCCACCCATTACCCATAATATTCGGGTTCGGGTTTTACCCATATCCACTAAAAATCATTCGGGTTCCGGTTTTACCCTACCCAATTAAATCGAATTCGGGAGGCTATCCACAGTTACGAATATTATTGCCATCCCTATCGCCATCGTCGGTAAGTCAAATCTTTCCGATGGCTGGCATATCATATCCCAACAAAAAAATTACATCTATCAAACATGCCAATACTCTGTTTGATCGATGCAGGGGATTTGGGTCAAAGCGACTGGACAAAGTCAACACTGCAAGGACTCGGAAGCAAGGAATACGACTTGTTGCTCCAGGGGATTTATCTTACGCCTGTTAATATAATATCATCTCCCTTTTTGTAATTAACCAAGTGGCATAGTAGAGCTAGGTTTAGTCTATATATTTCGACTATATATATGTGTATAGGGTCATCAGAACGGATTATCGGATTATTGTGATAATAAGATTGCCTGAGAGTGCTCACTCTCCGTGGATTAGGCCTATTCATATCGAACAGGAAACCCACGTAAATCCCGTGTCTCATTCTTTATGCATGATTTTTGTGGTATTTTTGACATGGTATCAGAGCTTGTGTAATTAGCTCATATCTGGGATTCTTCTTTCTCAGTTTGTCTGTCGACGTTTTCTGTTCGGCTAGGGTTTCTGGTGCTGGTTGGCATTCCTGCTCAGAGCTTATCCTTCAATTCGGCAGCCTTCTTCTAGGCTGGGTTTTATTTTTCGGAGCCTTCTTCTCGGCTGGAGATTTTTGGCTCGTTGTCTTCTTCAGGGATCGCTTTTCCCCACGTCGTCTTCTGCAGGGATTGATTTTCCCATCTTTCTTTTGGTTCTCCTCGGCGCTACCTGGCGAGCGCGCATCATCTTCCATGGGATTGGTTTTCCCCTTCATCTTCTTACAGGGGCTCGCTTGTCCCTTTTTGGTTTGATTCTCGATTGGCACTACCCTGCTGAGGGTTGTCCAGTTGTCCTTGATTCGGTTCAATTATTCTGCCCGCTGGACTTATTTGGCGTGGGATGCTGGATTATTCCAATTGGCTGGTCTCCTTTGCTTCTCGGTTGGTACGTGTCCTGCTCCTTATTATTTTTTGACTTTGTGTTATCATGGAACTTGATCGTGGTGATTCGTGACTCTCATTCTCAGCATGACTCCTCTTGTCAGTTCGAGCTTGAGACTCATCTTGCCTCCTTATCCCAGGGAGATCGCTCTATTCGTGATTATTATCGTGCTGCTACTAATCTCTGGATTGAGTCTAACATGATGATGGCCTCACTTCTTAGCCAGCCTATGTCTGCCGAGTTTGTTACTGCTCAAAAGAAGGCTCGTCTCATGCAGTTCTTGTCAAAGTTGAATCCACAGTATGAGATTATGTGCTGCAATTCTTAGTCATAATATTGCTACTATGGAGGCTGCTCTTCCCGAGCTCACCCGCAAGGAACGACGCCTTTCTACACAGGCAAATGTGGATACTCATCTTCAGATGGTTCATTCTGCTTTTGCCGCGTCCTCCTCGACGCGTCGTTACCCTCCTTCTGGGGTCTCGTCTTCTGGTTCATTTGCTGGTGATTCGCGCTCTGTTCAGGGATCCTCTCGGCATCAGTTTACTGCCTCGGCTTCTAGTGATGTTCGTTGTCATTATTGTCAGGAGCAGGGCCATATCCAGCCTCATTGTCGTACTTGAAATCTCTGTACTTATTGTAAGAGGACTGGTCATATCATCCTTGACTGCCCACGATTGCGCAATTGTCCTCCCCGTCCGGGTTCCACGTCTGGTCCAGCTACTAGCGCTTCCTTTGCTGTCCAAACTGTTGGGACTTTTAGGAACGAGGGTACACGTACGATAGCCCGAGACCGGATGACCAGGATTATGATAGAGTCGTGAACTACGTTCACTTTCCGTAAAGAATATTTCCACCCTCAACAAGCCTAGGGTTACAGGAAATTTCTTCGTAGGATAAAACTATCACCACTTTAGGTTCCAGGCCTAAGTACCTAAAGCATACTTAGAAGTTTAATAGGAAGAAGAAAGAATAATTTTTGGTGCATGTCCTATCATTGCCGAGTCCTTCTTACTTATAGAGAAGGAAACGCTGCATTGAAAGATTGTCACCTTTCAATTTGTTGTCGGTTGGGATGGGAACTGCCAAATTTTTGTTTGGCCCAAGCAACACACCATTTCATTTCATTGTAAATGAAACGTTGCTTTATTTTGATTTGAATTTAAATAAGACTGTTTCATACAAAACCGTCCATGCAAATCAAATACAAAGGGACGTATCCCTTGTATGAGAAACCTATAGCATCATTTAAATTCAAACCTAACGTCGCTATTAGTGGGAAATCTCATGTTGCATAAAATAATTAAAGGAACGCGTCCCTTAATTGCATGGACAACATTTATACTTTTCCACCAAAAAACTCAGCAACGTCCATAATTGACAATTTGGTTTGCTCAGTCTAATCTCAAGCCGGCTGGTCGGTCCAACCCAAATCCGATTTAACTTGGTTCAACCAAATTTCCAACACAAACTACCTCTTCCGCTGCTCCTACAGCGCCTTCTTCGCCTACGGTGACTGGTCTCACTTCTGAGTCACTTGACACCCTCATGCAGCAGGCTCTCCAGTGCATTCTTCCTATTGCACTTAATGTTGCCTTCTCTGCTGCCTCTGGTTCAGATAATTCTCGTTGGCTTCTTGACTCTGCCGCCTTTAATCATATGACCCGTCTTCATTCTGACGTTACTCATACTCAACCGGTTAAGGACATGTCTCTTCAAGTTCCCAATGGGGCACATATTCCTGTCTGTGGGGTTGGTGATATACAGAGTCGGACAGTTCAATTGCCAGATACCTTGCATGTTCCGAATTTCGTTTCGAATTTGGTCAGCGTTGGATAGTTGGCCGAAAAGGGGTGTCGTGTTGTTTTTTATGCTTATGGATGTCTTGTGCAGGACCAGATAACGGGGAAGTCTCTAGGCCACGGAAGTACGCAGGGTCGCATCTATCTTCTTGATCGTCTGTTTCAACCTCCCCGTTCGCTGCCTACTGTGTTGATTGGTGGCACATCGACGATCGACGGTGGGAAGCCTGGCGACGTGTCTTCTTTATTTCAGACATTGTCTAGTTCTAGTTTTCATGTTACTCGGATAATATTTGGCATTTGTGGCATTCTCGGCTTGGCCACGCTCATACTTTGCGATTACAGTCGATGTTTAAACTGGATTTGTTACCTGATAAGCTGCGTATTTCTTCGGTTCCTTCTTCCTAGTGTATGAGTTGTGTGGCTGCTAAAATGGCTCAACTTCCCTTCTCGCCTAGTACCAGTGATATGACTGAACTATTCCACGTGGTTCATTCTGATTTATGGGGGCCTTCTCCTGTCACTTCCCGGCTTGGTTATCGTTACTTTGCGTTGTTTATTGACCAAGCTACTCGTTACACGTGGGTTTATTTCTTGCGGTTCAAAACCGAGTTCGCTACTGTGGCACATGAGTTTATTCACATGGTTCAAACCCAGTTCTCTCGCACTGTTCAAATTTTGCGTTCTGATCCGGGTGGAGAATTTAACTCTCTTCTCCTTCATGATTTTTATAAATTGGAGGGTATCTTGTCTCAATAGTCTTGTCCTAGTGTTTCGCAACAAAAAGGCATGGTAGAACGGAAAAATCGTAATGTTTAGGAGCTTTCTCGTGCTATTCTTCTTCACTCTTATGTACCATCGCAATTTTGGGTGGAAGTTGTTCACACAGTGGTTCGTCTTATTAATAGCCAGATAACATCGGTTCTCAAGAATCAGTCCCCTTACTATTCATTGTTCTCCAAGCATCCCGACTATTCTTAGCTACGTGTGTTAGACTGTCTTTGTTTTGTTCTCCTAGCTCCCCACGAATGAAATAAACTTAGCTCCAAGACTGTGAAGTGTGTTTTCATTGGTTATAGTGATCGTCACAAGGGGTTCTTGTGGTAAAACCCGGTTCAGCGGCGTCTTCGCATTTCTAGGGATGTTATCTTCTTTGAACATCTGATGTATTATGCTGCAGATTCATCTTCACGCTCTGACTCGTGCGATTTTTTTCAGCGTTCCCTTCTTCTCTCCTTGATGACGATGAGGACACTGATGTCCATCCTCGAGTCGAGCCTACTCCTGTTCATCTACCCGACCCACCTCCTTCTGCCCCAGCTATTGTGGAACCTCCTCCTCTCCGTCGGTCCTTACGCGCCAATTTGGGTAAACCTCTTTCCTATCTCACAGAGAATTTTATTACATATGTCATGGAGCCTCTTGTTGTTCCACACTCATATCGTCAGACTCGTAGTGATCCTCGCTGGCAGGCTGCCATGGATGTTGAGACAATGCATTGGAGGAAAATCACACAGGGGATTTGGTCCCGCGTCCGCCGCCGTCTGTTCCCGTGATTGGTTCGCGTTGGGTTTATAATATTAAGCTTCATCCGGATGGGTCTCTAGAGCGATTCAAGGCTCGGGTTGTTGCTCAAGGTTTTCGTCAGGAATTTGGTATTGACTATAATGAAACCTTCGCTCCGGTTGTTCATATGCAGACTGTCCAGACTATTTTTGTCGTGGCTGCCACTAATAATTGGCCTCTTCGACAGCTAGATGTTAAAAATGCCTTCTTACATGGTGACTTGAAGGAGACAGTCTACTTGGAACGACCTCCTGGTTATTCTAAAGGTGATGCTTCTACAGTTTGTCTTCCTCGTCATTCTATGTATGGCCTCAAACAGGGGCCCCGTGCTTGGTTTGATACCTTTCACCAGGCGGTTCGGCAGGCTGGGTTCACGCAGAGTTCCTATGATCCCTCTCTCTTCCTCCGGCGCACTATTCATTGTATTCTCATGTTACTTATTTACTTGTTGACATGATCGTTACTGGTAGTGACCTCGAGGGCATCGAGGAACTTAATGCTTCTCTCAGCTCGTCCTTTCATATTAAGGACCTTGCTGCATTGTCTTATTTCCTTGGGATTGAGGTTCAACGAAACTCTAATGGTATTTTTCTGAACCAGCATAAGTATATTATGGACTTTTTGGACCAGGCTCATCATGCCGACTGTACTCTGTGCTCTACTCCTATGGAGCAAAACGTGAAGTTGAGTCGTGAGGATGGTGATCCGCTTCGTGATGGTACGCAGTATAGACAGATTGTGGGTAGTCTCATGTATCTTCTTCACACTCGTCCGGATCTTGCTTATGCTATTCAGGTTGTGAGCCAGTTTATGTCTGCTCATTGTTCCTGTCATCTTCGTGCGGTTCAGCGTATCCTACGCTACCTGAAGGGTAATTCTGATGTTGGTCTTCTTCTTCCTTCTCATGCTGATCGAATCTTGCGTGCATACGTTGACGATGATTTGCCGGTTGTGTTGATACCCATCGTTCGACGTCGGGATGGTGTGTACAGTATGGTGGTGCTTTTATTTCCTGGCATTGTCGCAAACAGGAGAAGGTTTCAAAATCTTCTACCGAAGTCGAGTATCGCTCTATGTCTGAAGTCAGTTTTGAACTTATTTGGCTACAACGTCTTCTTACAAAGATTGAGGCTCATGTTGTTCTTCCTATGCGTCTTTTTGGAGATAATACCAGCGCGATTCAGATCGCCAATAATCCAGTTCTGCATGACCGGACTAAACACATTGAAGTTCATGTGCATTACATCCGGGAACTTATTGCTGATGGATGTCTTAATCTCTACTACATTACGTCTGAGGATCAAATTGCCAATCTCTTGACTAAGGCAGTTTTGTCCTCGCGTCACTGGTTTCTCTCTGGCAAATTGATGGTGCGTACCGCCCATCAATTTGGGGAGGCTGTTAATATAATATCATGTCCCTTTTTGTAATTAACCAAGTGGCGTAGTAGAGCTAGGTTTAGTCTGTATACTTTGAGTATATATATGTGTATACGGTCATCAGAACTGATCATTGGATTATTGTGATAATAAGATTGCCTGAGAGTGCTCACTCTCCGTGGACTAGTCCTATTCATATCGAACAAGGAAACCACGTAAATCCCATGTCTCGTTCTTTGTGCATGATTTACGTGGTATCATTTACAACGCCAACAATAGGCAGCCTTTGTGGGACTCATTCGGCCGGATGGTGGAGCCTGCGGCCAGCCGACCTCCGGGGATGGCGACAGAAGGAAACCACGAAATGGAGAACTATCTGGTCGGCGAGGCAGATTCCTTCAAGGCATACAATGTCAGGTGGCTAATGCCACATAAGCAGAGTACTAAAATACAAGTTTCTATCATCCCCGCTTCCTTCGAAAAACAACCTTGTTCCCAAGGTTGTTCCTCTAGCTCACTGGGTCTCCCCCTCGCCATTTCCAACGTCCTCAGCATAGTCTTCTGCTTCATCCTCCCATCGTCCCACTAGCATCATCAAATCCGGCTTGGAGCACTGATGACCAATGGTGAATCGGCCATCACACTTGAAACACTTGCCCTCCCGTCTTTTCTGGTCCACCTCCTCTAGGGAGATCCGCACGAACCCCTTCGGTATGGTCCGGGGTCCCTCCCTGGTCACTGGTGTGGTGTTCCCGCCCCCGGTACTCGCCCCTCCTGCACTTTCCACGGCTGTTCCTCCTCTGCTGCCTCCGATTCCACTACTGCTCCCCCCTCCACTTGGCTTCGTGTGACGTCCAATGGTACCCTTCCAGCTGGCAAGTTCTTCTTCCTTGTGACCTGCAAGACGAAAAGCAGCCTTCAAAGAGCTTGTCTCAAATACGCGAATTGCTGCTGCTATCTCGGGCTTGAGACCCGCCATGCATAGCCCTACCAGGGTGTCCTCTGGCACCCCTTTGCACTGGTTGCCCAGCTTGAAGAACTCTGCGCGGTAGTCAGCCACCGTGCCAGTTCGTTTCAGCTTTGCAAGCTGCTCTGGAGCCCATTCTTATGATTTCCTGAACTAGTAACGGAGCTCCTCTAGGAACATGGCCCAGGTGATCACAGTCTCAGCGGCCGTATACGATCGCTCCATCCACTCCCACCACTGGAGCGCATCTCCTTCTAAATAGAAGGACGCCAGGTAGGCCTTCCGTTCCTCCGGAATTGGGTGGTTCTGAAACCACCTCTCAGCTGCATATAACCAGAGACCTGCATCCTCTTGCCCATTGAATTTTGGAAACTCAATGGTAGGAGTAGAGGTGGCAATTAGTTTCCAAATTAATGAATCCAATCCATCCACCAAATTATCCACCTAATCCAATCCATTTAAATCTAATCCATTTGATCCAAATCCAATTGGATTGGTGGATACATGGATCAATCCATGGATCCAAAAGCAAATTACGATTTGGTACCTATATATTTTATATTTTACATTTTGGTACCTAAAATTTGTATTTGTATTTGTATACAAAAAATATCATTGGAAAATTACTTTTCGGTACCCAAAAGTTTTCAATAGGACATTTTAGTACCAAAACTTTTCAAATTTTACATTTTGATCCAAGCCTTGGATGTCATTTGGATTCATGGATAAATCCACTACTACATTTGATCCAATCCATGAATCCACCAATCCATTGGATCCAATCCATTTGATCCATGGATTCACCAATCCAATCCACGAATCCGATCCAATTGCCACCTCTAGGTAGGAGGCTTAGCACGAAAGACTATCCCATCAGCACCCTCATAACTAGGATAGCACGATCCATACCTGTCGTTACATGGGGCCCTCCATGGCTGCCTCTATGAGAATCTAGGCCCACCGCTCGGATTCCCCGAGCCATAGTACCCCTGGTAGCCTCCTTGCGGGTCCAGATATCCCCCATGAACGTCGTGCGACACATACGGAGCTCTCCAACTGGCCGATCCTCTGCTAACCGCACCTCTAGGCGGCTGATTGGTTAGGTTTGGTTGATATTCGGTCCGACCCACCTCAGGCCGACCACAGTCGGCCCACCCAGTCCAAGTCCCGGTCTGCCCGCCATCGGCCCGACCGGTCATGGTCCACCCTGGGCCGGCTCGGTCAGCCGCCCCCTGATTCGCCCACGGTTCGGCCCACTGCACGAGCCGAGCCCCATGCTGATTTCGCACTCCTCAGGCTCGTCCTCTGGTCCAACCACCCGGGCCCGTTGGTGCTCCTCGCGGTCTGGCCCAGCATCTCCGGCCCAAAAGTCTCCAGGGGCCCTTCTGTGTCATAATCGGGCATTTTGCCCTTACCTTTCCGGACCGCCATTTCTTGGGCCGAAGGTGTAAGCAAGAGCCCTGGCCCACCACCCTGACCTAACGTGCCGTGAGCCGCACGTTCCCGAGCCACCACCTGATCACCCGCCGCCGCCTCCAACGCTGCTACCCGCGCCGCCGTGGTCGCTGCCCCGCCGCCCGTACCACTCCCCGCCGGTCCCACGGACGCCCCGGCGCCGCCCCCAGCGCCTGCTGCTGTCGGCTCCGCTGTTGCCCCACTCCCGCCGCTGGCGAAAATCGCCGCGTGCACAGCTGGCCCGCCGACCCCGCCTGTTTCCCGTGGCCGCCGCTCCTCTCGCACCTTCACCATCAGGGCATGGAGAGCATCGAGTCGGTTCCACACTCGTCGGGACTCCTCCAGCCGCTCTTGATGTTCGCCCGCGATAAGATCCACGAGAACGTCGAGGCGGTGTTGTGCCGCCTCCTGCGTAGTCAAATCTTCCAGCTCGCCATCCACCGGACCATGCGGAGTAGGAAGGGGTGGCCGCCCCTGCGGTGCTTGGGCCGTCGATGGAGCGCCAGTCGGCGCCTCCTGGGGAATCTCCGGCAGCCCGCCCGCCCGCCGCCGCAACCTGCCCTTGGGCAGTCTTCGCGCTTTCCCAGCCGCGACCTGAGACTTGGTGGAGACCATGATGCCAGTCGGAGGAAGGATTGGCTCTGATACCAATTGATAGAACTCAAGATGAGCTCTACCTGCGAATTAGGGATTAGGATCAACTAGGGATTGATCCGAGGATTTGGAAATTGGGAATGGGAATTGATTTGGGTGTTTGAGAATGAGAAGGAAAGGCTGATGCCTGCGCAGCAAGGAGAAGAGGAGGGAGGAAGAGGCTGCCGGTTGCCTAGGTTAAGAGGGAAGGAGGAAGATGTAACACCTTAGGCGAATCCCACATCGACAAAGCACGGGAGAGATCCATGGTTCATAAGTAGGAAACCGACCTTAACTGACAAGACGCGTTTTGGGGTGTAATGGAGGAGTTCTTGTGAGAACTCCAAAGTTAAACGTGCTCAGTGTGGAGCACAACAAGGATGGGTGACCTTATGGGAAGTCACCCTGAATTGCACCCCAAGTCGAAATCCGTGCGGGTGTAGAGGCCCAAAGCGGACAGTATCTTGTCGGGAAAAGGTTCGGGATGTTACAAAAGAGGTCGGCAGAGGAAGGGAAGAGAGAGAGAATGATTAGGCTAATAGGTTTAGGTTTAATTCTTTCTTAACCATAAATCTCACTTACAAGCAGTTTATATAAAAATGGCTAATTCCCTACTACTACCCGATCTATCAATTATTCCCTAATAGTCCCAATAATCCGAATAATCAAAGTACTAAAATGCAAGTTTCTATCACTTTATATTAAATGCTGCACTTAACCCATCCTTAAGACGTTGAATACCCTGAACATCAGAACCAGTAATAACCATATCGTCAACATAAAGTAAGAGAGCAACAATACCAGCAGCGGTCGTGCGAGTGAAGAGGGATGGATCATTCTGACTCTGACGAAACCCGAGCTGAGATATAGTAGTGTGAAATTTCTCAAACCAAGCACGAGAGGGCTGTTTGAGACCATAAAGAGACCGATTCAGGAGACAAACCTGATCCGGATTAACCAAGTCATATCTTGGAGGTTGTTCCATATAGATAACCTCCTCCAAGTCACCGTGAAGAAAGGCATTCTTCACATCCAATTGATGCAAGGGCGAGTTTTGAAGAGATGCAACAGCTAACAATGTCCGAACAGTAGACATTTTAGCCACCGAAGCAAACGTCTCACTATAATCAACACCGTATTCTTGTGTAAAACCCTGAGCTACAAGCCGTGCTTTATAACGATCAACGGTGCCGTCAGGATTCATCTTGACAGTGTAAACCCAGCGGCAGCCAACAACAGATGTAGACGATGGCGGGCGTGGAACCAAAGTCCATGTGTTACTCGGATGAAGGGCCTCTAACTCTCGTCGCATGGCCGCGTCCCACAATGGATCACCCTGAGCTTGATGATAACGTGTAGGCACTACAAAGGTATCAACTCCATGAGCAACAAAGTCATTATATCTGGGGTAGGAATATCTTTGGTGCTGCGATCGGAGCGACGGAGAGAATGAGCCTCCTCCGATGAGCCGGAGGAATCCGCTGAAAGCAATCTTGAGCTGGAAGAGGATGCAGATAATGATGGCGAAGTAGGACCATAGGTAGTGGACGAACCATTTGCTGAAGGCGAAGTAGGCGAGTCGGAGCTGGCAGACGAGGTGGATGATGAAGACGTGAGCTGCATTTGGGAAGACAGATCGGGGATGGGAGGATCCAGAGGATAAATTTGCGGGAACATATTATCGTTATCATCACCAAAAATCGGAAGAGGAGAGCCAAGTGCCAGGAGTTGAGATGACGCAGGAGAGTCGGAATAGAACATAATGTTCTCAAAGAAGACAACTGAACTGGCGATTCTCATACGTTGGGACAATGGATCAAAACATAAATAGCCTTTATGAATATCATTGTATCCAAGAAATACACAACCAGCAGTTTTTTAGGACAGTTTAGTACGTTCACGTTTTGGAAGTAGAACAAAACATAGACAACCAAAAACGCGAAGACGAGAGTAGCTAGGATGACGGGAGTACAAAGCAAAAAAAGGGACTAATATTCTTTAAAACCGGAGTAACCTGATAATTAATTAATCGAACAGCAGTGGCAACTGCTTCAGGCCAAAATTTATCAGGAACATGGGATGCTAACAACATAGCGCGAGTTAGATCCATCACATGTCAATTTTTACGCTCGACTAGTCCATTTTGTTGTGACTCCCCAGGGAAAGATTGCTGAGTTAAGGCGCCAAGAGATCGATACACTTCATATAGCGGAAAAGAACTAAACTCTCATCCGGGGTCTGAACGGATAATTTTCACAGAACGGCCAAACTGAGTGTGGATCATTTTCAAAAAATCAGCTGCTACAGATTTAAGTTCGGATTTAAGACGGAGGAAATAAACCCAAGTAAACCGAGTAGCATGATCTATGAAAAGAGCAAAGTATCGAAAACCACGACGTGAGACCTCTAGAGAGGGACCCCAGAGATCCGTATGTATGAGGTGAAACGGATCAGAAATGACAGTGGTGCTAGACGGATAAGATAAACTAATAGTTTTGGCTTCAACACAGCTTGTACAAGAACTTTTCAACAAAGAACCAATATCACATTTATCAAGTAAATGTTGACGAAACATTGTTTCTAGACGACCAGAATGAGGATGACCAAGACGGGAGTGCCAAAGATTCCAAACATCATTATTCGACACACTGGAAAAACTGAAATGAGAAGACTCCGAACACAAAGGAAGAGACAAAGTTTTTGACGGACTACCGACAAGCCTATTAGAAGGACTACTGACAGACGACGATGGATGACACCCCTGAAGCTGCTCCAAATGAAAAAGTCTTCCCCTCTTACTCCCCTTTCCGATCTGCCTCCCCATCTTCAAAGCCTGTATAAGACAGCCATTCGGAGCAAACAACACAGAGCAACCTTGCTCAGTAAGCTGACCCACAGACACTAAATTCGGAACCAAATTAGGAACATGAAAAGTGTTGGGTAAGGATAAATTTCCGTTAGTCATCATTCCCAAACCATGAACCTGGAGTTTGCCGCCATTTGCAACACTCAACGACATATCAGCAATGGGAACAATATCTTTTAAACTAGCCAAATTATGGGTCATATGATTGAAACAGGCTGAGTAAAGAAGCCATGGAGAGTTAGTACCTGAGCTGTGTAACGTAGCGAAGGCAGTGCTAATGGCAGTGGCCAAAGATTTCTGGAGGGCCGACTTCACTAACTGTTCGACGATAGCGGCAGTGAAAGCACCACTACTGTTGCTGCCGCCAATTTCCAAAGGCGTAGCTGAGTAAGCAGCACGCGCATGAGAGGGCCGCTGCTCCTAGCGAGTGCCATAGCTACGAGAGGGACAACCGGAAAAAGATGAAACTCGACCTGCCTCAGCATGCACTATTTATTTCTCCAGTGGCCAGACGTGCCTCATTACGTTGCCGAGTCCGGTAATCAAGAATAGTATGCCCAGAACGCTTACAGTACACACAATTATTCCATTGTCGACAGTGTCTTTTTGGATGCCCTTTCTCTTGACAAAAGTGACACTCGATGTCAGTAGGCATACCTCGATTTTGAAAATGTGGAGAAGATGATTTTGTTGTCGCTCAAGAATGGCATCGGCTGAAGCGGGTTGCAGACGAAGTGCGGCAGTCACAATGTCTTGTTCCGTCCAGAGTTCTTGGGCCAGATTTGTAACACCCTACCCTATACGTTTTGCCTAATCATATTGTTCATACAATTGCAGCGGAATTAATCTCGGGTGTTACACTAATTATCAAAATTTATCCAAATAAAATTTCGACATGAATTACTCGCGTAATGGGTAACAGTTCTTCCATCTGATCCTGCAAAATAATTCATCTAAATCCATGCATTCATAGACAAACATATACACTCACTGCCATATGCATTGGCTTTTCATAGCCATAGTCACAGTTTCATGTTACACAACTGCATACTATACTGATACATGTTATAATCATCACAACTTACATAATTACACAATATACACATATCATCAACTTTCCACACCTGTGGATATCTCACACTACATCAGAAGCTAGTATGCACATGAAAAACGTTCTCAAAACATTTTACAAAAAGGTGTGGATCACTGGCCAAAATCCCGAGTAGTAGTCCAAGCACAGAATAGTTGAAGACCATACCTCATCTTGCCTTCAACTCTTGCTCAGCTCCCACCTATACACCTATCTACTGCTGCTGATGATGATGATTTGCTTACACATGGCATAAGCAGAGGAAAAGAATAAAGAGGGTCAGCTCATAGCTGAGTGAGATAATCATAGCATCGTGAGTTCATAACAGAGCATACCCCTACCATACATCTAGCAAACAAGCCAAAGCACTAGGATCAGACCTCAGCCATCCGACATCCCAATAGGCAAAAGACTCAACCACCTTGACTTATGCATATGCATCTTATCATGTTTTACTTATAGGCGCCTGGCCACTCCCATGCTAATTACTCTCCCGGGAATACGGACCAAACATCTCGTGGATGTGGTCATATCGGACCCACCACTGCCGGTGTAGTCATATCGGACCTGACACCACTATGGGTGTGGTCATATCGGACTCAACACCACTCTGGGTGTGGTCATATCTCATGATGAATCAACGGTCAACACCATATCAGGGGTGTGACATAACATATCATAACGGAGTAATAGCATGGGGAGCCCTAATTACTATGTAATTGACCATGAGACCAAATCAGTGTTATTTGGTAATCTTATACATGATCCATATCTCATCTTGCTTACTCATAATTCGTTACTTGGACATATTCTTGACCTGGCCACAATTGGCTCAACATAACCAGGAGTCGTATAATTGCACTTCCTCGGGGTAAACCCTCGTGCAAGTCATCCTCCTTAAAACATCATAATATCACCATGGGATATATATTTTCCCACTTGTACATCCAAATACATCAATCATGAAAAATCATACCCAATCACCTTTTCAAACCATCATAAGGCATATCAACAGTCAAGCCCACAATTTGCAACATATACAAAATCATCAGCATAAACAAGGTCCATCTCGATTAGGGCAAGTCAATAATATCATACAGTAGTCCAGGGTTCATCATATAGCACAAAAGTTCATACACCCCTAATCATGCCATTCTAGTTCACCTAGGTCAATTCTAAGCATCAATATAATAATCGTGATACGACAAACCCGGTATGCCGTGCTAATCCCTCACCAGTTCTGGTCGTTCAAACACCGGTTCTAGCCTCCCGTACTAAAACGTCAATTTCACGAACGAACCCCGAATTAAAATCCGAGACCGCCCTAATATCCCCTGCAGTATCCCCGTCAATATTAGTTCCAGGCTCCGGGTCAAATTCTTGATAAAAATACATCAAACCCTGACCGGAGCTAAATTCAGCGGTTTGGACCCCGGCCTAAATAATAGCCGAAATTCAGGGATTAGAACTAGAGGATTGATTACCTCGCTGCAGGAAGCTCGTATATGAAATTTGGGCTCAATCCGGCTTCCGGATACTCCGAAACCCTAATTTGGCTTATCGGGAATTCAAGAAATTCCTGAACCAAAAACTCGTTTTAAAGCTCTAAATCGATAAATCATGATGTATAGATGAATTAGGCATTACTTACGGGATTTTTGGATCACTAGGGCTCAAGATTGGAGCTTTGGAATTTTTCCACAGTCACTCCCTGCACTTCGCTCGCTCTGCTTCTCTCTCGGTCCGAAATGGAAAAATGACGATGGTGATGAGAATAAAAGGGACGGGGGAAAGGATTTATATATATATATGCCCGTTCGCTTAATTAATATATGTCCGCTTAATTAATACGTATACTTATCCGATCGATCGATAATCCGATTTTCGTCGAAAGAGTGTCGAAATGCTCGATTTTAAATCGCGAACTTTCTAGCGATCGAAATATGAGTTTTGCCGTAACGGGATGTTACAATTCTCCCCTCCTTAAAAGATTTCGTCCCCGAAATCTAACCTTGAGTTGACACTAAGCATCCGCTCGTTCTCCTCCTGGCAGACACTATCACATATATTGTTACTACTTAACTCTTAGGTTAGGAGATCTGAAGTACATAACTAAACACATAACACCTCAAGTTCCCAATATAAGGTTTCAAAAACCTACACTGGGCTATCACAACAAAACCCATCAACAAGTTCAAAACATAACTCACTAAGCAAGATTGTTAACCTTTAAAATAGGTCGCTACCAACTCAGGGTACTTCTCTCGCATACTTGCTTCAGTCTCCCAGGTAGCACTCTCACTTTCTTGATTCCTCCACACAACCTTCAACATTGGAATTTCCTTCCTACGAAGATTCTTAATCTGAAAATCAACAATCTCAACTGGAACCTCTTCAAATGTCAAATCAGGACCCAACTCGATATCTTCTGGTTGTATAACATGGGAAGGATCCACTTTGTACCTCTTCAGCATACTAACATGAAATACATTGTGGATTTGAGATAGTTCTGGAGGCAATGCTAACTTATAAGCCACTGGTCCAATCTTCTCTGTGATTTCATATGGCCCAATATACCGAGGTGCAAGTTTCCCTTTCTTACCAAATCTCATTACGCCTTTCCAGGGTGACACTTTGAGAAATACTTTCTCACCGACTTCGAAATTAACTTCACGCCTATTCGTGTCAACATAAACTTTCTGTCGATCTTGAGCCACCCTCAAACGCTCCCTGATTTCCTTGACCTTATCAACTGTGATCCGAACTATTTTTGGCCCTGAGATTTGCCTTGCTCCTTCTACATCCCAACATAATGGTGTTCTACACTTCCTCCCATAAAGTGCTTCATATGGTGGAACACCCAAGCTACTATGGTACTGGTTGTTGTAAGCAAACTCAATTAAGGGCGAATGTTCAATCCATGATTCCTCCCATTGCATTACACATGATCGAAGTAATTCCTCCAAGGTTAGGATGGTTCGTTCACTCTGCCCATCTGTTTGAGGATGATAAGCTGAAGTAAAATGTAATTTAGTTCCCAAGGCATCATGTAAACTTTGCCAAAACCGAGATGTGAAGCTCGGGTCTCGATCAGAGACAATAGAAATTGGCACACCATGCAATCTGACGATCTCCTTAATATATAGTTGAGACAAAGTCTCCAGTGATGGTTTCCATCTAATGGGTAAAAAGTGAGCCGATTTGGTCAGTCGGTCCACAATAACCCATACTGCATCTTTTCCCCTTGATGATGGGAGACCATATACAAAATCCATTGTGATTCTTTCCCACTTCCATTCTGGAATTGGAAGTGGTTGCAGTTTCCCTACAGGAGCTTGATGTTCTGCCTTAACTTTCTGACATACCAGACATGTGAAAACATGTTCAGCCGCGTCCTTTTTTATCCCACGCCACCAAAAATATGGTTTGATCGTGTGATACATTTTAGTTGCTCCTGGGTGCATAGCATAAGCAGAAGAATGAGCTTCATCTAGGATCTCTTTTCTCAAATTATCAACATTAGGAACGCATGCCCTTCCATTAATCTTCAACATGCCATCTACCATTTCAAATGGGCTTTCTTTTCCTTCCTCAATGTCTTGAATGATTTTTACCAACTCTGGGTCCTCCTTCTGCTTCTCACGAATTTTGTCATGCAACAAAGGTCGGATATTCAACCGAGCTAGTAACCCTGTTACACCATCCACTTCCAAATCAACATTCATTGCCCTCAAATCAACCAGATCATTTATATTCTTCTTCCCCTTTCTGCTTAGGGCATCAGCAACTACATTAGCTTTACCTGGATGGTAATCAATTGTACAATCATAATCTTTTAGAAGTTCAATCCATCTCCTCTGGCGACTATTTAAATCCTTTTGATCCATAATATACTTCAGGCTTTTATGATCAGTGAGGATTTTAAAAGTCTCACCATACAAATAATGTCGCCAAATCTTGAGAGCAAATACCACCGCTGCCAACTCCAAATCATGAGTGGGATAATTTACTTCATGAGGACGCAATTGCCTAGAGGCATATGCGATAACTCTTCCATCTTGCATTAACACACAGCCTAGTCCTTGATACGAGGCATCACTATACACCACAAACTCTCCCTGACTTGAAGGTAGTGCAAGTACTGGTGCTGTTGTCAATTTCTTCTTCAGTTCATCAAAACTCTTTTGACATGATTCATCCCAAACATACTTGGTATTCTTCCTCAACAGTTTAGTAAATGGTGCAGCAATTTTGGAAAATCCTTCAACAAACCGCCGATAGTAACCCGCCATGCCAAGAAAACTTCTCAACTCCGACACATCTTTTGGTGGAGCCCAATTCACCACTGCTTCCACCTTTTTCGGATCCACCTCCACTCCTCTTCCAGAAATTACATGTCCCAGAAATATTACCTCCTTCAGCCAAAACTCACATTTTGAGAATTTTGCATATAATTGTTTCTCCCTTAAAATTTGCAATACAATTCTAAGGTGATTTTTGTGCTCCTCTTCGCTTTTAGAATAGATGAGAATATCATCTATGAACACAATCACAAACTTATCAAGATATTCATGGAAAACCCTGTTCATAAGTGCCATAAATACTGCTGGCGCATTAGTGAGTCCAAAAGGCATTACCAGGAACTCATAATGCCCATATCTTGTTCTAAAAGCTGTCTTTGAGGTCGCTCCATCTGCCACTTTCAGTTGATGGTACCCGGACCTCAAATCAATCTTAGAAAAGACTGATGCACCCTGCAATTGATCAAACAAGTCGTCTATTCTTGGAAGGGGATAACGATTCTTCACTGTTGCTTTATTCAACCTCCAGTAGTCAATGCACATTCTCATGGATCCATCTTTCTTCTTGACAAACAAAACCGGTGCACCCCAAGGTGAGATGCTAGGTCGAATAAACCCCTTGTCTAGCAATTCTTGTAATTGTTCCTTAAGCTCCTTCAGCTCAATTGGTGCCATTCTATATGGTGCCATTGAAATTGGTGTTGTGCCAGGTACCAATTCAATATCAAACTCTACTTCCCTTTCTGGTGGAAGGCCGGGAAGTTCTTCGGGGAATACATCAGGAAACTCCCTTACCACCTTTACATCCTCAACCTTCTTATCATTTACAACAGTAACTTGAGCAAGAAAGGCTTCACAACCTTCCTTCACTAATCGAAAAGCTTCCAAGGCAGAAAGAAAACAATGAGTCTCCTTTTTCTTAATGCCTCGGAATACAACAGGACCTTTATCTGGTGTGTTGAATAACACTTCTTTCTTTTGACAATCCACAACAGCTCCATGTGTTGCCAGAAAGTCCATTCCAAGGATGACATCAAATTCATCAAAAGGTAGCAGAATTAAATCTGCTGCTAGGAAAGCTCCTTCCACACAAATGAAGGAACTTCTAATAACTGAGTCTACCTTCAAGGTATCTCCCACAGGTGTTTTAACACATAAGGTATAACCTAGCTTATCTGGAACTAAGCGTAGCATATGTGCAAACGTATATGACATGAATGAGTGAGAGGAACCAGTATCGATCAAAGCATAAATTTGCTTGCCAAGGATAGAAAGCATACCAGTCACAACTTCTGGCGCCACTTCTGCCTCACCTCGAGTCATTGCATAAACCCTCGGTGCTCCCGGTGCTCTGGTACCCTGCGTACCACTTCCTGATGGCTGATTTCGACCACCACCTCTACCACCTTGTGAACCACCACGACCACTCTGAAATCCACTACGGCCTCCCGGATAACCACCTCTAGTTGGGGCTCTACTAAATTGCACTGAAGGTTCAGACTGAGTAGGTCTTCCACCTCCCCTATAAGGACAGCTCCTCATGATGTGACCCGGCTGGCCGCATTGAAAGCATACTCCAGAAAACCTCCAACACTCCCCAAAGTGTCTCTTCTGACAAACTTGACAAACTGGAGCTTGTGTGGCAGAGGAAATTGGTGCCCTGTATGATGTTCCCGAGATAGATTGACTCTGTGTTCTCCCAAAACTGCTAGGACCTCTCCTGGGTGGGTAACGAGGTCCAACATAATTTACTCCAAATTTCCTCTTCTTCTCCTCTTCTTTGGTTTTGTGTTCCTCTCGGCTCTCAACTTCATATGCTTCATACTTAAGTGCTGCCTCCTTGATTGTGGCCATACTCTCTTCATCAACCCTGTGGATCTTTTCTTTCAATCCTATGCGCAGACCATGCAAGTATCTCATCTTCTTCTTATGCTCAGTATCCGCCAACCCATCTTCAAAGTAGAGTAGTCGAACAAACTTGATGGTGTACTCAGTAACTGTCATATTCTCCTGCTTAAGGTTGGCGAATTCATTGTTCTTTGCCCTGATAAAAGCTTCAGGAAGAAACTCTGTCTTAAAGGCCTTCAGGAACTCCTCCCGGGTGAACTGAACTCGTTCACCATTAACTCTAGAGATTGAGGACCACCAGCTCCTCGCGTACCCCTTTAGGAGAAAAACAACATATTGCACTTTTTCCTCTGGGGTTGCATAAAGATACTCAAACACATCTTCCATCTCCCTCAACCACTCTACCACAGCATCCGGACTCACATCTCCTTTAAAGTCCCTACCACCCAAACTCTTCATCTTTGCATAGTCTAATACTGGCGGTCTTGCATCAACCGCCCCCACTCCTCTCGACTGATCAGTAGGAACATTATGACAACTTCCGTGCGAGCTACAAGGAAATATTGGCCTTAGAATGATCCACACAAAATTCATTCTTCACCAAATCTCTCACTTGGTTAAAACAAAAATTTCCAAAATAATTACTTGAAAACAAATAAGTTCAAAACTCAATTTTGAAAACCATGATGCAGGTAATTTCATCAAAAATACCAATACACATAATCATGTCAAACTCAATTCCCAATTTAAGTCATTATGTGGTACTCCCCTCCTTAGGAGTGTTTAACCTCCCATTGGGTATAGTACGCCATAACAACAAAAAGAGGGAACCGGGCTCTGATACCAAACTGTAACACCCTACCCTATACGTTTTGCCTAATCATATTGTTCATACAATTGCAGCGGAATTAATCTCGGGTGTTACACTAATTATCAAAATTTATCCAAATAAAATTTCGACATGAATTACTCGCGTAATGGGCTAACAGTTCTTCCATCTGATCCTGCAAAATAATTCATCTAAATCCATGCATTCATAGAAAAACATATACACTCACTGCCATATGCATTGGCTTTTCATAGTCATAGTCACAGTTTCATGTTACACAACTGCATACTATACTGATACATGTTATAATCATCACAACTTACATAATTACACAATATACACATATCATCAACTTTCCACACCTGTGGATATCTCACACTACATCAGAAGCTAGTATGCACATGAAAAACGTTCTCAAAACATTTTACAAAAAGGTGTGGATCACTGGCCAAAATCCCGAGTAGTAGTCCAAGCACAGAATAGTTGAAGACCATACCTCATCTTGCCTTCAACTCTTGCTCAGCTCCCACCTATACACCTATCTACTGCTGCTGATGATGATGATCTGCTTACACATGGCATAAGCAGAGGAAAAGAATAAAGAGGGTCAGCTCATAGCTGAGTGAGATAATCATAGCATCGTGAGTTCATAACAGAGCATACCCCTACCATACATCTAGCAAACAAGCCAAAGCACTAGGATCAGACCTCAGCCATCCGACATCCCAATAGGCAAAAGACTCAACCACCTTGACTTATGCATATGCATCTTATCATGTTTTACTTATAGGCGCCTGGCCACTCCCATGCTAATTACTCTCCCGGGAATACGGACCAAACATCTCGTGGATGTGGTCATATCGGACCCACCACTGCCGGTGTAGTCATATCGGACCTGACACCACTATGGGTGTGGTCATATCGGACTCAACACCACTCTGGGTGTGGTCATATCTCATGATGAATCAACGGTCAACACCATATCAGGGGTGTGACATAACATATCATAACGGAGTAATAGCATGAGGAGCCCTAATTACTATGTAATTGACCATGAGACCAAATCAGTGTTATTTGGTAATCTTATACATGATCCATATCTCATCTTGCTTACTCATAATTCGTTACTTGGACATATTCTTGACCTGGCCACAATTGGCTCAACATAACCAGGAGTCGTATAATTGCACTTCCTCGGGGTAAACCCTCGTGCAAGTCATCCTCCTTAAAACATCATAATATCACCATGGGATATATATTTTCCCACTTGTACATCCAAATACATCAATCATGAAAAATCATACCCAATCACCTTTTCGAACCATCATAAGGCATATCAACAGTCAAGCCCACAATTTGCAACATATACAAAATCATCAGCATAAACAAGGTCCATCTCGATTAGGGCAAGTCAATAATATCATACAGTAGTCCAGGGTTCATCATATAGCACAAAAGTTCATACACCCCTAATCATGCCATTCTAGTTCACCTAGGTCAATTCTAAGCATCAATATAATAATCGTGATACGACAAACCTGGTATGCCGTGCTAATCCCTCACCAGTTCTGGTCGTTCAAACACCGGTTCTAGCCTCCCGTACTAAAACGTCAATTTCACGAACGAACCCCGAATTAAAATCCGAGACCGCCCTAATATCCCCTGCAGTATCCCCGTCAATATTAGTTCCAGGCTCCGGGTCAAATTCTTGACAAAAATACATCAAACCCTGGTCGGAGCTAAATTCGGCGGTTTGGACCCCGTCCTAAATAATTGCCGAAATTCAGAGATTAGAACTAGAGGATTGATTACCTCGCTGTAGGAAGCTCGTATATGAAATTTGGGCTCAATCCGGCTTCCGGATACTCCGAAACCCTAATTTGGCTTATCGGGAATTCAAGAAATTCCTGAACCAAAAACTCGTTTTAAAGCTCTAAATCGATAAATCATGATGTATAGATGAATTAGGCATTACTTACGGGATTTTTGGATCACTAGGGCTCAAGATTGGAGCTTTGGAATTTTTCCACAGTCGCTCCCTGCACTTCGCTCGCTCTGCTTCTCTCTCGGTCCGAAATGGAAAAATGACGATGGTGATGAGAATAAAAGGGACGGGGAAAGGGTTTATATATATATATGCCCGTACGTTCAATCTGGCTTCCGTATAATATATAATTAATACGTATACTTATCCGATCGATCGATAATCCGATTTTCGTCGAAATAGTGTCGAAATGCTCGATTTTAAATCGCGAACTTTCTAGCGATCGACATATGAGTTTTGCCGTAACGGGATGTTACAAGATTGAAGTAGTCGGTGACGGAACGGTCTCCTTGCTCCAGACGAGCTAAAGAGAGTTGAATCTCAAATTGCCGGGCCGGATTCACGGTCGAGTAGGTGGCGGTCAGATGGCGCCACATCTGCTTAGATGTGGAGAAAAGTCGGAGACTCAGACACGTCGAGGGGTCTACATAATTCAATAACCAGGAGCGAACGCGAGCGTCGCTCTGTTTCCATTCGGAAATATCCTTTGCCGGAGCTATGGCGGACGGTGATGGGATCGTCCCATCGAGAACGCCGAGTAATCCCTTGCCTTCGACGAACACCCTAAACTGAAACTCCCAAAGAGCGAAATTGGTAGATGTTAAACGAACAGATGGACGATCAGATTCCATTGTGTGAGGCTCTGATACCATGTTGAACAATCGGAAATCACGAAATTGAAAGAACACGAACAACCGGGTTTTCGTGGTATCCCTGGTGTATCCAGAACTAATCCACGGAAGAGTGAAAACTCTTCGGCTACTGATAAGATTATGAATATCGTGTGTTACCTCCACCTACAGCTCCTATCAACATATATATACAACCCTAACACCAATCAACACCCCAAAACCCTAAGCTCTAGTCCCACGTCCATACTGTTGGGGATTAGCGGAAATGTGGTATGATTTAGGATCAACACAAAGGAAACATATGGTGTTTAGTCACTCAATTTAAGAAACACACTCAACCAAACAAGGCCTTAACTTTTGGCTCTTGCTTGTTACATACATACACACGGCAAAGAGCTCTTTCTTTTCTATTATTATGTCTCTTGCCCATGCTCTCTTATCACTTCCCATTCCATCCTTACGCATATATAATGAATGAGAAAAGAGTACAATAATGATATGATGACCCATGTAGTAAATGGATTTGGAAGCTATTCTCCTCCAATTCTCTAACAGACGACAAGTACACATGCATGAATTAATACAAACAACCAATCATGTTCTCATGCATTAGTAGTGCATTATTTATTTGTCTCCTCTCTTCAAGTGGCTGTCCATGGAAACTATAATTGAGTTGGTGTGCCTTCTCATCACGTCAATTATGAGGCTCCAAGTTGATATGGATCATTTAATCATTCAGGCCTACCATGTGTGTTGTTTTATCTCATTTTACCTTTAATTGCAAATTACCATTTGACACCCCCTCTTAATTTGCAAATTGAAGTAGCTCCTTGAACCTCTCGAACTTCTCACGGGTGACCGCCTTTGTCATGATATCTGCTGGCTGGTCGTTGGTGTTGATGAATTCCATCACGATTAATCCTTCGTTGACGAGGTCTCGGATGAAATGATGACGTAACTCGATATGCTTCGATCTTACGTGAAATACTGGATTCTTTGTCATGGCTATGGCTGAAATGTTGTCACAATGAATAATGGTTGGACCATTTTCAGTTTGCTGCAAATCAGAAATTAATCTTTTTAGCCATACCGCTTCGCATGCTGCATCAGTAGCTGCGATATATTCTGCGTCCGCTGAAGATAGAGCCACAGTCTTCTGCTTCTTTGAACTCCATGAAATGGGTTTTGAACCCAAACAGAATATGTAACCCGATGTGCTTTTTCGATTATCAAGTGATCCTTCCCAGTCACTATCGGTAAATCCGGTCAGCTTGCTTTCTGCTTCTTTCTTGTACATCAGGCCCAATTTCTTTGTACCTTGAAGATACCGCAAAATTCTTTTGGCTGCTGCAAAATGAAGTTTGCTAGGTTCATTCATAAATCTTGATATAAGACTTACTGAATGACATATATCCGGCCTGGTATGTGTCAGGTAAATGAGTTACCCGACAAGACTTCTGTACAGCTTTCCATTGACTTTTTCAGCTCCATCATTGCGTTGTAATTTCTCGTTTAACGCCATCGGTGTTGAGATTGGTTTGCACGTTGCCATGTGAAATCTTTTCAGCATATTGATGACTCGGTATTTGCACATGTTTTCCCCTTTGTTTCTTGATTGTTTGAGCTTGAATTACCGTGTCTTTGGCCTATTTTATGCTAGGTTGTGTTCCTTTGTCACATTTCAGGTCCTAGCACATAAAGTGAAGCATAGGCGCAAGTTTCAAGTCAATCAGAGATCAACTGGCGATTCGGGAGCAGAAACTCGGGCATGGCCTGAAGAAGAATTGATTTCTACCTCACTTTATGGACAGAGAATCATGCAAGCTTGTTATGAAACGAAAGAGGACGAGACTACGAGCGTCTGGGATCAAACGGCGACTGATTCGGAGTCCGGACGAGGGAGAAACGAAGCATTAAACAGAGGCTGAGCAAGCTGCACGGGCAGACCAGGGAGGCGCACGGCCGTGCAACATATAATTCTGGCCGTGCGCTCTCTGCCGAGGCCTTGCACGGGCAAAATCCAGCCTTGCACGGCCGTGCACCTGGCCGTGCAAGATGGCTGAGATCGATTAAGTGAAACGGTGCGTTTTGAGGGTGCACGGCCAGAATGGTGTTGTGCACGGCCGTGCACCTGGCCGTGCAACTCGGGGAAGCCTGTTTTTAAGCCTAATCCGAGCCAAAAGGGAGGGGAGCTGGGTTTTGGATCCCAAACACCCAAGGGACGAACCCTAGAGAGAGAGAGCGACTTGGGAACATTCTTGGAGCTATTTTGGAGGATTTCTTCGCCATTGGAGCTCGGGAATCAAGCCCGGACTTGAAGACTGATCATCTGAAGATTCTTACTGCAGTCTCTCTCTTCTCTATGGAGTAACTTCCCTTCACTTAGGTTTTGAGGAACCCTAGCTATGTTTGTTTGATTGGATGATTGTATGAGTACTCTGACTTGATAATCTTGAGTTCATATTCAATCTATGCATGTTTTCACGATTCAATTCTGCTTTAGTCGAGATTATTGATTCTGCTTTGATCCTATGAGAGCGAATACCTGATTAGGTCAATAGAGCACCATAGATTGATAGTAGTGGATCGATTGCTTTAGTCGAGGGTTGATTCACTGCTTTGTATCGATTGAGAACCTCATTCCATAGAGGGAGTCTAGTTCAGAACGCCTTGATCGATTGTTCTAGAGAAGGATACGTCCCTCTAGGCAATTGACTCAAGAGGGCCTTGTTCCTTTAGTCGAGACTCAAGGTCTAGTCAAGGATTCTCCGCATTGTGAATGAAAGTGAAACAAGTTAGAGATCATCGATCGTTAATCTGGCTAGTGGCTAGGGGGAATCATACCTAAGTGAGTTCCCAACCTGTAATTAGATTAACTTTAACTGTAGTTTGCTAGAGTAGTTTTAGTTCTTTCAACTTAATCTGTTTTGCTAGATAACGAACTGAAGCTGAGTAATAGTAACTCTAGAGACCCGTGGATTCGATATTTATTACTTGAGCCACTATACTGCAGTCCCTTTCATTGGTTACACTTGGCCATTGTTAGGAGTTGTGTTTTAGCGAGTCAAGTTTTTGGCGCCGTTGCCGGGGACTTTCTAGAGTATTAGGAAAGGCAGAAGTTTGTTACTTTAGCGTTTTTCTTTTCTTTTCCACCCTTGCTTTTCACTTGGGTGTTTTTGTTTTTGTTGGTGCAGATCTGAATCATGGATCCTCATGGCTTCTCCAATCATTGGGGGTATCCACCACCGTCCGAGTGGTATTACCCCGAGACCCCCTGGAGCAATCAAGGAGGAGAAGACTATGGATCCGGGTTCCAGTACCAACCCCCTTTCTATGGAGAACAATCTGACCCCTGGGCATATCAAGAACAACCTCATTACCAAGAAGACTTTCTTCCACAACCAGAAGGGCCATCAGAGCTGGAGTTACCCATGGCGGCCTTCACGGGCCATTCTGCAGAGCCATGCTACACTCCACAGCCAGATCCAAACTATGAACTGAAGCTTCTCCTGGAGCAGTTTGTTCGGGACTCCGAGAGACGCAATCGCAGAATGGATCTTCACATCCAAGCCCTTTCCTCTTCCGATCCCTCATATCTCCATGATATGGAGGAGGCTGTTCAACGCTCAGCGAAGCAAACAGAGTGGGTGTTGCAAGTTTGCTCACAACTTGCTCAAGATCACCCGTCTGCTACCGTACTAGAAGAGGACGAGAAAGAAGAAGGCTACAAGGACATCGTGGAGCACACAGAAGTTGTCACGGAGAGCTCCCGAGATGATCATGAACAGGAATGTCCTGTCGTAGCCGACCACCCTTTCCCGCACCCCACACTGAGCTTTGAAGAGGTGGGCATGAGTGAGGAGATGCAAGAAGATCTCATGAGAGAAATTGCTTGGCAACTTGCTCTCCAATCCGTGCTAGAAGAAGAAGAGAGAGAAAGGGTGCAAAAAGAAGTTGTGGAGGATGACGAAAGTGAAGCAGAAGGAGTTCTTGGTCATTTCCCAGGGGTGATACCACATGAAGAAGGAAGGGAGGTTGAAGGAGCAATTGGCGTCCAGGCTGAGGACGAAGTTGAGGTGGAAGAGGCTTGCACCGGCCATGAGTTACATTTGATATCTCCACCAAACTTCGAAGAATTGCTTAGCAAGGACCCATTTGCAGTGTCTCTTTGCCAGACCAAGGCCACTTCGACATCGGTCCCTCTTGGTGGACGCGATGGTGGTCAATCGATGCTGTCATATCTAGTTTGGGGCAATGAGACGAGAGAAGAGAAGAAGAGGTCTCGAGGGTGGAGACTTCATCTGCATCAAGTGCACGAGCTTCCATCACCTGTCATACCACATGCTCGTGACTTGAGACTCCACCTCATTGACGAGAACCTCAACTTCAAAGAGGTTCTGGGGTGGACCGAAACTTAGGAGCCATCGTCCGGCTCACGACGTGAAAGAAGCGCTTGTTGGGAGGCAACCCAACCAGTCGGTTTGCATTTCTTTATCTATTTCTCCTCGGTTGAGTCAGTTTTGTTATTTGATTTTAGAGTCAATAACTCAACCTTTGTGAGATTTTGTGTGGTGTTTGTGTTCTGATTACTCTCTCTTCCTGGAATGCACCGCCTGCCCCGTCCACCATCATTCACCCTTGATCTGGTAACTTCGTTCTACCCTCCTTATCGTTCCTCCATTGAGGCCAATGTCGTGCTTAAGTGTGGGGGGATGTTCGATTATGTATGCGGGTGAATGTTTGGCTGTTTGTGTGCTTGGAGCCTAGTCCACTGTCCAAATTTTTAAATTTGAGGGCTCCAAGTACGTGTTTCCTTGCAAATTGCCTGCTCAGTATGCTTTGAATTGACAGTCTCTATAGTAATGTGCAACCTAGGGAGGTAGTGTAGCACTATGGAGGATGTTGAAGTATAAGATTTTTCCTATCTAGCTCTCTGCTGTATCAGTTGATTTTGTGAATTAGTGGAGCTAAGACCGTTGAATTCATGTGGTAATGGTGACTCTATTTGGATTGTGTTATGGACTCGTGTATCGAACAGGGTGCTCATATGGAAAATGGGAAGCAGTTGGTCCTCCATGTCAAAATCATTAACTCTTAAACATGGGGTAAGCCCAACGTGTGTGGCACCGTTCATTGCACAAAATCGGGTTTTGGAAGAGATTTTAGTGATCCTTAGTGGGGTACTCCTACAAGGTGAAGCTAAGCTGTCTCTAGTACAAGTAAAACTTCCACCCGTTGAGCGGTTTGCCTACTCGAGGATGTGTTTTTAAGGGCACGGATAGAGCTTCCGACCCCCCTTAATTTCATTGACCCTCCACACGAGTTGAGGAAAAGGAGTTAAAAGAAGTACTCTGGCGAGCGCCAGATGTACAGAAATTGCTCTTGCTCGACTAATAAGGGTCGACCGTGCAAAAGACTGCAGTTGGAACTCCACCAAATGAAAGAAAAAATGTAAATGAAAGTGAGAAAAAGGGGTTCCAACGGTGAAATGAAGTGAAAGAGCACCCCGGTACAACGAGTCCTTGGTTGTGAATGGTGTGAGTCCCTTTATCCATGAACTGACTGTCTTACTTCTACTTTTTCTCATGATCCTGGCTTGAGTCTAGTACTCGCATTGAGAGAGATAGGGAACGTCTTAGAAGACCAGTTGACCTCGTAAGCTGCTATATGATCTGGGAAATCCTCTACCGACGATCGGGGTTGTATGTTGCTATAGAGCTCTGGAGAGTTGCATTGGTTTGAGTTAGGTTTGCTTGGGGACAAGCAAACAGTTAAGTGTGGGGGGATTTGATGACTCGGTATTTGCACATGTTTTCCCCTTTGTTTCTTGATTGTTTGAGCTTGAATTACCGTGTCTTTGGCCTATTTTATGCTAGGTTGTGTTCCTTTGTCACATTTCAGGTCCTAGCACATAAAGTGAAGCATAGGCGCAAGTTTCAAGTCAATCAGAGATCAACTGGCGATTCGGGAGCAGAAACTCGGGCATGGCCTGAAGAAGAATTGATTTCTACCTCACTTTATGGACAGAGAATCATGCAAGCTTGTTATGAAACGAAAGAGGACGAGACTACGAGCGTCTGGGATCAAACGGCGACTGATTCGGAGTCCGGACGAGGGAGAAACGAAGCATTAAACAGAGGCTGAGCAAGCTGCACGGGCAGACCAGGGAGGCGCACGGCCGTGCAACATATAATTCTGGCCGTGCGCTCTCTGCCGAGGCCTTGCACGGGCAAAATCCAGCCTTGCACGGCCGTGCACCTGGCCGTGCAAGATGGCTGAGATCGATTAAGTGAAACGGTGCGTTTTGAGGGTGCACGGCCAGAATGGTGTTGTGCACGGCCGTGCACCTGGCCGTGCAACTCGGGGAAGCCTGTTTTTAAGCCTAATCCGAGCCAAAAGGGAGGGGAGCTGGGTTTTGGATCCCAAACACCCAAGGGACGAACCCTAGAGAGAGAGAGCGACTTGGGAACATTCTTGGAGCTATTTTGGAGGATTTCTTTGCCATTGGAGCTCGGGAATCAAGCCCGGACTTGAAGACTGATCATCTGAAGATTCTTACTGCAGTCTCTCTCTTCTCTATGGAGTAACTTCCCTTCACTTAGGTTTTGAGGAACCCTAGCTATGTTTGTTTGATTGGATGATTGTATGAGTACTCTGACTTGATAATCTTGAGTTCATATTCAATCTATGCATGTTTTCACGATTCAATTCTGCTTTAGTCGAGATTATTGATTCTGCTTTGATCCTATGAGAGCGAATACCTGATTAGGTCAATAGAGCACCATAGATTGATAGTAGTGGATCGATTGCTTTAGTCGAGGGTTGATTCACTGCTTTGTATCGATTGAGAACCTCATTCGATAGAGGGAGTCTAGTTCAGAACGCCTTGATCGATTGTTCTAGAGAAGGATACGTCCCTCTAGGCAATTGACTCAAGAGGGCCTTGTTCCTTTAGTCGAGACTCAAGGTCTAGTCAAGGATTCTCCGCATTGTGAATGAAAGTGAAACAAGTTAGAGATCATCGATCGTTAATCTGGCTAGTGGCTAGGGGGAATCATACCTAAGTGAGTTCCCAACCTGTAATTAGATTAACTTTAACTGTAGTTTGCTAGAGTAGTTTTAGTTCTTTCAACTTAATCTGTTTTGCTAGATAACGAACTGAAGCTGAGTAATAGTAACTCTAGAGACCCGTGGATTCGATATTTATTACTTGAGCCACTATACTGCAGTCCCTTTCATTGGTTACACTTGGCCATTGTTAGGAGTTGTGTTTTAGCGAGTCACATATCTTCGGTGTACTTCTCCTGTGAAATAAATATTTCTCCAGGTGACTGCTTCACTTGGATCCCAAGAAAATATATCATGACTCCCAAGTCCGTCATCTCGAATTCTTTCATCATGGTACTTTTGAATTCTTCGATCATATGTTGATTTGTACCTGTGTAAATCAAGTCATCAACATACAAACAAACCATTAGAAAATCTTTTTCTTCTCCCTTTTTGATGTAGAGAGATGCTTCACTCGGACTTCTTTGAAATCCGTTTTGCTGAAAATATCGATCAATTTTGTTGTTCCAGGCTCTCGATGCTTGCTTTAGCCCGTATAAAGCCTTTCGGAACTTTGTCTTCTTCTCCTTTTTTTCTCATAGCCTTGTGGTTGTTCCACGTAGACTTCTTCTTCCAGTTCTCCATTCAGAAATGCTGATTTGACATCCAGCTGGTATACTGGTAACTCCAGTTGAGCAGCTAGAGCGAGAACTGTTCTGATGGTCTCCATCCTCGTTACTGGTGCATATGTCTCGTGAAAATCAATACGTCCTTTGCCACCAGTCGAGCTTTGTACTTCTGGATAGTACCATCTTCATTGAATTTGATTTTATAGATCCATTTGAGACCTATAACCGGCTTGCTCTCCGGTTGATCAACAAGCTCCCATGTCTTGTTTTTCTCGATCATGGAAATTTCTGCATCCATTGCCTCGTTCCAAACTTCTTCTTTGGATGCTTCTTCAAAGACTTGAGGTTCACAAGAAAAGTATGCAACATGACTTGTTTCATAAATTTCTCGTAATGACCTTGTTCTCAACGGAGGTGAATCCGAGTCTGTTACGACGTCTCTGAAGTTGTCTCCTTCAGAGCTAGGTGCAGAATTTCTTTCTGGACTAGCAACTGGATCTGGGTCGTTGCTGGGGTCTTCTGGAGTTGCTGAGTCCTCCAGAATTTCATAACTTGGTGGAGATTGAGAAATTGGATTTTCCCAATTCCACTCCGCCATCTCATCAAAGATCACATCTCGGGAAACCACCACTTCATTCTTTACTGGATTGTAAAGACGATAGCCTTTGGACTCATCACTGTAGCCAGTGAAGATAAGCTTCTCTCCCTTCTGGTCAAACTTGTCTCGGTTTGGGGTAGAGATATGTGCATAAGCTATGCACCCAAAGACTTTGAGGTGATCCACCTGTGGCCTCCTGTGGTGCCACGCATGTATCGGTGTCTTGTTCCGAACTGCTTTGGTTGGTGATTTGTTGAGGATGTAAATTGTTGTATTGGCCGCTTCTGCCCACAAGTTGTTGGGAAGCTTCTTGGCTTTGAGCATAATTCTCGCCATCTCCACAATCGTGCGGTTTTTTCGTTCTGCCACGCCATTTTGTTGTGGTGTGTAACGGACCGTCAGCTGCCTTTTTATCCCGTTGTTGCGGCAATACTCCATGAACGGAGTATAAATAAATTCTCCTCCATGATCTGTACGGAGAGTTTTGATTTGATGGCCACTTTCCTTCTCAGCTACTGCTTGGAATTGAAGGAATTTGGGAAAAGCTTCTGACTTTTGCTCCAGAAAGAATACCCACATCATTCTGGTGAAGTCATCTACAAATAGTAGAAAATATCTTTTACCGCTGAGTGATTGTGTTCGGGTTGGACCGCATATGTCTGCATGTACCAACTCCAGTGGCGCTTTTGCTCTCCAAGATGTTTTAGGAAATGGTAAACGATGCATTTTGCCATATATGCATCCTTCACAGATTTTGTCTTCTTTGTTGATCTGGGGAAGTCCCACCACCATATTTTTCTGCCTCAGCAATTTGAGGCCTTTGAAGTTGAGGTGAACGTATCTTAGATACCATAGGAAGGATTGGTCAAGATTTTCACTCTTGAATGCTACTTCACCATTTTGTGACATAGCAAGAGAGAAAATTCTGTTGGAAGTCATCGGGACTTTGGCCACCATGAAATTGTCTGCTTTGTTGATAATCTCCCACACGCCATTATCAAACAATAGCTTGTAATTTTTCAGCATCAGTTGTCCCACGCTAAGTAGATTGAGAGTTAGCTCCGGAACATACAAAACGTCTCGGATGAGAGTTTTGTTACCTTCTTCTGCGCATACAACAACTGTGCCTTTTCCTTCCACTTTTAGCTTCTTCCCGTCTCCCAACTTGACTTGAGAGCGGTATTGATCATCGATTTCGGTGAAGGACTCCAGATCTCCAGTCATGTGGTTACTACAACCACTATCCACCATCCAGGGAAGCTATGATTTTTGCTCACCATTCAAGCATGATAAGGCCACCATATTGCTTTCTTCGTTTTTGGTGCCGCTTGACTCGCCTTCTTCTTGCTTGTTCTGGAACCAGCAATCTCTCTGGGAGTGGTTCTGAATTCTGCACTTGGTGCACTTGAATCTGCAGTCTTTTGTTGCATGACCCGCCTTTTTGCAAATTATGCAACTCGAGCCGGTGTAGCCCGATCTTTGTTGTTGATAATTTTGTTTGTTGTTTCCTCTGTAATTGGATCTTCCTCTTCCTCTTCCTTGTGAGTTTCCCCCTCTCTGGCCTTGCTCCGATTTGGCATATTTACTTTCCGTCATGTTGACTTTTGATGAGAAAGCTTGCTCCAATGGCAGTTTGGTGAATCAGCTCATTCTTTGCTCATGTGCTACAAGTGAGCCCATCAACTCGCTCATTGATAAATTTGCCAAATCTTTGGTTTCTTCAATGACAACAACAATATGTTCGAACTTTGATGATAAGCTCCGGAGAATTCTCTCCACGACCTTCCTCTCTTCCATGACGTCACCGGTGGCTTTGATCTGGTTGACTGTCTCCACCACACGTGAATGGAAGTCTTTGATGGTGACGGTTTCCTTCATCATCAAGTTGTCGAACTGGCGCCATAAACTTTGTCGCCTGATGGAGATCGCCTTTTCAGAACCTTGAAATTATGTACGCAAGACATCCCAAGCTTCTTTCGCCTTTTTTATGCCATAAATTCTTGGGTAAATAGATTTGCTCACTGCTTGCTGAATGATTCTCAAGGCGCTGGCATTTTGTTTGGCATTCTCCTTGTACTCCTTTGTCTGCTTGCCTGCTCGTTTCTTCGAGTCTTCATCCTCGTCTTGTGGATCTTCGTAGCCTTCTTGGACGATATCCCACAGATCTTGAGAGATGAAAATTGGCTCCATTTGGGCACTCCAGTACTCGTACAATTCTCCATCAAAAATGGGAATTTGATTAGAGGAGGTAGCAAACATGGTATGTGATGAAGTTGTTGCCATGGCTTTTTGAGAAAAATTGTGTAGGTTAGAAATTTGGGTATTTTTTTTTGGAGGATAGAAGGGTATTAGCTCTGATACCAAATTTGTTGGGGATTAGCGGAAATGTGGTATGATTTAGGATCAACACAAAGGAAACATATGGTGTTTAATCACTCAATTTAAGAAACACACTCAACCAAAAACGGCCTTAACTTTTGGCACTTGCTTGTTACATACATACACACGGCAAAGAGCTCTTTCTTTTCTATTATTATGTCTCTTGCCCATGCTCTCTGATCACTTCCCATTCCATCCTTACACATATATAATGAATGAGAAAAGAGTACAATAATGATATGATGACCCATGTAGTAAATGGATTTGGAAGCTATTCTCCTCCAATTCTCTAACAGACGACAAGTACACATGCATGAATTAATACAAACAACCAATCATGTTCTCATGCATTAGTAGTGCATTATTTATTTGTCTCCTCTCTTCAAGTGGTTGTCCATGGAAACTATAATTGAGTTGGTGTGCCTTCTCATCACGTCAATTATGAGGCTCCAAGTTGATATGGATCATTTAATCATTCAAGCCTACCATGTGCGTTGTTTTATCTCAGTTTACCTTTAATTGCAAATTACCATTTGACACATACTACATGGATTTCATGGGTCCGATACAAGGAGAATAAAGGGCCAACTACGTAAGTACATGGGCTACCCAGACTACGTATACCAATACAAGTGTAAATGGGCTTTAACTCGCTAACAGTTTGATTAATTTTTTCGGTCTTTCAGCATCATATGAACCTTTTCTTTTATTTCTGCAAAGACACTTTTTTGCCTACCTATGAAGTGAGAATTCCACAGTATTTATCGTGTTTTCTCACTTCCTTTACCCCTAAAATATCATAAATCACTTTTGCTTTATTGACCTCAATGTAATTGTTTAAAGTAATCTTCGACTTGTTCAAATTAATCTTCTGTCAAAAGTCAACCTCGTACAAGTGTAATATTCCTTTGAGAATTGAAACTTCCTATTTTGTGTCTATAGCAAACATTAAAATTTCATTTGCAACAAAAAAAAAAAACAAGTGTGTTATAATAGGGTTCCTGTTACAAATTCGGACTCCGTGAAGCAACCCTTTTTCAACCTTTTTAATTTTGGTCGAACTATGCACATAAAGAAATATAGGGTTACAACGAATTTCCTTGTCTTAGACTAACTCCAACCCCAAAAGCTATATTTAGCCTCCCAAGCTCTCAAATGTGCATATTTGCCTCCCCAAAACACCTTTTTGCTCCAACCCTAAAAGTTTCCAAATTTAGCTTCCCACATCTTTTTTTGATTTAATTTCCATAATCCATACTTATTTACAATATCATTCTTGTAATTCACTTTAATTTTTTTTATAGTTTGTTATTACTTGTGAAAACAAAATTTTCGATGTAATTTTTTTTTAATTCCGAGATAATTTTTTTTTTTGCAAAATTAGTCATTTTTTGTAGCCGTTACTTTATGACCGTTTTTTTGGACCAATCCAAATATGACCGTTTTTTTTAGCCGTTACTTTATGACCGTTTTTTTGTCGTTTTGTGCATCATATTTGTTTATAAATCACAATTCTTCATTTTTCATCAACTCACTGAAACTTCTTCCCATTTCTAAAACAAACACATTCATCATGAGTATGTCAGATAGCTCATCGTCGGGAGGAGAAGAAGAAATCGAAGAGTACGAGAGGTTTCACCACCTACGGTTGAGTTTAATCGGCCGGAGGCTGGCTGAAGGTTCATCAAGTCGACGTCAAACTACAAGTCGACGTCACATTGATCGTGAAAGGGTCGAATGTAATCGCCGTCTTATGAGGGATTACTTCGATCCAAATCCAGTATACAATGCTCGCATATTTAGAAGGCGCTATCGGATGCAACCAAGATTATTCCATCGCATTATGGGCGACATTGTGAGGTTTGACCCCTCATTTGCTCTACAGCGTGATAGCTTGGGTCAATTATCATTATCTCCAGAGCAGAAGCTTACCGGTGCGATGCGCATGCTAGCATATGGTTCTCCAGCTGATCAACTTGACGAGTATGTTCGTATGGGTGAGAGCACTTTGATGGAGGTCTTCAGAAAGTTCTGCAACAACATTATCAACATGTATGGAGGTCTTCAGAAAGTTCTGCAACAACATTATCAACATGTATGGGGCCACATATCTTCGCGCACCTACTCCTGCCGATTTAAGGATCTTACTCAGTAAAGCCTCAAGACGTGGCTTTCCTGGAATGATTGGATCAATTGACTGTATGCATTGGGAATGGAGGAATTGTCCAAGTGGCTGGGCAGGACAATACACCGGCCATATGCATAGGCCAACAATCATTCTAGAGGCGGTGGCCTCCTACAACACATGGATATGGCATGCTTTCTTTGGATCTCCTGGATCGAACAACGATATAAATGTTCTGGGGATGTCGCCAGTGTTTGATCGTATTGTCAATGGAAGCGCTCCACATGTACGATTTGAGGTAAATGGCAATGCTTATGATCAATGCTATTATTTGGCCGACGGTATTTATCCCTCATGGTCGACTTTAGTGAAGACCTTCAGCAATCCAAGGTCAAACAAAGAGGCTTTGTTTGCTCAACGTCAAGAAGCACACCGCAAGGACGTAGAGCGGGCATTTGGAATCCTCCAATCAAGATGGGCAATTGTTCATGGCCCTGCAAGAGCTTGGGATGTTGTCACCCTGAACAATATAATGTTAACGTGCATTATATTACACAACATGATAATCGAGGATGAGCAAGTTGATTCTGATGATGAGATGGATGATGACCTTGATTATGAGGTCCATGAACAACCTCAACCAATCAACCGACACGTTCCAACTCTGGTTGATTATTTGGCTAGAAATAATAGGCTTCACTCCTCAACAACACATCATGCGCTTCGAAATGACTTGGTTGAGCATCTTTGGAATTTGCAGGGCAATAACTAGTATTGTTTAATTATGGATTGTATTGCTTGTTTGGTAGTTTGTATTTCAAGTTTCAGTGTGTGATTGTATTTCATGTTTCAATAAAGTGTGTTTTGTAGTTAGTCAAAAGATTCAATAACGACTAGTTTTTTTTATTACACGTGAAAATGCTCAAAGTTCAAATACAACACAAAACACACCACATAAAGCAATAAAAGCCTAAATTAGTACACATAGGACCTTCTTCTAATCATAATCCATAACAGGAAAGTAATCACCTCCACTTTCATCTCCATCTCCTCCACCACTTGCATCTCCATCTCCGCCATCTCCTGGATTAGAGTTGGGATCATCTTGATCGTACCCATAGATGTCATTTTGTTTATTCCTCCAAAATTTCTTCTTTCTTGGTGTCATCTTTGACAAATCCTTCTCCAGAATATTCATATTTTGTTGAAGTAATGCGGCCTCCCTCTCCTTCTTCTCAAGAGCCCATTGTTCCGCTTCCTGCTCCCTCACTTGCCTCTTGTATGCCCATTCCTCGGCTTCCCTCTCTAGTCTCCTCTCTTGAAGATTAATTTTTCTATTTTCGTACTCCATCCTCGACTTTTGCCTCTCTCTCATATCATTACCAAACTCTAGTAGTTGAGTAGTGTACATGTCTGACGATTCCGCAACTACCTTACCTTTCTTTTTTGCTGCCCTTTGTTTGTCGCGTCCTTCAGGGCGAGACAGCACGAAAGGCGTAGCTCCCTCGTCTGGTATGTCGTCGAGGCCTTCCACAGGGGAGGATTGAGAACCAATACCTGTGGGAGAACTTTGAGAACCTTGACCCATAGGTGGAATTGGACCAACAACCAATTGAGGGTCACAATACCACTTTGGGCAATTTCGAAGGATGACCCAACAATGCTCATGTTCAAAGGCTTTGTCCCCATTCTCTTCCTTATATATTCTCCTTGCTACAAATTCCTATCAAAATTATTAATACACAAGTTAGATAAGTATACATAAAAATAAGAAATACAAAAGTTAAAGTTTCCAAAACAATACCACATCAACTTGGTTGGTACCGCTCGTTTGACTCCTCTCCGCCCTCTGCAAAGCTCCCTTCCAAACTTTACACTTGTTACTGATAAGTCTCAGTCGGGATTCCATTGAATCCGTAGTACGAATTGTTGTAGGATCGCTTCTTCGAAATTCCCTCTCCACCCTTTCCCATAATCTCGTGCTCTTTTGGTTGATGCCAACCGCTCCATCTTCAGATATTGATATCCAAGATTTGCACAAGTTTACATCTTCATGAGCTTTCCAATTGGGGCCTCTCTTACTTGACATGTTTTTGTTTTGAGAGATGATAAATAGAAGAGAATGAGAGAGATTGATTTGAGAATGAGTGCAGAAAAACCATGAGAAGTTACTCATTATATAGAAAAAAAATATGACCGTTTTATGGCCGTTAAAATGTGTCCGTTGCAATGTGACCGTTTTATTGTCACTATATTACTTCTTTCAAACTAAAACGCAAACACACCCACACAAACTAAAACGCAAACACACCCACACAAATAAATACAAACAAAAAATGAAAAAAAAAAAAAGCAGCAGCAGGGGACCCCGCGTGCAGGCGAGGCCCAACCGCGGGAGGCGCGCCTGGGCCGCACGCGCGCGGGAGGAAGGGCTTCCTCCCGCGCGCGTGCGGCCCAGGCGCGCCTCCCGCGGTTGGGCCTCGCCTGCACGCAGGTCCCCTTTCCAGCTGCTATATTTGCCCCCTTTCCCCCTTCCAGCTGCTACCTATCCACCCCAACACCCCAATCTCCAAATTTGGAAGCTAAGTTATTGATGGGTTGGAGATGAAAAAAGGCAAAATATAGTCTTTCTCCAAATTTGCAAGCAAGGGTTGGAGTTAGTCTTAACCCATGAAAAGGCAGAACCCCGAGATTTATGATGACTGACAAGGACAAAGAATAAATGTATACCCATCATCACCAAGTAGGGCTTTCGGGTCGGGTCGGGTTCGGGTAACCGAACCGAAACCAAACAAACCCGGAAAATTGAAACCCGTTTTGTTTGCAAACCGAATCCAAACCCGATTAGGAAAGTTTCGGGTACCAAAATCCAAAGATTTCTTTACCGGGTTCGGTTCGGTTAGAATGAAACCGAAACCCGAAACTAAAGCACTCATGACATGTCAAACTCCATTAGTTGACCAAAAGACTTGTTACCTTAGCTGGCGTCTATATGCATGGGATTAGCAAGTATTATAATCAATTAATTTAGGTAATTATTAATTAGATTAATTTTAATCTAATTATGATCAATTAATGGCGAGATCAATGGGATTAGCAAATGGGAGTAATAGAAACAAAACGTATAAAGCAAGTGGGATTAATATAGTAATTAGTAATTAAAGACTGATTTCGAAACGTCAACATAGGAGCCCAATTAGTGGATTCGGCTAATCACTGACAATGTATTTATAGCAGTCAACCCGTTGGAATTATAAGCAATCATTAGCAATGTTTTTTTTTTAGAAAGTCATTAGCAATATAATTTAATTGCTTACACTTTTTCCTATACGCGATTAATATAGTAATTAAAGACTTTATGGTTTCAAAACGTCACTATGGGAATTGGGAGCCAATTACTGAATTTCGGTTTTGCGGGTTCCTTATCAGGTTCGCGGTTTCACCGAAACCGAAACCGTTACAACACCTTTCTGGTTGGAACTGGAAAACCCGAAGCCATCACTTTCCTTGTCGGTTCGGGTTCAGTTTAAACCGAAAACCCGAAACCAAACTCCAACCCCTATCACCATGTAGACCAATTTTTGTTAAAACCAAGTTAATTTTCTCATAACCTTCTCTAGAAACTCCATCTGAAACTCATTGATGATGATAGCATCTCCGGTGATCGGCAACATATTTAGGATGGCAACATCCCGCACCCTTCGTAAAAGTGGAAGGTATGTGTCCCGGGACGCCACGTCTCTGACATGGTCGTGAGTAGCTCGTTGTCAATCTCAATCTTCACGAAGTGTCTCACCCTTTCCAACCCTGTCCTTTCTAGATAGTGCACGAGTCGGGGGTGAAACTGGGGCAAGTGCACGATCCCTTTGTGGACCACGGGAACAAGTGAGTCCTACGAAAAAAATGCACAAATTAAGTTTTATACCGACGTTTTAAAATAATTAAAAAAACATGATTTTGAAGGTAGGGCGCGCCTACCAGGTTGCTGTTCCAAATTGCATGGGATCGATTATTTTCTTGGTTAAATAATGGGCATCCCTCGGGCCAGGCTCTGTATAAAACCTAGGATCGTAAATACCTACCCCCATCCATCAATAAATACAAGAAAACACCATTATTATATTTGTAAACAAATCGTGAAAAAAATAACGTTTAATCATTGTTATTCTACTAAGAAATTGATCTTTTAGCATTCCGACATGATTCACGTTGATAAATCATAAAACTATAAAATATATCACATACCCTAATTAAGAGTTTCTTCGTCCATTTTTTGCAAAAGTTGGATAGAGGTTTGACCGGGTTTTCTATGAGACTTTAGCGGGACTTTATCTGGACAAAGATACTTTAGCGGGACAAAGATTTTTCAGAACTCAAGAAAACGGGATATGATGTGGAAGATCGAACTAGGCTGCAACCTCAGGACACACCCATATTTTTTTAGTGGTATGGGAGGGAGGGGGGAGGGAGGAAAAATGTGTTGTGGTGTGAATGAAATGAGGGCAGGGGTTGGCATTTATAGGCTGGATGGAGCACCTAAATCACTTTTTTGGAAGTGATCAATGTGCAACGGGAGGAGAGATAGCTCGTTGATCGCAGCCGTCCAATGCGATCAACGGTTGATTGCGCGACAGCTCAGCGATCCGCGTCTATCAAGAAGCACAACGATGTCTACGTCAGCGATCTGTGTTTCCTCTAATGCTCAATCGTGTTGCTTGGACGCGATGATCGTTGATTGCTTCCTCCAACCGCGATCCAACGACTAATCGACCTTTGATCGCTTCACTCGGACGGAATTTACACTTTGATCTCTTTTATTAACCGTGATCGGGGCAAAACATGTGTAGCTTAGAAATTATTATAAAAACTATATATTATATTTCGGGAATTTTTTTAAGACATATTAGGGGGGGACTCCTCGTTTTAGATGTCTTCACCACCACTTTGTATATTACTTCTCTTGCTCATATCAATGTGCATTGTTACATAGTTTAATAAAATAGACTAAGAAGTAGATATATTATTAATATTAGGGGACAAAGTACATTGGATTAGGAAGCTTAAAAGTGCGATTGCCTAAAGAATGGCCCAAAAGGTCGCTCCACTGATCCCCCACATTGCCCCAGATCCTGTAACCTTCGTCCATCACCTGCCGCCTCATCTCCGACTTGTACACCTCCCCACTCTGCCCTCTGTACGACGCCGTCCTGCACTTTCAGATATCCCCACTCGTTAACTCAGCACACACAAAATTATTGAAAGCCAAAACAATGCATACGATATTAATTACCTGAGAATAAGGCGATGGTAACCAACGAACCCCTGGCGCAGCAGATTAAGACGCGTGGCATCTCCCAGCGCTTCCGCGTCCCTCCCCGTGACAAGAAAGACCTTAAACCCAGCGTCCCGGAGGTAATTGAACAGGCCCAGCACGGCCGGGATCGCGGGGGAACGGGCCTTGGAAGCCCAGGCCCGAAAAGAGAGCGGCTCGTAAGGAAGGCAGCCGTAGGATCTCCTGGTCTTGTAGTAAAGCATGTTGGAGAGGCAGGTGTCGTCCACGTCCAGAACCCAAGCATCCAGCCCATCGTCACCACCACCACCTTCGTCTCCGGCCGCCCCCGTGGCGATGGAGGCGGCGACGTTGGACGCGTGGCCCATGATCTGGTCCACAATCAGGTCCACGTCCCTCTGGTACTGGCCCGAGCCCGCCATGTAGGCTTGGATGTAGCCGCAGCACTGGGCCGGGACCGTCCACCAGCCTCGGACGTTGTTGGTCTCTGCTCCCAGCCTCCAGCTCAGGCAGTAGTTGCTGCTGCTGCTGCTTTGCAAAACGGTGTCGCTGTCCTCGTCGTGCGGTGGTGGTACTACTACTTCTTGCGCCACCGCGGCCGCCGCTGCACACAACAACAAAAGGCAATATCGCACCAGAACTGCTGCTGATGATGCCGCCATCTTGCTGCTGCTCTGTCTCTGCACATACAACAAGATAATATATTGAGAGGAATGGAAGGAAATGGAGAAATGGAAGGGTTGGGAAGAGAGGCACATTTAATTTGGGATAGATAGAGGGGGACAAGACAGGTCTTTTCCATATATATGCAATGCAATGTTGTGTAATGTCCCCGTGGTCACGAAAAAAGAAGATGATTTCTCTTGTGTTGTTTTATGACTCCCGTCCCGTGCGTCCACTCAGAAAAGGAAACTTACTTTTCTGCTTTAAAACAACAAAAGTGTACAAACTGGTGGTGGTGGAGCGAAATTGTGGTTAACCGAAAGTAAATAGCTGAAAGCTAGGTGGGATATTGGCCAATATATATATGAGATGCAGAGATGGCTCATAGTCACACATAAGGCGGGACAAGTATATCTAGTAGAATATATAGCAGCAACTGTGAGCAGTTTGTTCCCAAAAAGAAAAAGGGGAAGATGGATGGAGAATCGTCAGTGGTCAGTACGTGTGATTGTTCCACCCATGTGTTGTGTTAGAGTACTAATGGCATGTATAAAATGTTACTTTGGAGTGCTCATTGACTTTTTCCATTAATATACATACATATCATTATTCCCACAAGTCGTACCAGCAAGCATGCACTCAATATTGTCATTGCGAGTGAACTGCGGTGCGGACAACAATATATAGCCAGAAGTGGAGCATGAGAGCTTATACTAACACTATCTCGGGTGCGAATTCGAGAGATGCAAGTTGAGTGGGAAATGGTAAGAGTGTAAATAGAGTGAAAAGTTGTTGTTTTGAATAAAAAAGTAGGGTGTAAATAGAGGATGAAAAATAAGTAAATTATATTATTATCAAATTTATAAAATATTATTACAAGAAATAAATAAATTTATCTATAAAAATTATAAATAAATATAATTATTAAATATTTTTTGGAGTGATTAATTAGTAATTATTAAATAGTAATGCTCAAATATTAATTAATATAACAATCGTAAAAATCGTTGGTCGAGCAAGCTCGAAACCAACTCATGACTGGTCATCCTACAGAGTTTTCGTGTTTAGTTTAACTTTAAATTGGATCAGGTCAAACATATTCGAATTTTCAATTTTAATTTATTAATCAAGTAAACTGAGTTAACCAAATCATTCATCTCTCTACTTTCTCTATAAACACTTATTCTCTCTAATTTTTAGTGCAAATTAGAGTTAACCAACAGATCTCGATTTGACTAAACAAACATTAACAAACTTGCTCTCGAAATCAAACGGTCACCCCCGAATAACGTTTACATTAATGATAATTATAAGAAAAAAAATCATAGGGGTCATTTGGATCTAGGTTTTTAATTTGTGGGATTTTGGCTCAAATCACTGGTTTAAAAACCCAGGTTTTTAATTTGTGGAATTTGTGTGGGATTTCAAAATAGCTGATCACCATCAACTATTTCATAATCCCACAATTGTGGGTTTCTGAAATCTCTAATATTTAAAATCTCTTATCATATAATTGCTTTCCAAACGAGTGATTTTAATAAAATCACTCATTATGTAGGATTGTGCCCAAATCCCACACCCAAAACCTGCATCCAAATGACCCCATAATATATTAATGATTATAGAAAAATACAATCCGTAATTTCTCTCTCTCCCGTCAAACGAAGGTCAACTTACGGGCTTGAAGTTTGTACAGGCCCACCATACCTTGTGCTTTAATCAACTGTTAATATTGGGGGTCGTGGAGATTCAAATACATGACCACTTGGTCAAACCAGCTCTGATATACCATGTCAAAATTCAACTGGTCCCAATAACTCGAGTTATTGGGAGAAGGTTATGCTGGATCTTATACCACACTCTAGCTGAATATTATACCACACTCTAACACTTTCTTACTTCTATCTTGGATCATTTGGCGTGCAAGCCGAAATAGTAAATTATAACCATCATTTTGCACTCTCATAGGGTTACAAATTAACCAAACAAGAACAAACTTCTTAGAAATGGTGTTTACCTCTCTAATTTGCACATCTCCCATTCCCCTATAACAAAACAAAGTGTAAGTCTTTATAGTTTAAATGATTTAAAAAAAAAAGCAAATCTCAATTTGTGCGTCGAATTTATAACAGTAGCAGGGATTGATTGTTCTACTACCTAGCAGCACATATATAAGGACAGGAGCATAATACGGCATTAATGAAGTAAAAAATTGGTCGAGAGTAATTTGATAAACGCTGTACTGGAAGATAGCTTGATCTAATGCTAAAAGAAGATGTGGGCGTGCGTGCGTACGTACCTGGCCTGACCCAAAACTAATGAGTAAATACAAGTTGGGTTAAGAAGGATCGATCTATATCATACAGCTACAAAATAAGGAGCTCGATATATATAGAGCGCGAGAGAGAGAGAGAGAGGTAATGGAAGTCGGCAGCAGTATATATGTTGGCCACTTAGCACAGCGATAATGCGCCCGCGCGCGCGGAGTCTTTATTTATGATATTCTTTCTTTAATTTTGTTGTTGTTGGGTTTGACAAATTAGGATTGTGAAATCAGCCATCAATGGTAAAAGAAAATGTTGAAATGGAGATGATTATGACGAGATATATTTGATGATGGTTGTCGGTAGCAAAGGTAAAACAAAGACACCCAAGAAGTGGGAGCCCAGTCAGAGGCCATAACCATCCCGGCCAGAGGGAGCATGATGCATCGTCATCACCATCATATATACTAGATTTGAAACCCGGCTCATTGCCCGAATGCATTATTTCAAAAATATTAGTAATCATTGTTAATGTGTAAGCAAGATATATTTTTATTGGTATCAAAAGTCAAAAGATTCGAACTATTCAATTACTGATTTTTTTTTTGGAACGTACATCATAATATATCCTAATATGCTAACCGACCCATCTACAAAAGTACCATGTCCGTTGGCTGGATGCATTATTTCAAACATATAAGCAGCGTTTGTAATTGTACGAAGTAAGGTATATTTTTATTGATATCTAAAGTCAAAAGATTTGAACTATTCAATTACTGGAATAAAAGGAACATACATCATAGAATTTTTTGATATGTTAACTGGTTCATCAATGAAAGTTCTTGCTGAAAATACAAAATAGAACTTATGAAAGGGAACTAACTCTTAAAAAACTTCAATAAACTACACTTCAAATTACTTTTTCTTAAAAGTGAAATGTCATTAAGAATGCGACTGTGTCAAAGCCCAAATGGAAAGGTACAAGCAGAGAAAACGAAAATGGATCAGAAACCAAATAAAAAAGGCCCAAACAAGTGGGCCGGAAACCTAATAGGGTCCGGACCCGGGACAAAACAAGAAAGGGTTTCAAAATCCTAAAGAGAAACTCTGTCCCCTCTTGTTCCCCATCGTCGCTACCGAGACCCACCACCGTCGTGTGAACACCCACCTGGCGCTGCCACCGCCGCAAAGTGCTACTACCGCCGTTCGAATCTCGCCAAACTCGTACGGATTGGAGGGGAAGAGAACCTCCCGCCTTTCCTTCCCGAGCCAGTCGGCTTGGGCCTCCCCCAATCGGATGCCAGGGATAGCAGCAAACGACCATCCCCGATGAAGGAACCAGAGGGAAGGGGACCTCTGTCTTCAAGCTTTTCACTCCGAGTCTGACGCCAAGGGTTGCATCTTTGACGCACCTAGATCTGCAAGGTGAGTCATGGAGGTAGACCAGGGAGAGAAAAGGAGAAAACAAGCCAGATCTGAACCAGGTCTGGCCTCCATCGCACCTTAGAAAAGAACCATCATCTCCAGATACGAGTGACCAGATGGGAGGGCAAAATCTCAACCCACCAGAGGGGGGAGGAAGAAAGATCCACCAACGTGAAAGAAAATGCCATGGAAGGCAGAAACAAGCACAAAGCTGGAAGGGAAAACAAGCGCACGAAAACGAAAAAGGAAAGCCCGAAAAAAATGGAAAGAAGGGTTGTCGCCGGTCGCCGGGAAGTCGCCGACAGCAGCCCCTACACTCGTCGGAATGAAAATCTAGAGAGAAGGCAGAGAGAATGAAAGGGGTGAGAGAAAGAAAGAGTTCCAAGTTTAGTAGATATACTTCAAATTACTTCTTGCTGTAAAAATTACTGTAATTTTCTTATGAACTTCTTTGTTATTGCTTCACCATATGTATCATTATCTCTGTCAATAATTGTAGTTTCATATTCATCACTGCGAGTCTGTGACCTCTCTATTCATCATCAATATTCTACCCCTTATTCTCAACAATGTCACAACGTCACTATCACTATTTTCGAATTCACTACCTCCACCATAAAAAACTATTTCTTCTTCACCTTCATTTTATTGAAATTTTAATTAAGTGTAAAACTAAAATGTTTGCAAATATGAAACCTTTATCAATTAAAGATTCTTAATGGATGTGGCTACTAACTAATATTTTAATGTCCCACATGTTTAGTTTTCAAAGTAAAGGTTTTAATTTTTTATTTGGTTAATGAATAAAAATCCTACTACTATTACACGTATAATTAATGTATAGACATATTTATTTGGTTTAGAAGTCTAAATATGCTTTATTTTAATAATTTAAATGCTAAAAACACCCTTCTTACAAACTCTCATAAGGCTCGAAATTTTGAATAGAGTAGGTTCTGATGGAGAATCTCCATATAATAGTGGTAGGATATAGGCATAATGTTGATATGACTTGAATCAGACTATCAGCCACTACGACTGGTAATCGGGGGTCTGGGTACAATGTTATTTGGGTTCGGGTTCTGGGCCTGGTCTGTAACCGTTTCCTTTGTCAGATTGGATTAGGTTTAGACCCACATGGAGAAGTACTATAAATACTTCTCATACTCCTCTGTAATCTGTAATCTCCTTGATATAGTGAAATCGGCTCTCTCTCGCCCGTGGACGTAGCTAACACACATTGTGTTAGTGAACCACGTAAATCGTGTGTCGTATTTTCGATTCTCGCTTTCGTATTCTTGCTTTGTCGATTCCGGCGATTTCCCGATCCGTAGCAGCGCGTTTATAACAAGTGGTATCAGAGCCGCGGCTAGAAATCAGGCTAGGGTTTTTTCGATTCAGAAGAATGACGTCGGTGAACATGAAGATCGAAAAGTTCACGGGGAAGAACAGCTTCGATATATGGCAGATCAAGATGCAGGCTTTATTAAAACAGCAAGGGCTGTGGGGCCGCTGTCTGCGAAACAGAAGAAGGCAGCGGTCGATGAAGATGAGTTGAATACCCTGGAGGAGAAGGCCCACTCGACCATCATGTTATCGTTGTCTGATGACGTCATCATTGAAGTCGCTGCTGAGAAGACTGCCGCGGGCTTGTGGTTGAAATTGGAGAGTCTGTATATGACGAAGTCTCTAACCAACAAGCTGCATCTCAAGCAACGGTTGTTCAGCTTGAGGATGCAAGAAGGTACGCCTTTGAGGGAACATCTCGAACAGCTTAACTCTATTTTGCTGGATCTGCCTAATATAGATGTTCAAGTTGATGACGAGGATGCTGCCCTAATCCTGCTGGTTTCTTTGCCGAGTTCATATGAGAATTTCGTTGATTCTTTTATTGCCGGTAAAGAAAGCGTGTCGTTGGAGGATGTCAGGTCTGCTCTTCATACGAGAGAGATCAGGCATAAGGCGTCTGGTTCTGGTACAGGTGGTGAGGCATCGGGTTTGGCTGTTACAGGTGGAAAGGGAAAGAAGAAATCTGGTAAAGGGAATTCGAGCAAGAATTCCAAGGGTCCCGGTCCACAGCAGGTGATGCTTGTCACAACTGTAAGGAAGTGGGGCATTGGAAGTACAACTGTCCCAAGAGAAGAGGGCAACAGAAGAAACAAGGTTCAGTTGCCGTGGCAGAAGTGGACAATAGTTCTGAAGACGATCTCGCCTTGGCTGTAGATGAGAAGGCACATCGTGGTAATGTGTGGTTTCTGGATATTGCAGCCTCATACCACATGTCTCCGAACAGGGATTGCTTCACAACCTACGAGCAGATAGATGGTGGTAACGTGGTCATGGCTAATGGAGCTGTCTGCAAGGTTGTTGGAATCGGGTCCATAAAGGTTCGGACACATGATGGTTTGTTCTGTACCGTGAATGATGTCAGGCATGTTCCACGAATGACAAAGAACCTGATCTCCTTGAGTCTACTCGACAGCAAGGGTTTCAGCTTCAAAGGAAAAGGTGGAGTTGTGTATGTCTGCAAAGGTTCGAGGAAGGTACTGAAGGGCGTGAAGCGTGGGACCTTGTATGCATTACAAGGGTCTGTGTTGTCTGGTTCTGCTGCAGTTGCATCATCTCAGGTTCAACGGGAAGATATGACCACTCTATGGCACATGAGACTGGGGCATATGAGTGAACGGGGGATGCAAGTTCTATCGAAGAGGGATCTTCTTTGCGGGCACAAGGTGCAGAATTTGGAATTCTGTGAGCATTGTGTGTTTGGGAAGCTACATCGCAGCAAGTTTCCCAAGAAGGGTATCCACCGGACGAAGGGGATACTGGATTACCTCCACTCCGACTGTTGGGGTCCTTCACGAGTTGAATCCATTGGAGGCAGCAGGTATTTTCTGTCTATTATTGATGATTATTCGATATTTACTTGGATTTTCATGATGAAGCAGAAAAGTGAGGCTTTCACGAAGTTCAAGCAGTGGAAGACATTGGTGGAGAATCAGACCGGTAAGAAGATTAAGAAGCTGCGAACGGACAATGGTCTAGAGTTCTGTAATTCTGAGTTCAACGAATTCTGCAAGGATGAAGGGATTGCCCGTCATCGGACTGTTAGAGATACACCCCAGCAGAATGGCGTTGCAGAAAGGATGAACCAGACATTGTTGGAGAGAGCACGGTGCATGCTCTCTAATGCTGGACTAGAGAGAAGATTCTGGGCAGAAGCAGTAAACATGGCGTGCTTCCTGATCAACCGTGGACCACACACAGGTATCGAGTGTAAGACTTCTTATGAAGTGTGGTATGGTAAGCCAGCTGATTACTCTTCACTGAAAGTTTTTGGGTGTCCTGTTTATTATCACGTGGATGAGGGTAAACTGAACCCAAGGGCAAAGAAGGGTGTATTTGTGGGTTACGGAGATGGAGTTAAGGGATTTCGAGTCTAGTCACCTTCTGAGCATCGAGTTATACTTAGTAGAAATGTGATATTTGATGAGAAGTCTATGTTTAACCCCATGTTGAAGGTTACTGTTGCTGAAGGTAGCAGGAATGTTGATAAGCAGGTGGAGCTGCAAACTCTCAATGAGAGTGAGTTTGAGCACCAAGGTGGAGAAGATCAACATGATGAGGATGTCTCTGCAGAGCCAGAAACTTCAGAGTCCAGTGCACGAGCTCAACAGTCTATTGCTTCCGGTAGACCGAAGAGAGCGACTGCAGGAGTACCTCCACAGAGGTATGGCTTCGAGGACATGGTGGCGTATTCATTTCAGGTTGCTGAGGAAGTGGATGCAGGAGAGCCACAGTCCTATAGAGAAGCACTTTCGAGTGGTGAAGCTGATCAGTGGCTTGCCGCAATGGGAGATGAGATGGAATCCCATGACAGGAATCAGACTTGGGAGCTAGTCAAATGACCACATGGAAGGAAGATTGTTACAAACAAGTGGATCTACAAGAAGAAGGAAGGAATCACTTCTAAAGAGGGCATGAAATTTAAAGCTTGGGTGGTTGCACGAGTCTTCTCGCAGAGGGAAGGAGTTGACTACAATGAGATTTTCTCACCAGTGGTCAGACATACTTCGATCAGAGTGCTACTAGCAATAGTGGCACATTATGACTTGGAGCTCGAGAAGCTAGACGTGAAGACAGCTTTCCTACATGGAGAGTTGGAGGAAGAAATTTACATCTCAGCCAGAAGGATTCGAGGTTCCGGGAAAAGAATACTATGTTTGTAAGCTGAAGAAGTCCTTGTATGGACTTAAGCAATCTCCGAGGCAGTGGTACAAGAGATTTGACAGTTACATGCTTGAGCTGGGCTACAGCAGAAGTCCATATGATTGTTGTGTATATCACAGCAAGGCAGAGGATGGTTCGATGATATATCTAGTTCTGTATGTGGATGATATGCTCATAGCTGCGAGGTCAAAGTCTGATATCCAGAAGTTAAAGGGGCTTCTCAGTGCCGAGTTTGAGATGAAGGATTTGGGAGCTGCTCAGAAGATCTTGGGTATGGACATTTACAGGGACAGGTCGAAGAAGAAGCTTTTCTTGTCACAGAAGAGCTACATCCAGAAGATATTGTCGAGGTTTGGCATGTCTTCAGCAAAGCCCTTAAATACTCCTAGTGCTTCAAATGTTCATCTATCCTCAGCTTATACACCACAGTCAGAGGCTGAGAAGGAGTACATGTCGAGAGTCCCATATGCTAGTGCAGTAGGTAGCTTGATGTACGCTATGGTATGCACTAGACCTGATCTTGCACATGCTGTTAGTGTTGTCAGCAGATTTATGATACAACCTGGGAAGGAGCATTGGCAGGCTGTGAAGAGGATCTTCCGGTACCTTAAGGGTACACCTGATGTGAGGATTAGCTTCGGAAGTGATGCAGAGTGCTTGGTGTCTGGGTATTCTGACTCGAAGTATGCTGGAGATGTTGACACGAGGAGATCGATGACCGGTTATGTATTCACTCTTGGGAGTTCTGTAGTGAGCTGGAAGGCAACTCTGCAGTCGGCGGTGACATTGTCTACTACTGAGGCAGAGTATATGGCGTTGACAGAAGCTGCTAAGGAGGGAATATGGTTGAAAGGGACTGGTTGGTGATCTGGGTCTACATCATGATCAGGCAGTGGTGTATTGCGACAGTTTGAGTGCAATATGCTTGGCCAAGGATCAAGTCCACCATGAGAGGACTAAGCACATCGATGTGAGGTATCATTTCTTGAGGACAGAGAAGAGTATTAAGGTGAAGAAGGTTGGCACCGCGGATAATCCTGCTGATATGTTCACGAAGCCGGTTCCACATGGCAAGTTCCCACACTGCTTGGACTTGCTGAATGTCTTGAGTGGGTGACTCCGCCCTACGGGGCATTGATGGCGGGAGAGAGAGAAGGAGCAGAGTACATCAGAGATTTCAGAGGAAGAGGATTCAAGTCAAGGTGGAGATTTGTTGATATGACTTGAATCAGACTATCAGCCGCTACGACTGGTAATCGGGGGTCTGGGTTCAATGTTATTTGGGTTCGGGTTCTGGGCCTGGTCTGTAGCCGTTTCCTTTGTCAGATTGGATTAGGTTTAGACCCACATGGAGAAGTACTATAAATAATTCTCATACTCCTCTGTAATCTGTAATCTGTAATCTCCTTGATATAGTGAAATCGGCTCTCTCTCGCCCGTGGACGTAGCTAACACACATTGTGTTAGTGAACCACGTAAATCGTGTGTCGTGTTTTCGATTCTCGCTTTCGTATTCTTACTTTGTCGATTCCGGCGATTTCCCAATCCGTAGCAGCGCGTTTATAACACATAACATGATGATCGCTTAGTTATTTAATATTGCCACCAACAGTAATATTTACATTTTGGGTGAAATTATTATACAGCGCCCGACCCATCAATTCCAACAAATACATGCATGGTTCTTAAACTGTTAAAAAGGATATAACTCAATTATGTAACCATTACATAACGGTCTTTTTACAAAATAAAAACTATAAAGTTTTATTTATCTTTCATTCATGTGATGTTTTCATGCCATTTTGAGGGTATTATTTCATTCAATTATCCGTTGTAGCTTAGAGTTGCTTCATTTCGCATTTCCGTGATCTTTTAGGTGGCATTGGAGAATACAAACCATTTTGGCAAAGAAAGATGACTCATTTGTTGGGTAAACGGGCTAAAGATCAAAAAACATAAGTTCGAGGCCGTGGAGCACCATTTCACAGTCGAGATCCCGCGAGGTTGTGAACAAATTGCAGTCATGCACTAATTCCCGACCACAATCTTAAGAGGAGACGCACAAAGAAGAAATAAACAGAATTGTGATCCACTTCTCAATCATTTCACACCTTATCCCGTGACAAAGATCACAACCATGACTTCCAATTTGAAGTCGTTATCTCGATGTCGCGAACTAATCTCTAGCATATTCAAAAATTGCAGCGTTTGGAGATCGCGGACTGGGAAGGAAGATCGCTACCCTGATCTCACAACACGAGGCCACAATTTATTTTGTGTTCTTGACCACCTAGGAATAGAAGGATATCACAATTTTTCTCCCCTGCGTGAGCGGCTGGCTAAATCCTTGTGAGCCTTCACTTTTGTATTTGTATTCTCAACTTTTTTGTTTCCTTTCTTTTGTTCACCATTATTAAAAAAAGGATATCACAATTTTGGAGGAGAATCACCCTAGAGAGAGAAAATTGGGTTTTGAGATAGTTTTAGGGAGAGAAACAACCTTGTAGGAGCTTAAGGTAGGAGGAATCCACCCAACAAACAAAGAGAAGGGTGCAATCTAGAGAGGAGAAGATGATTTCAAGTAGGGGTGGTATTCGGTTTTTCCTTCTCCTCCCCCAACATCATCGAGTTCTCACACACTAACCACAATCGACCATCATCAATTCTCATCAACGAATTAATCATCATCGATTCACCACTTTCCAGCATTATCCTTGATAAATTGGAACATTAACCTTGAGAAATTATCATTGTAATTATTATGCGTTGTTGTGTTATTCATTATTTTTCTTATTAATATTATTTCATCTTTATTTTTATATGGACATTAAAATCCTATGATTTTACGATTCGATTTTAAGATTCCGATTTTACCTCACTTTCGATTTTACGTAAAATCCCAATTTTGACTGTTATGCGCCTAGAGAGGGTCTCCAGCGCCACCATCGGCCGATGCTCGAAGCTCCAACTCTAATTTTGAGAGAGGGACGAGGAACGAGGTTGCAGGTGGCGGATGAAGTTGGAGAAATCAAAGATTTTTATGGTGGGGGATCATATCGCGTGAAGACGAGGTCATCAAACAGCGTACAAACCCATCTGTAGATCTTTCTCCGATTCTGCATAACATAGTCCACCTTGATACATATAGTTTATGAGTCGTAAAAAGGCAGCACCACCTACTGTTTCAACCTATGAGTCGACCAAAATAGAAGCCTTAAGCGCGTTCCTTCGATAAAGTAATGCATAACCTCTTGCTTCCATTCTCCCTTATGATTCCAAGGAAAAGAATAGCATGTTTAGGAGCTATCCTTGAGTGAACTTCAACTAAAATCTAACCATAATAGGTTATTACCTAAACAAGTTATGAATATTCTAACGAACATGGTGGCCTATCACACATTGGATCAATAACTGGGCTAGAAGGATAAGAAATGACTCATTCTAATGATTCAAAGGGAGAAGAAGAGGAACAAAGAACTTTTAGTTAAATGAGTTTGAGTTTGCGCGGGTTCACCCAGTTTAACATATCGATAAGCCATTCCGCTATCATGCTTTTTTTGTTAAAGTTTCACACATCTTTGAGCTCTTCTTTGGCGAGTTCTATAGTTCTCTCTACCTTATCAACGCTAACTTATTTCACTTGCTTTTGTGGCTGAAGAAGCTCTTACATCGGATCAAGCGTAATTCAGTGTCTTTTTCAAGAAAGGCATGAAGCTTTGGTTTGCCAGTCTAAAGCCGCCATTGAATGAACCTTTGCATTGCCTCCTAAAGAATGTGTATCTCATGCTAAAACTTCATTCTCTAGATCAAAAGATGCTTTCGATACCCTCCTAATCATGCATCAAAGGATGTAGGTTTGTCTTGCCTACTAATATCATAGAAGCGCAACCCTCCCCTTCTTTCTTAAAGTAAAGTTTCTCATTTGGTGGTGCCCCTCTCGATGATTGTTGACTCAACATTTTCTTCCATCAAGTATAAGATCCTCTATCTCTCTTCCTGATCGCCTTCATCGCCTCCTTTCGGCAATTTCTCCAACTCAATTCTCCCACCGTCGAATTCATTGTCCCCTTCGATTTCTAAAAATTCTTATTATGGGAGATCTCTCTCTTCCCAGTGTGATTACTCTTATAGTATCTTTTTAAGAATGTGTTCATGATATTGGAGGTCAACGGCGGGGAAGGAATTGTCGGGCGTGAAATTCTTGTTGTTGCTGCTCTTGCAGGGAGCCCTCCCTCTCCCTCCCAAGCCATGTCATCCATCGATTCTCATTTTGTTTCTTTGTAATCTCTCTTCACTCCTCTGCTTTGCGTTCACTATGCATATCTTCACCTCCCTTGTTTGTTTCCTAGAGAAAAAGAAAAACCTGAAAAGAAACATGATTTCTTTTCAACCCATCTTAAGAGCTAGGGCTGGCCAGTTGGTTTTCGGTTAACGGATAATCGTATGTTGCAACCAAAATCGACCGGTTTCTGGCTAACCAAAATTCAACGCCAAAGTTTCTTATGTCGATGGTCGGAGGGGAGAGGAGAGGCTCCGAGTAACCGTCTAACCGACGGTGATTAACCACGGTTACCTGAAAAAATGACCAAAACTAACCAACCTCACCTTCCTCTCGCGCCGCGCCGACTCCCAGCTCCGTTTCTGGTTGCGTCGCACCGCCGTAGGGCCGCCCTCTGTCCTTCCTCTTCCCCGACCATCCACCGTCGTCGTTCACCGTCCCCAACAGCATAGCAGGTGAGCCACGACCGTAAGAAGAGAGAAGGAAAAGTAAGATCCACCCGTTGTCGACAATCTTTTCCCTTTTTTCCTCTCATTTCATCTATCCCTAAGAGAAGGAGAGAGGCAGATCGAGTGATAGTAGAAGAGGAAGAATAAAGGTTTGTAAATTGGAAGATTTTTATGTCTTTGGTCGGTATTTCAGAGAAGAATGAGAGAGAGGAGCATAATTGATTTTAAAAGACAGTGAGAGAGAAAAGGGGAATTGACTGGGGTTGGAGAATTTATTTTGGCATAGAGAGAAAGAGAAATGGGGAATTGATTTTGGTAGAGAGAGAGAAAGGGGCAATTGATTGGGGATGGAGAATTGATTATGGGAGAGAGAGAGAATGTAATTGTAGTTTTTAGGAAACTCTTTTGCTGGAAATTTTTGTAATTGGTACCCGGTTATCGGTCGGTTATGCAATTTAAACCGACAACACCATCGTCTTTCGATTTCGCGGCTAACCGGAACAAAAACAAAAAAATCATTCGGTCGGTTAGCCGGTTAACCGAAGGTCTTCTTCAGTCGGCTATCGGTGGAACATTGAGTGTGTTTCGGCTAACTGATAACTGAGGTTTCAGATTTTGGTTAGACCAAAACCGACTGTGATCCACCCCTATTCAGACCTATCACCTCTCGTGCCTGCATCTGTATGTATAATTTTTAACCTATCCATCAATTTTGAAATGTTGCATTTCCTTATTCATTTTGTTGGCTTAAGGCATTATATTTCGTCGGAGAAAGAATATTTGGCCTTTTGTGGGTGCTCTAGTTGCATGCAGCAATCATGAATTGCAAAAGGGGTAGAGATAATGCCCAGAAACATATCTAAACCTTCTGCCAATTAGTCAAACCAAACTAGAAAGTGCCCATAATGGTATACCAGTACACTAATTGATAACCTGGTAGCCAGTTAACTGACTGTCACCCGGCATCGATAGTTGGTGGATGTCTAACACTAATAGCTATATCGATAACTGGCTAACCCCTTACCGGCTAAATCGGTAAACGACTGATTAGCAGCCCTAATTTCAAGTTCTTTATCTCTTTCTAGTTTGTATTTTCTTCCTCTATCTTTGACTTAAACCCCTACGGTTGTTTTAGGGAAGATGAATTCTAGTATGTAGCTAGGAATTTTATTGAATGAGAACCTAGCTTATTGATTTAGTAAACAAGTGATAATCCTAGAATGTTCTAGGATCGTATTCAATGAGGTTTTTTTATGGTAACTACTCAAACCTAACCACTTATGCTTAAATTAACTATGCAATGAAAAATAAAACAAGTGGGTTGAAGTGCCGTATTTCGTGATTCTACTCTACTAATGCAAATAAAGAAAACAAAGCAATGCAATGTAAGCAATGAAAAAACTAATGTTTAGGTAGTGTTTTCTACATGATCATACATTCATTCTCCTCAACAAGATACATCTATGCATCATCCATAGGGGTGGGCAACGGGACGGGATGGGATACCCGTCCTGTTTATAACGGGTATCTAGTCCCATTTAGATGCCAAAGTCCATCCCATATCCCAAACCCGTATGGGTAACGGGTACCCATACTACCCATAAATACCCAAAGTTGAAGGGATAAATCTGCAATACGAAACTCAATCGTCGATAACCCTTTTCCCTGAACCAGTTGACAATCGATCAATAGCTATTACCCATTAAAGGGAATTACCCGTCGCCTTTGTTAACCTTTTCCCTTCCTTCTTGCTTACGAATATAGTCGGCAACGGACAGAGAAAGAGATTATGACTCTGATGATGGAAGAACAGGGGATTGAGAAGGAGTCAGATTGGGTGGGTGGGGCGGCGGCGGTTATAAGCTGTGCGCTGGCGGTGGTTACAAGATGTGCGACGGCGCCGACGCCGCGGTGACTAAGACTCTATCAGCTGTCGCCTGTCAACTGCGCGATGAGAGGGAGAGGCGGAGCCGCGGAGAGCTCAAAACAGAAGTGAGAACGTGAGAGGAGGCAGAGGGGCGCCGAGCTCTAGCCTCTAGTCAACCCTGGTCAACTGTTCTATTATGGAATTGGAATGGGAAGGCCTGCCGAAATATGGGTTGGGTTATGTTCTGATTTGGGTTGGGCTGAGTGAGAATGTCAGAATGAATAATGGGTTTAACGGGTACCCATATTACCCAAATGGGTATTTTCGGGTAACCCGCCGGTACCCAAAATAGGAATGTACAATCCCAAGTCCCATCCGTTGCTAATATTACGGGTAATATGGGTACCCGTAACCCTCATAAAACGGGACGAGAACAGGTATACCCAAATACCCGTTTCCCGTTGTCCACCCCTATCATCCATTATGACACCCTATCATTTCGATTGAGGCCATCCTACTCGAGCTTTCATAGCATGCAATAGCAACTTCACTGGCTAATGCGTTCTTTCGCTTTATGTCGTCACCTAATCAATGAATAAAGGGAAGTTAGGAAAACATATGCTACGTGTGGGCCTCTTGAACTTATAGTATATGGCATCGATGCTACACAATGCATGGAATGGTAGCTACTCCTCCAATACATGTCTAGAATCAATGGCATATGAAAAGAGGGTAATTTCTTAACAATCTCAAACATATTAAGTTCATGATACAACCAAGGATTCGACTCTATCTAGGGATAGGAAATCAGGGGATCAATTAAGGATTGATCTCCTAATTATAACTAGGGATTTGGGGTTTGGGGAAGAAGAATAGAGTTGCGGCATCATCTGGGAAAATAGAGGGGCGAGGACGGCTAGAGGGAGAAAGAGAGAGAGGTAGATTAAGACTCAATTGAGTTTAATGATTCTTCTTAGTAGGATAATGCCCACTTACCAACTATTTATATAATCCGCTAATTACCGAATGCTACCCCAAATATAAAAATCTACAAATGATCCTCGATAATATCCAATAACTCGTAAAGAATAAACAATAGATGATTAAAGCATCAAGAATAAAATAAAACATCTAAGGGAACAAGAATTGATGATCATAGCATTTCAGGAAATAAGCGTTTTATCAGCTGATAGAAAAACGCATGAACATCATAGAATTCACATCACTAAATAGATCAAGTTTTCAATACAAAAGAGTGTAGGAAGACATCACCAATGATAAAGTAAATCGATGTTGCATCCTTCTATTCAAACTCCAACAGGGCTTTACCTCCTCTTTGTGGAACTCTAACTCGAGCCCAGTGGGGCAGAGTGCTAGTAAAAGGTGTGTCAAAATCTCTAGCCTAACCTTATATTTATGCTAGTTACATAAGGGGATTTTTTACTCCTTTTGCTCCTAAATTCAGCCAAAACCTTCCTTGTATGACTTGGACTCAAATTCCTTCGACTTGGGGATGAACTAACCATGAAGAGGAATTTTATGAAGGGCATGGGCCCGAGCGGCGACAAGACGCACTAGTACCCACCGCTGGATTTTCTTCTCTAAATACACCCATTTTTTTGGACAACTTCATCTTGGGCTCATTGAGGTGCTCCTCAAATTTCACCTTGTTTGGACTTTGTGTTGACCCATCTGCTCTTCAAAATGTTATTCTCCAAATGATGACATGTAGAATGTGCTATTTTAGACCCCCATATTATGATCCAAAGTGCATACTTTTCATGTCATTATCGTCATAATACCTTGAATTCGTGCTATGATTGCTTCAAGTGTGTTTAGCAGGCCAAGAATTTCTTTTATACAATTGATACACTTTTGGAAGTTTTTTGCAATTCTAGACCAAAGCAGACTAGTGGATCACTTGGCAGCCGTGGGGACATCGAAATCCAATTGCTAGAGTGGGGATTCGAAGAGAGGAAAACTTAAAGAAACGGCGCCAATAGGTGTAAAATAGTGCTTCAGCCGTCTTTTTGTGAAGATGGAATACTTTGTCAGAAAGGCATCCTAAACCAACCTGATTCACTGTCCAAGTGTTTGAAGGCTTCTGATAGGTTGAATGACGCCGGAGCTTCGCGTTTTCCTACTGAGAAAGGCTAATCAAAGACATATAAATAGGTCTCTAGAGAAATAATTTAAGGTTTCCTCCTTAGAAAGCCTATTCAAATGTCTCTTAACTTAGAAAAAGATCAACCTCGATGGAGAAATGGCACCCCTGTGCCTGTTTTCTCTATTGTTAGTGTTGTTTCCTGTGGGTATTATGGGGTCTTCGTTTCAAACGATTAACACCCATGAACACCTCCACATGGTTGGATAAGTTCCTTAGTTGTGTAGGCATGGGAACCCTAGGGGCTTTAACCATGTGAACTCAATATTTGGTTTAATACAATTGTGTTTATTTCATATGTGTTGATGTTTGATTTCCTCCATTTCATTATTTGCCAATTCCAATGAGAGGTTAAGTCGACCTTGCACTCCTTCGAGGTGCAAGGATTGAAATCCAAGTTGCTTAGGATGGGACTAGAAATAGCAATCTTATTTGATCAAACAGTGTGACTCCTCAAGGGAGAAATTCTAAGGGTCCTTGTCGCTCATTAGTTTTGGTAAATGCTTTGACATAAAGTGGGATCTACAAAAATAAGAAATCAATAGCTCGTATGCCAACGATCATCAAAGGATGCATGGTTAGGGGAACTATCCTATGCAACGCCTTCCTTCTTTGATCTCTCACTCGTCCAATTAGCCTATATTTACTTTTCTGCACCACGTACACCCAAAATCTTACACTTTGCAAAACCGTAGGCACCTCAACCTCTTAAATCGCTCTCTTCATCAATAGAACCATACCTTGGTTCCAAAGTAAGGGTGTCTCAAGAAACCCTAGGAAAAAAACAATCATAGCTTTGGGGCTAGTTAAATTTGGCTTTGTTCTACAACGAATCACCTATCCATAACTTGAGGTGTGAGAATTTATCTCTGTTTGAGCCCATGAGCTTGCATTCTCTTCCTCCTTCTGATCCATTGGGTCCCATGGTGATCCATATACATCTTGAGTGCAATATATCCTTGAAAAACATAAAACACACCAAAAGTATAAAATTGGATGAAAACACAATAAAGGTATATCACAAACTCATAAATCAAATAGTTATGAATTCCATATGAGATGCATAGATAAAAGGGGATAATTTCTCATACATAGGAGTGATAAACACTATAAATTAAGTATCATCAGAAATGCCCCGCACATGAACTTTGACTATCCCCAAGCAAACACTACTCACAATCTTTCAGCTCAATGAACACTAAGGAACATCACTCAATCTCGATCTTGGGTATTGGATGATAAGTGTAATTACAAGGTCAATAATACCATGAGAGAATTCTAACCACATAGACATGAAAGAACATTATGCAATCCAAGCCAATCCAAGCATATACAACTAATCATGCATTAGAGTCTAAAAACACACAGGGTGAAGCTTTTGATAAACATTGTCGAGCTTTGAATGCTTGTACCATCGAAATGACATACCAAGTTCTTTTTCTTTATTAGAACATATGCTCCTACTCTTTTTTCTCTATTGTCAAAATTTCTTCTCATTTGAACATCTCTTTTTATGATTTTGTTGAACAAGGAGCTCCTTATTTACCTGAGCATCAGACCTTTATTGATTGAGCAAGAGCTAGAAGCTCCTATACCTCAATTCGTCTAGGGGTTGAATGAAATTAAGGGGTGTCAGAAGCTTTATTCGTGCCCCTAAGAATAAATCCTTAAGTTTGCTATCAATTCAACGGGTGAAACTTGTACTAGAAAAAACTAGCATCACGTTGTAGGACTTCCCCACTAAAGCTCAACTAGTATCTCTTCCGAAACTTGATTTTTTGCAATGAAAAGATGTCTGAAAAGTTGAATTACCACCCCACACTTTATTTCTCAATATTTTTTTATAAGGATGATATAGATTTTATTTTTTTGTGATTAAGGTATTACTTAAGGGATTGAATCTGGGACCTTCACGTTCTAGGCTAGTGGTATTACCACTAGGCCAATCCCTTGTTCGTCACTTTATTTCTCAACATTTAGCATGGCAAGTTTAGAATGATACACACAGGTCTTGATAGGTAGATTTGCATTTTATAGAAGATACAGTTCACCCTTTGAAAAAAATTACAAAACGGCAGACTCCTTTGCATAGTCAGATCTCTATGAATGAGCTAACCAACATATTATTCAAACACATTAAATGGTCATTATATGCCATTGACTATCACATCCTTCATAGCCACTATACTATCCTCCCTAGGTCAAGTGATATTCACTAGATTCATTGATTCAAAGTAAGATGAGCAGTGAACATGCATGTGGGGATGACTAAAAGTCAATAGATGGAAAACATCTTTAGTATTTTCTGAAAATATTCAAATTGATCATAACTAAGTATTTCAAAATTGAATGACTAAAGATATGTCATGTATAAAGCATAATCAAGTAACACGTAGCACACAATTCCATCCCACAAATTAAAATGGACATTGTACTCAATAAAATAAAAGATAGTGACCTATGAAAAATGTTGGTATTGGTAATTCATTTTTCATTCTAATTTTGATATAGATGTTTAGGATACTATCACTCTTCTTATTTAGTGAGATTCTAAATCAAACAAAAGAAAACAAGCAAAACAAAAACAAAAGCAGATAACGAAGAGAGCAAATGCTTTAACTCCTAAATCCAATATCATGCTCTCATTGGATGGCCAATCGAGTTACGATGTTCCTTAATTATTCATCATACCCAGTTGTATTCATTGTTGTTGCCATCATGGGACCTGGACTGAATCCATTTTGTCATTATATTATTGAAAGGTTCTTTTTTAAAAAAAATAAAAAGGTTAGGTTATTATATTGTTTTAAAAATATTTTTAGTTGACATTATGAAAATATATATTTTTAAGTTGACAAGTCATTTATTTAACGGTCAAACAAGTGACTTGACCGTCATGTAGGAAAAAAATTGCGGAGTTTGATGAAGAGAATTCATGATAAAATGAAAATGTAATGTTAGTAATCACTAATAGAATAAGATATTGTTAGTATCAAATGTAACATATATTTGTAAATATAGAACAACGTGTCATTGATGAAGTATTGAACATACGAGTATTGAAAAGAAATGTTAGTGTTAAATTCAAGAATCTAATGATATAGAGAGAGCGAGAGGAATGTGAAATAAGGTCTGGTTACGTGAATCTCTTTGTCCTGGTGGGAGCGTGCAATGAATTGGTGTGGAATTTTATTGAGGTTTGTGGGCGTAGTGGCCGGAAGGAATATACTTATACATGAACATGAGTGTGGACGGCGGTGGTGGCGCGTAAGAGAGAACCATTGCCATTGCAACGATAGTTGGAAAGCGTTGCCTTTATTTTGTCACACAACCATTAGAGTTACGAATGCCGACACCGCACAAGCTAAGTTGAGCTAAGCCAGGGTTTCGGGCATGCAATAATCATAGTGCATGTTGTCATTCGAGCGCTAGATAGCTCCTTCGTCCCGCCTCCTTCCCTTGATTTTCCATTCCCACTCACTATACTTTATTTGATATTAAGTATTTAAGTTGTCATTTTATCTATTTATTCGCATGATAAATAAATAAAATGATTCTAAATAATTGGGAATTATGATAGGAAAAACAAAATTGGGAATTGTAGATTTAGAATAGGAAATTAGGCAGAAAAAGTGATAGAACGGTCAACAATCCTATGAGAGAGATCGACGAATTCAGAGGATTCAGAGAAGATAGATTAGGATTTGTGATACTTTTCTTATTATTCAACTCAATGATTGAAAAGGAATAACCGAATAAATAACAATTATTTTTTTATAATGGTGATTGCATTAACACCCGAAGGAAATAAGGAAGCAAGAGTACAATCGCCACTAGAGGTGGGCGTGAACATGGAAAAAACTAATGAGACTGGGAAAGCAGAACCAACGGAAAACAAATGCAAATGGGGATGCAAAGATGAGCAAGAAGCTGAGAAATCGAAAAGAAATGAACAGAAGGATGCAAGAAAGCTACAAGAAAGCATCTAGAAAAAAGGATAACATCACAATAGGCGAAGACAATCCCTAAGCCAAGCAATTCCAAGAGCTTTGACAACTTTTCCATGGGCAAGGACCCATTGGACGATGTTCCTGTCGATCTTATGTAGCACAACAACAGGATGGCAGAAGGAATTCTGCTGGAAGATAAGTTGATTGCGGTTCGTCCACACGAACGAGCAAACCAGGTGAAGAACACAGTAGAGGAACCATCCGTCAATGTTGTTGAGCATGGTGCAATGCCATCCTTTGATGACGAGATCAATAGGATCATTGGGGATAACTAGATTGCTGTAGATAGTCTTAATGCCCTGCCAAATGCCACAAAAAAAGCACAATCATGTGACCACTATTCATTATGAAAATTTCGCTAACCACCTCATGTTGTACAGTTCTCAGTGGGGTTTCCATGTGATCACATTTATGGGGGATATGTGCTCTTTCGGTTGGCTAACAACGCACTTAACTTCATAATTTAACTCTGCACTCTTCAACAATCACAATACCCCGTTTTTATTCAGTGTGTTTGTGAAAGCGTATCGCACCGATGATCTGATCGAAAAATGTCCTACTTAAGTTTAAACTAGTAGACAGTTTTAAATGTATAAAATGGTTACCTCAGATTGTGGGTTTGTTGGAAACTAAGTGGGCAGAATGTAATGATCTTCTTGTGACTAGTGTTAGTGGAAGACGTGATGTCGGATGGATTGCGAAAAACGCCACAGGTAGTTCAGGAGGAATATTGATATATTGGGACATTCACCATTTTCAGAAAGTGTCCAGCTCTGAAGGCTCTTATTATCTCCATGTGGAATTCCAAGACACGGCTTCTTCTTCTAATTGGCACTTGATCGTGGTCTATGGTCCCCAAGAAAGGTCTGAAAAGCTTGCTTTCCTTAATGACCTCAATACTCTTTGCCAACAGATCAACTCGCCTATTTGTTTGGGTGGTGACTTCAATTTGATAAGAAGTCACGATGATTATCAAGGATCCAGACGCAGCAGTGATCTAATGGCGGAATTCAATTCTTTTATTGATGCTAATGCTCTCCTTGACCTTCCTTTGGGAGGCAGCCTCTTCACTTGGAGCAGGAATTCTGGCAGTGGATCTAAATCTCGCATTGATCGGGTTTTCGTCTCTCCTTCCTTTAATTCTTGCTTCCCGGATTGCACTCTGTCTGCTCTGGAGAGGGTGGATTCTGATCACAACCCTCTCTTGCTTAAATGGGGCCTGAACCAAAGAATTAAGAGACCCTGGAGATTCGAAAACATGTGGCTTGATGATGAGCGTTTCTTCAACAGCTTAAATGAATGGCTGACCATCCCCCCTCAAGGTTCAGGTGCGGCCTTTCAGTGGTGTAGGAAATTGCAGCAGTTGAAACAGAAACTCAAAACGTGGAATAAAGAGGTTTTTGGAGATATTCATAGAAAGGTGGATGATCTGTTGCAGAAAATTCAGACCCTTGACTCGCGAGAAGACTCTAATCCTTTGTCTGAATCTGAGCTCGTTGAGAGAGAAGCTCTCAAAATCGACCTTGAAAGAGCCCTTAACCTTCAGGAGATCAATTGGAGGCAGAAATCCCGTGAAGTTTGGCTGAGATTAGGTGACAAAAACTCTAGATTTTTTCACCTAATGGCTAACTTCAGGAAGAAACTTAACACTTTCGACCGAATCAAAGTTAATGGTCAATTCCTTGAGGATTTTCAGGAGGTGGCTCAGGGTATTCTAGACTTCTATATCAACCTTTTCTTTGAAGAAATTCCTACTCGCCCCTTCCCTCTCTGTTATGGGCGCACTTCCATTAGTATATCTGACTACAACTCTCTTTGTACAGATTTTACAGAAGCAGAAATATTGGCAGCTTTATCGGACAGTGATGGGAGCAAAGCTCCGGGTCCCGATGGTTACTCTTTTGAATTCTACAAACGAAGCTGGTCGTTCATTAGATCGGACATTCTCAGCGTTTTCAATGAATTCCACCTCATGGGTCGTCTCCCTAAGATGGCTACTCACTCGTTCATCTGTTTAGTGCCCAAGAAAGATGTGGTGGAAGACGTCAAAGACCTCCGACCTATTGGTCTTTTGGGAAGTATTAACAAGCTGATCAACAAGGTACTGGCTGCTAGATTAGGGGTTGTCCTTCCTAATCTGGTTTCTAAGTTTCAACACGCTTCAGTGAAAGGAAGGCAGATCTCTGAAGCAGGTCTCATCGCCAATGAACTCGTGGACAGCAGAAAGAAGAGCAGGGAGCCTGGCCTTATGTTTAAACTGGACATCGAAAAAGCTTTCGACAATGTTAACTGGAGGTGTCTTCTTAATGCTCTTACTAGGCTGGGGTTCCCTCACAAATGGTTGAGCTGGATTTGGGGATCAGTCTGCTCCCCTTCTATTTCAGTCCTTATTAATGGCGAGTCTAATGGTTTCTTTCCAGCTTGCAAAGGTCTTCGCCAAGGCGATCCTTTGTCTCCAGGATTATTTGTTCTCATCATGGATATACTTTCTGATATGATCTCAAAGCTGAAGAGTTCCAATCAGATTGCTGGTTTCTTTATGGACGAAGTGCATCAGCTCGGCGAAGTCACTCATCTTCTGTTTGCGGACGATACATTGATTTTCTCTGATGCTTCTCACGAACATGTTCTCAATATTTTGTCGACTCTGGTGTGTTTTCAAGCAGTGACAGGGCTCAAGATCAATTTAGAGAAATCAGTTATGTTCACTATCGGAGATGTTCCGGATCCCGACTATTTTGCTACCTTGTTTGGGTGTAAATGGAGCAGCAACCCTCAAAATTACCTTGGCTTTCCTCTCGGAGCGAAGCCCAACTCCAAATCATTATGGGACCCGATTATAGCAAAGTTCAGCAAGAGGCTCGATGGATGGAAGCAGAAATATCTCTCCTACGGAGGTAGGATGACTCTCAACAAAGCGGTGTTGTCCGGTCTTTCTGTGTACTACTTCTCGCTCTTCAAAGCTCCTAAGTCAGTGATCGAAGATATGGAAAGGATTCAAAGGAAGTTTATTTGGAATGGGGTTGGCGAGAAAGACAGATTATCCCTGGTTGGCTGGGACCTATGTAAATCTTCCATTTCTGATGGGGGTTTAGGTATTCGTGATCTAGCCTCTGTTAACAATGCACTTCTTGCTAAGTGGATTTGGAAATACGCAGTGGACAGGAACAGTTGGTGGAGAGAATTGATTGAGATTAAATATCATAGTCCTGACTCCATTTGGCAAACTCAGAAGATCAACTCTGGTTTCTCCAACCCAGTCTGGGCCAACATCTCCAAGGTTCAAGATCTCTTCTGGAAATTCGCGCATCTACACCCGGGAAGTGGTTCTCATGTCTCCTTCTGGCATGATCATTGGATCCCAGGCACCGTTCTTGCCGCTGTCTACCCCCGAGCTGCTGCTGCTGTCGCAAACCCAGATGCCAAGATCTGCGATGTTGTTTCTATGGATGGTGAGGTGGTAAGGTGGGATCTTAATTTTATTTTAAATCTGAGAGGGGGTGCAGGGAGAGAGAGAGAGATTCTTTACTTACCTTTCTAAACTCTTTGGATTTTAATTACTTCGCTTTCAGCCCAAGCAGAATTATATGGTCCCCTAAACCTGATTCTCCTTTTTCAGTTAGCTCTATGTACAAACTCCTTGTGCAGGATCGATTACCGAAGATTCCAGACTACCCCGACGCTGCTGTTTGGAAGGCTATTGTACCGTCCAAAATTTGCTTCTTCCTCTGGACACTGTCTCACAACAGAATCCTTACTCTTGATAACCTAAAGAAGAGGGGCTGGTCGCTTGCAAATCGATGTATTTTGTGTTGCTGTTTTGAAGAATCAGCTAATCACCTCTTCTCTGATTGTGTGATTACTAGAGAGGTCTGGATGCTTATCTGCAGAGTGTGCCCCATTGTTCTACCCCCTTCTGGCGATGTCGTGACTATTATCAGCAGGTGGCCTTCTGCTACTCCTGTTAATATTGAAGGTTGGTTCAAGTTTGCTGTCTTCCATGCCGCCTGTTGGCAACTCTGGCTTGAACGCAACAAGAGGATCTTTCATGATGCTCGGTCTTCCACCAAGGCTATTGCTCGCAAAATACTGGTTATGGCATCTTCTTGGATCGCGGCACACAACAAGGTGGACAAGGACCTGTGCAAGATTTGGGTTGCAGGCTGCCTCTCGAGAATCTGAGGCTTTCCAGGAGGTTGTTCACTTGATGGGTCTTTGTCGTAGGGTCTTTGTTGTTCTCTTGGTTTCGGGTCACTGTGTTTGTTGACCCTGTTTGTTTCTTGTTTTTGTTTTATCTTGATCCTTCAGGGGTGGTCGGCTCCACCTAGTTGGATTTCCTCTTTCCTTTGATTCATTCTCCTTCTCCTTTTCCTATTCTTTTCTTTTTCCGTTTCCTCTATCTCTTTTGTTTTGCTTTGTAATTTGGCTCGTTTGTAGCTGGGCAGGTTCAGTCTTTTGAACCTCAACATTTGGTCTCGGTTCTCTTTCTTTTCCTTTATCAATATACCATCACCATTATCAAAAAAAAATGTATAAAATGGTTAAACCACGATTAAATCAAGATTTCAACATAAAATAATTTGTTGTTAACTTTTCGAATACAACCTCTAATTCCGTTTTACAATTTTTATCCCAACACTCAATTATTTTGGGTTTTTATGGCTTTTGTTATCCATCACCCACGCCTTCTTTCCATGTGCTCTTTTTCACCAATAGTCAACTATCTAGCTACCTTTTACATTTCACGTTATGAAAGATTTATGAAAACCCAACTGCACTGTCACCATCTCATCAATTTGCCTCACGCGAAAGTTCAACAAGATAAATTAGTTTTACAAATTAGTTTAATCAAATGTAATACTTTTCTTAACTTGATTTTATTATTATTTTTATCATCAGGCATCACATTGGAAAATTTACTTACTATCATTCTATAACAATTACGTAAATCATAAATACATCATGTAAAACTTGAAGATGGATAATTATTTTTTAACAATAATGTATTACATAAGTTTAGGATAATTACTAAGAAACTATGTAAAGGTTATGAAGGTATAAAAATTTCGTGTGAATCAATTAAATAAAAAAAATACATTAACAGCGACGAATAGAAACTCGGCGATGTGGATCTAGGTCATCTTCTCAAATGTCACGACAACACCCGTAACATCATCAACAGCGTCAACATCGAAATCGCGGACATTGTCCGACGACAACGGCAACTAGTAAGTCATCGCGCGGCGAGATGTTGCTAAAAGAAACTATATATCTCTCTTTGTATAAGTTGTGCGTGTGAATTTCAATTTAAGAAAAAACCTAAAACATTAGAGTAAGATGTGATTGTATTTCACTGGTGTCTTCGTCGTCTCTGGGTGTGTTCTTTTTTTCTTTTTTTTTTTTGACAATCAGAGAATTCTTGTATTTCATCCGAAAAGGCCCCAAATGTTCGTTACAACAATGGTGCAATAATATTAACAATTAAGATCCATTTCAAAGGTAACGAAGCTTCCCTAGCTTGGCGAGCAACCCAATCTGCAAGTCGGTTAAGCCGTCGGGGTACGAACTCAATCCGGATCCAAGGAGCAGACTGAAGAAGGAGAGACATCTGAGCAATGGTAGCTCGACAATGCCATGGCCGTGCCGAGGAGTCCTGATCGAGAGCAAGAGAAAGCACTTGGCAATCCGTACGAATGCAGGTTGGAATCCCATCATGAATCGCAAGCAGGATGGCGTTGAGGAGACCAAGGGCTTCAGCCTGAACCGAATGCGAACACAGGAAAGTCTCAGCCTTGCCGTCGTACACCTGACCATGAGAATTGACAAAATTAATCCATAAGCCGCCAATCTCGAGTCGAAAACAAACGACCGGTTGATAGTCTGTCGTGCGCATCGAGGGCAGTGCCACGAACGTCTTAAAGAGAGCAACCTAGTCTGCGACTCAGCTCCAGATTCGGTAAGCTCGTTCTTTTTGTTGTTCCGTTCCTAACAGGGACAACTTGAAGTAGTCAACTAAAGAGAAGTAACATGAGAATAATTAACACTACATTCCTTTCTAGCAGATAACCATGATACAACCTTCTAATTCAGAAGCCCATAAAACTTGAAACTTCCTAATCTAGAGACTAGAAGTTCAAAGTTTAAAACCAATATCTAAATAACTTCTTTCTTATGTACTTTTTTTTCGGGAAACGACAAAATTATGAGACCACTTACATCTGTATTTGTGATGTATAGTTTTCTTTTGCGATAGCGGCAAATCAGAAACTCCGTTTACTTTCTTTTTTCATAACTTTGCTTTATTTTGATTAAGTATTAGTTAGAGAATTATTTTTGTCAGATGATAATTCTTATCAAAACTTCATTTAACACTAACATATTTTTTATTTTATAACTGCTTCAGTATTATTATGAGTTTTAAGTAAATTCATACTATTATTGAGTACTATATTTATTGATTCTACGCCTCATAAATATATTCACGTTGGAGAATCATCTTATTGACAAATCAATGTTTTAGTACAAACTTCAAACAACCAAGTAAAAGAGACGGAATTTTGGTGCATAACCTCCTAAATTAGTTACAGCTGGCACAAATCTCAAGAGCTATAGTAAAGAAATTTCAATTTCTAGCAAATTTACCGAACTATATCTCATTCGTGTAAACTCTTATTTTAAATGGGCTAGAAAGGCATTTTAATTGAAACTTGCCAAAGAAAAGTTGAAGAATAGTAGAATACTATGATGATGAGTAATTTTATAAGAATTATGCAATTACAACAAAGTTTTATGATGAGTAATTTTAAATGGACTAGGTAACAATCTACCTCTACTCTTCTATTGTGTTTAACTTTGAGTTCATCAATTAAAGAGAAAAACAACTTACCTCCTAAAACACAGTTTTTGACCAAATAGTGTATCTTAATTTTTATTATTTTATAGATTCAATAATAGTTGTGAGTTGTATACAATATTTGTTTAATCTAACTTCATTGTTCTGTATAGGGAGGAAGTTAGATTTTTTGGAATGTCTATTGAGAAGCTACTTAGTGACAAAATGAGAGAACCTTCACCTTCTGATCCAATACAAACTGAGAGCATGAAGTTAAATTTTTAGATCAAGCTCACCTATTAAGATCGCGAACCCCTTAAGTGAGTACACAATTTTGAAGATAATGAAGGATGAAGAAGTGCAATTTCAGACAGAGTTCATGACATGTACTGAGTAAATTTAAGTTCTTGAAATGAAATTTTCGCAATTCAATAACCTTTACCTTTAAAGTTTTGCATTATGTGAAATGAAAGAGAAGGAAGAGTATGCTAATATCAAAGGTAGTGAATTCAGTAATGAAGATAATGACGTTGTATGAGGTGAAATTATACTATCATGAAAAGATGTTTCCCATCTCCAAAAAAAATTACTATTAAAATTTGGTTTTCAATGAAATGTAGGAGAAGAAAGAAGAGACTATTGATTTGTGAATATAAAGTTTCATTAGTGAAGATGAAGTTGTGTAGAGAAGATGCTTTTGATGGCGGAGCAATAAATAAGAAATAAAAAAAGAGAATTTGCAGAATTTTCTAACAACTAGAGTAAATTAGAGCGTTTTGAATATTAAGTCTTTTAGGAATCGACTTCATGCATGAGTTGTGTTGTTTACTTTTTATAAGGAATTTGTCCATGCATGATAAAGATGTTGTAAAAACTTATAATGTATGTTGTTTTATATATTTTTTATAATTAAATAATTTGGATTCTTTCATGATATCAAATAAATTATTCCACTAATTACTATAGTATAGATGTAATTCATCTAACCAACTAGCGGGACCAACTCTATCGACTTGTTGCTTTATTTCTTCCGAAGAGAAAAAGGATGCCCGTGTCTGAATCATTGGGCCGGGGTTGGCCCATGAGCTTGGAAACAAGGATTGATTGTTAGGTAGTGTTGCTTTCTGGGTGTCTCGTGAATTAAAGCTGAAGAGGTAGGGTAAGGCGGCACATGCCCAGGTGGGGTGTCTCCATCTCTTGGGCTGGGCGAGGGAGCATCTCAGCAGGCCCATTCTTTCCACATCAAAACCACTGCTCGTCAGCAGCAGGCCCAGTTTCAATAGTCATACTTTTTCTCACGATGGAGTGTTCGTGTAACCGCATTATGCCGATGGTCCAATCAGAAAAGTTTATTATCAAAATATGTAGACTCTGTTCAGTATTATCAAACAATTAAAAGTAAATACAATTTAATATCCAAACATTTCATTTTAAACAATATAATAGCCAAACCTTTTCGAAAACAATCTAATATTCAAATCGTCAACTTTCCGTTCGTTTAACCATTAGTTGACACTTTAAAAAGCTTTGTTTAGGGGAAATTGTCACAATACAACTTTGTTTTCTTGTTTTGGCATTGCAGATGACTGAATATTTAGATATTCTATACCATCATGGTGGAGTCATGGACTTCTCGGGTTTGGAACTACGATATGTTGGTGGTTATTCGGAGAAGATATCGATGGATATTGATGAAGTGTCGTACTTCAAACTTTTTTGAAGTGTCAACTAACGGTCATACAGAAAGAAAATTGACGATTTGGATATTAAATTGTTTTCGAAAAGGTTTGGCTATTATATTGTTTAAAATGAAAGATTTGGATATTAAATTGTATTTACTCAACAATTAAACCATAACTTCAATACAAAATATCCAATTATTAACTTTTCTAGTATAACCTACAATACGATTTTACAATCTTAGTTTCATACCCTACACCTATAGGTGTCAATCGGGCTGGGTTCAATCCGGTTGCGGGTTAGTCGGGTTTCGGGTTTATCAGGTTGCGGGTTTATCGGGTTCGGGTTCGGGTTCGGGCTCAAACGAGTTGCGGGTTAGTCGGGTTGTGGGTTCATCGGGTTCGGGTTCAATCGGGTTGCGGGCAAATCGGGTTCGGGTTCATCAGGTTTTGGGTCGGTTAGGTTGCGAATCGGGTTGCGGGTTGTTCGGGTCAGCGCATCGAGTAACTTACTCCTTACTCTTTACCAACTTACACATCTTATTACACTAATTTAAAATATTTTTCTCAATTTTTAACCAATTTATTTTTACCTCGTATATATATTGAATTAAAAAAACTAGTCTTAAATGTTGATAACACACTTTTAGTATTGTTTATTTGATATTTTAGTAGTAATTGTATTAAAGTATCTCGTTTAGTATAACCATGTAAATCTGGTATTTGGCATGTGGTAAGCAAAGTGATAAAAGGTAGGGTAGCAAACGAACCGAGCTTAACTTTTACCTAGCATGTGGTAAGCAAATTGATAAAAGGTAGGGTAGCAAACGAGCCGAGCTTAACTTTTACCTAGCTTAGGCTTCAAGCTCGAGCACAAACAAAACCTCAACTCGAACTCGGGTCAAGCTCGATACGACCTACAAAATATTAGCTCGAGCTCAACTCGACTAAAAAAATGTCAATTCGAACTCGACTAAAAGGCTTGGCTTTCTTTTCAGCCCAACCTAACAAGGCCTTAGCACTATAAACACTACACCTTGATATGTCTTTAAGTCAGGCCAGTCACTTTATTTTATATGCATGGAAAATCCACAATTTTTCATTCTCTCCGATGTGGTAATAAATCATAATCATAGTGATGTTGTTATAAAATTTGGAGATGTAGCAGGGAAAAACGAATGACCATAATATAGCTGAACCTTACTAATACCACGGATTGGGGATAATGGTTCCTATCTTACCATCCTCTGTTGTGATTACAACCTTACTAATAATTCACCTTTCCTCCCTTTAAAATTGCCAGCAAAGAATGAGTTGGTGTGTTTGATGGTGAGTAGCCCGCTTTACAGTTGCAGCAGCAAGGATAGTATTGTCTCCATTCTCGTTGGCCATTGGAGCATTCGTTAGGGAGCTTGGCGAATGCATTCATGGCCATTGTGTTGGCAATTACCCTATGAAACTGGATGTACTACCAGGGATATGAATGAAATAATTGGTCGGAACAGAGTGATTGGCCGAAACTAATAATATGAGTGGTGTCGCAAGAGGCAGAACATAGTAATTGGCCAGAACTGAAAATGGATGACAGAGAACTCGAGATTGACTACTGCGGAATTGGGTTCTTCGCTTGTGCTGCTGAATTGGAGTCATGCAGGCTGCAAAACATGCATGTCAAAACAAATGAGAATGTGAAAGGTGGGTGGACGGGCAATGTGGAAGTCACGATGATTATATATACTATAGAGAAAGTTTACAATGTTATATAGTATTGGTGCTATAGATTTTTGTTTTTACGGTACAACTTAAAATTGTACATTTACGTTATGGTACAACTTTAGATTGTATCTATACTTTTTGTACAAATTCTTTTATGGTACAACTTGAACTTGTACCTTTATGTGATGGTACAACTTCAAGTTGTAAAGTTGTACCATAACATAATGGTACAAATTGCTTTTTGGTACAACCTAAACTTATATATTTAATGTTATGGTATAACTTTGAGTTGTACATTAAAGCACCAATGCTATATAGCATAGTAGAAGTGCTCATATACTATAATGGGTGGTAATTATTATTAGGATTATTAGTAATTGTGAGTTGTGATAGCAGACGAATGTTGAATTTAGTTAAACATTGAGTTTTAACCAAACATTTATATCGTTGTGACTTGTGATTTAACCAAACTTTGAGTTTTATATCCTAAATCATCAATACATTATACACTAACCATATACCCTATACCCTAACTATAATCCTTATGAGTTGTGATTTTGCTAGTATAGTTAATTTAAAGTGAAATTCATACTTTGATTTTCAAAACATAGATAAAAACAAGTGATATTTGATATACCCTAACCATATATCCTATACTCTACACCATATACATTGTACCCTAACCACGTACCATAAACATAAATTAAAAAGGGATCTCCTACCATTAAAGACTTCAAATGACTTCAAGTGAACATATGTTAATAAAAAACTTAGAACCGTCAAAACCATCAATGCCTTATACCCTAACCATATACACCCTAAACAATCTGTATTGACCTGGCCATCGGGTCGGGTTGGGTAATTTCGGGTTGGGAATCTCGGGTTACAGGTCTTCACAGGTCGGGTCATGATGGGTTTGCTTATTTCGGGTCGGGTTTCAGGTCATTTCGGGTCATGAGCATTCTCCGAATCAATATCGAACATGCTTTATAAATTTTTAAAAAACACAAATTATTACATATGTGTGACAATAGTTTGCCTAGCACATGTCAATTAACAAATGCTATACTCCTTCCATGCTAATGAAAAGAAATACAAATTGTCAAAAAACAATAACGAAAGTAATACTACTACAATAAACAAATGATGTTTGATTATCTTTACACTCCAAACTTTCTTTCAAATCCTAATAAATTTTTTTAAACATCTCACCAAAGTATGTGTGATTTTATCATTTTGAGAATGAGATATTCAATGAAACGGGTCTAGCGGGTCGACCCACAAACAAACCAAACCCGACCGAAAAACTACGGGTTAATCGGATTCGTGTCATTCGGGTTTCGGGTTATAAAAACCTCAACCCATTATCTATTTTTCGGTCGGGTCAAAGGATCGGGTCCTCATTTGCCAGGTCTAAATCTGTACCTTATACCCTATTGATAGCATCATATTTGCACGTGTTTTCACTCTGGTTTCCTGTCCATTTTGGCTCGAATTGATTGTTCCTTGGCCTATTTTACGCTAGGTTGTGTTGTTTTGTCGTATTTTAGGTCCTAGCAAGTAAAGAGGTGCATAGGCGGAAGTTTCGGGTCATTTGGACGTCAGATGGCGAATCACAGGAGAAATTACGGGCAGCCCCTGCCAAATTACGACCGTAATTGGTCAGGGCATGCCCGTAAATCTATTGCCGAGCCTCTTTGCCAAATAATTTTTCTTGGCGCTAAAATTACGGGCAAGCCTCCAGAGAATTACGACCGTAATTCCTAAAATACTGGCGGTAATTGTGGAATTACGGGCGTAGATCCTATTCCTTCAGAGTAATTGAAACGTGCGTTTTGGGGCGATTTACGGGCAGGCCGTGATTACGGCCGTAATTCTGCTCGTAATTCACCCAGAGTCGGGTTTTTGGAGGCAGATTCGAGCCAAGGAAGGGGTATTCGAGTTTCTAGAGCAAAAACAGAGTTTTAGAGAGAGAAAGAGCGAAGAACAAACCCTAGGAGCTATTTTGGAGTGGATTTCTCACCATTGAAGCCCAGATTGCGTCCCCAGGAGTGAAGATTGACATCCCAGAGCAGATTTTCCTCATCTTTATGAGTATGACTACTCTGATTTCTGTTTTCCTTTCTCTCTCTATGGAGTAGAACTTTTCTCTCACTTGGGTATGAAGAACCCTAGTTCCTTGTGTTAGGGATTTGATTTTATAACTTGGGATGATTATACTGTTTGGTTTTAATCGAATGATGCATGTTTATTGAATTGATTGAAGTCTGATCAGCTTTCCTCGATTTCTGCTACAACCTGAGATAGATAGAATCTGATTAGGTTGTTAAAGCCTCTTCATTCGATAGTGGGAGATTGGTTATACGAGAGTTAGCCAGTTTACTGCTTTGTACTGGAATTCAATTCCAGTAGTGGAGTTCTGTGTTCATAGCCTCAGCTTTCTATCCCGGTGAAGACTAGTCGCCTGCCGGGTAGTTAGACTGAGAGGGCTTGGTCAGCTTAAGAGATTCCAAGCTACTGTCGGATCTTCCGCAGTCTAATCAACAGTGAATCAACCCAGGGGAATTACAATTGAACCTAACTAAGGGGCTAGGGGGACTCATTCCCGAGTGACTCTTTCCTGCTTTTGAAAATCGAACCATTTCCTGCTTTCTTACTGCTTTTGCTTTAAACAACAATCAATCGAATTAGTTGGCTAGATAATAGATAATCACAGAGTAAGCAGTAGATCTAGACCCCGGGTTGATAATAGAACTTGCCTGTTACTGCATTCCCGGGCTGCGATTACACTTGGTCGCAGTTTGGTGTTCTGTTTTGGCGTGTCAAGTTTTTGGCGCCGTTGCCGGGGACCCTCTAGGTTATTGGGGAAACGTGAGAATTTGTTACTCTAGCTTTTTCTTTATTGCATTTTTCTCTTCCACCTGTGTGCCTTCACGGGTTGCTTCTGCTGATTGTGTGCAGGTAGTGCATGACCCGTAGCCAGTCGGGAGATCTACTACCATTAGACCAGGAGCTTGAACGAACCTGCAGGAACTTCAAGCGGGCTCTAAAGGCGCGACTGGCTGCGGAGGAGGCGCTATCACAGCTGCGGATCGAAGAAGAAGAAGAAGAAGAAGGAGAGATGGCTGATCCACAGAACCATGATGTGATCAATCCAGATGAGCAGACCATGGGATCCTACTGGACCGCTAGAGCTGCGGACATGAGGTCATCCATTCAACACCCTCATATCCCAGCCAACAATTTTGAGGTGAGCACCTCAGTAATCACCATGCTGCGCGGTTCAGTGGTGTTCCGTGGTAAGGAGGGGGAGTGCCCCCGATCACATCTCAGGAGATTCCACGAGCTCATCGATGGAATCAAGATCAATGGGTTACCAGCAGATGCCATCCAGCTGAGGTACTTCCCATTCACTCTGGAGGGGCAAGCCAAGGAGTGGCTAGACACTCGACCTCCGGGCTCTATCACCATGTTCGCCAACCTGGCGGACAAGTTCCTCACCCGCTACCATCCTCCATCCAAGACAGCTGACCTGCAGAAGCAAATTACCCATTTTGCTCAGGATGAGGATGAGACCATCAGGGATGCATGGGAGAGGTACAACAGCCTCTTCCTGAGGTGTCCCAATCATGGTTTTAATGATGCTTTCAAGGTGGGCACCTTCTATCACGCCCTCTTCCCGGAGGACAAGCAACTGATTGACTCGGTTTGTGGCGGGAACATGCTGACCAAAATACCGCCACAGCTGAATCAACTCTTTGAGGAGATGGCTGAGAACGGGCACGATTGGGGCACTGCCAGGAGATCGAGACGAGCACCAGGACGGGGTGTGCATGCTGTGGGCACCCAGTCATCTGATTTGGTGCAGGTGGTATCGAAGCTGGTTTCAGCTATCGATCGCTCTGGTTTGATTGCAGGTACAGGCGATGCTCTGCCACTGGTGCGAGAGCACCCATCACACGGTGGAAGACCGCCAGGCGATGAAGGAATCAACCACACCCCAGGAGCAGGTGAACTTCATCAATAACGTCAGGCGCAATGACCCCTACAGTAACACTTACAATGAGGGGTGGCGCCAGCAACCTAACTTCTCCTAGGGTGGGGCAAATTCCAGACCACCAGTCCCCCAAGGACCACCGGGTTTCCAGAGGCCACCATATCAGCCCAGACAGGGGCAATTCCAGCAGCAGCAACAGTCTCTCTACCAGCCCATGATGGGGCATGCTGCTCAATCACAGCCGCGACCTTTCCAGCAGCCAGGTGCAGCCCCTGCTGCCCCAGTGCAGAATGATCAGATGGCTGAACTGCGGGACTTGGTGGGTTCTCTCGCCAGTTCTAGTGCTCAGAAATTCAACACTATTGAGCAGTTCATGGAAAAGGCCTCGGGTAAATTCCTGGCTCTTGAAGCTGGTCAGAGGAACACACAGGCTGTCTTGTAGGATATCCAAACCCAGCTGGGGAGCGTGGCTCAAGCAGTGGCTCAAAGGGCTCCTGGTACTCTACCCGGGCAGACCATCCCTCATCCGCAGATCCCAAATGAGCACTGCAATGCCATCATGACCAGGAGTGGCAAGGTGACTGTTGATCCACCTGCTCGGGAACAAGAGAGAGAGACCCCTGTCTTAGCATCTCCAGTGGTTGAAGAAGAGGCAGAGAAGGAGGTTGAGGTGCTTGCATCTAATCCGCAACCGGTAGTGAAGGAGTATATCCCGAAACTTCCCTTCCCTACGCGGTTGCACAGAGACAGGCTGGAGGCAGAGTTCGAAAACTTCATGGCCATGCTTAGGAAGCTGAATGTCCAAGTGCCCTTCTTGGAGGCGCTATCTCAAATGCCTAAGTATGCGAAGTTTCTGAAAGAGCTTCTCTTGAAGAAGCAGAAGCTGAGTGAGCTTGCCACTGTGGAGCTCAGCGAGGAGTGCTCGGCTATTCTGCAGAACAAGCTTCCGCAGAAGCAAAAGGACCCAGGTAGTTTTACTATCCCGTTCTCTATAGACAAATTGCATGTAGAGAGGTCCTTGGCGGGTTTAGGTGCTAGTATCAATATTATGCCGTACAAATTGTTCAAGAAACTAGGCCTAGGTGAACCCTGTGCTACTAGGATGACCCTCCAATTAGCTGACCGATCTGTAGTGCATCCTAGGGGCATAGTGGAAGACCTTCTGGTTAAGGTTGGCAAATTTAATTATCCTGTGGATTTTGTTGTCCTACACATCAATGAGGACACAGAAGTGCCCCTTATACTAGGAAGACCTTTCCTGGCCACCGCCAAGGCTCCCATAGATGTGCATGATCGGACCTTAGTTTTGAGGGATGGCGAGGAGCAAATAACGTTTTCAATTGCTAATACTTTACCTGCTTTGTCACCTCTGCATGCTGTATCTCACCAGGAGCACGAGTCTGTCGTGTATCCTTCTGTGTTGCCTATTTTGCAGGACCCGCCTCCCACACCTTCGCCGCCACTCCTGACCACTCCATCACCAAAAGTACAGATCAAGGAGGAGTGGCGGCCGAAACTGCAGGCAGCTAAGCCTGCTCGAAAGAGAGCTGGAGACCACTACGAGCTGGTCCCGCCCCCACCTTGGCCATCCGAGTATTCACTCGCTTGCATCTTGCCGGATGGCCAAGTCGAGTTGGCAAATGCTGGTGGCCACATTCGTCGCGTGCATGGCCACCATTTGAAGCTGTACCTCAAGAGCGTTGTGGATCCGCTCTTGAAGGCACCTGATCCTACACTTCCATGAGCATCCATACTGGCGTCCAGCTAAAAGACGGTAAAGAAGCGCTTGTGGAGAGGCAACCCCACCACGGTTTGCATTTCTTTCCTTTTTAATTTTTGTCGTTTTCGAGTCATTGAGTCAGTCTGGAGTCTTTCTGGAATGTTTCTCGTGTCCCGGATGGTCTATTTTGGTCTATGGTCGTGTATTTTTTGAACTGGGGCACGTTTGGGTTTGGTTGTTCGAAATTGCAGCTCAAAAACTGGAGAAAAAGGGCCCTCGGCGATGAAATTACGGGCATTGGGGGCCAAATTACGGTCGTAATTCCTCTACCCCCTGCCCGTAATTAATTCAGAAGAGAAAAAGGGCTCGGCATAGAAATTACGAGCAAGGGGGGCCGAATTACGGCCGTAATTCGCCTTCCCCCTGCCCGTAATTAGGTCAGACGGGAGATAATGCTCTCGGCATAAAAATTACGAGCAGGCCAAGGGGAATTACGACCGTAATCCTGCCCGTAATTACCCCCGAAAACAATTTAAAAACCATTCGGCCGAGACTCTCTCTCTCCCCCCCATTTTTTCTGGTCAAAACCTCTCTCTTCTCACCGGAAAATTGCACCACCCTCTTCTCCGGTGGTTTTCCGGCCATATCTCACTCACCGGAGCTCCAAATTGAATTCCGAGACCACCCCCATGCTCCTCTCGTCGGCGCCCACAAGTCTATACCAGTGGGGTCGAGTTTCGTGGTGGTTTGGGTCGCCGGAAACCACGACCCTTCGGTGTTCCTCCGGCCCGATCTCTCTCCTCCGACCTCCAATCGAGAAACCGCGACCACCACCGCGTTCCTGGTACTTGGGGCATCATTCCCCAAAGTTTTGGGTAAGTTTAGCTCCGGTGCAGTCACCGGCGACGAAACTCCGGCGAGCCTACCAGCGAGTTTCCCGCCGATTTTCGTGTTCTCTCGCTCTTCCCTCACCTTCCCCGCGATATCTTCTTGTGCCTCCAGGTGTGCTTCTCTATTTTTACTTGTCATTTGTGGAGGATTAATATTGTGGGTTTAGTGAGGACATACGGGAATTGGTTTGTGCTTTAATTAATTCGGTAGGCCTACAATGTTGCTTGCTTTGTTTGTTCATCTTTTGGTTGGCCTACCGAGTAATATGCGTGTGATTGTCCCGCTTGGAGCCTAATTTGTTGTCCGGGTTTATAATCCGAGGGCTCCAAGTGCGTTTGAGTTTGTGTGAATGGTGAATGACTCTGATTGGTTTTTGAATGTTTTTCCTTTCTCGGGGCCTAGTCCACTGCCCGAATTTATGATTCGAGGGCCCCGGGTGAGGATGATTGTGACCTCACCATTGACGAATTTCCATGTATGTTGTTGGGTTTCTGCTGTTTTGTGGCTGCAGGAAAATGAACACGTACTTGAACATGCTCGACGCCGACCAGAGGAAGACTCTGCGGGACATCCGACACCGCAAAGTCGTTCAGCATCATTACCTCGATTGGAGGGTTTTCGAGGAGCTGGGTGCTCGCGAGGCAATGGAGGCTGCCATCCGCGCTTACTCTTGGCGCCGCCTCCTCTGCCTTGCTGAGCCGATCTATCAGGAGCTCCTCTGGGAGTTCTACTCCTCCTTCGAGCATTTCCGGGCCCACGCGGGTGCGCACGGCAACGCCATACAGTTTCGACTCGGCGGAGAGTTTCACTCCCTCAGCTATGATGATTGCGGTCGGGCACTGGGGCTCCTTCCACCATTCCCCTGCCACCTGGCGATCGAAGAGCCCGAAAGTCCCATCTTTCGGGACCAGCAGTTCTTCGAGAGGATCTGCCTCCCGGAGTTCGCAGGAGCTATTTTCACACCGGGCTACACCACGGCTACTCAGTTGCGTCCCGAGTGGCGCATCCTCAACCAGCTGCTGGGGAAATCTTACACCCCAGCGAGGGCTCCACCAGTCATCTTCAGCTCCGCACCTTGCATTGCCTGCACTCCATCAGCCAGGAGGTGGACAACCTCCATCTGTCCTCTCTCATCGCCAGGACCGTCGTCAAGGCTTCTCGGTGTGGTCGAGCACTGGCGTGTGGGCCGGTGGTCACTGCCCTGGCACGGCACTACAACATCGACCTCTCCGGGTTCACTATCATCCAGGCCGCGACGCCCTTCTCCAGGGACACCCTCCGGCGCCAGCTGATACTGCAGCGCGAAGGGGACGTAATCTGGATCCGGGGCCTTCCTCGCCCTGTTCCTCGTGCACCAGAGGGTGAGGAGCTCCCCGAGGCGAGTGATGCTGCAGCCCGTCGGACCACTCGTCGGACAAGGAGTCGGACCACTCCCTTTGCGCCTGGCGCCTCCACTTCCGCTGCCGGCCCGTCTGCTGCAGCACCCACCACTTACATTGCCGAGCAGCTGGCGGCCATTTCCCGCCAGAATGAGCAGATCCTTGCTGGCCAGGAGCACCTCAACGCCCGCCTCGACCGTGAGCGCGAAGGTCGCCGCCGCATCATTTCAGCTCAGCATTACATGATGAGCTACTGGAACATGGATTCTGCTGCTGTGAGCTACCCTTGGGAGGCGTCCCCGGGGCACGAAGACTACTACCCGCCTCCAACTGGCGATGGAGGCGATGAGCTGTGATCTGGTTTTGCTAGCCCATCGAGTTGGGGCTTGGCTTTTGTCTTTCTTTCCAGACTTAGACTCCGTATTGTGTTTGGTTTTTATTTCTTGTTCCCGTTGTGTGGATTGTTGACTTGGAACTATGATTTCTTTCACCCAATGTGTGTGCTTTGTTGACTCTAGCTCTGTGCCCGTCGGACTCGTCCTTGTCCAGTCCTCTGCTATTGACTGGTCCGCCATCCAGTCAACGTTCCTGACCACTGTTTCACGGTAACATCGTTCCCTTTCCCTCGGCTCCATTGAGGACACTGTCGCATCTAAGTGTGGGGGGGGGGGGGTTCTTTGTATTTATTGGAACGTATATATGGGTGCTTGGAGCCTAGTCCGCTGTCCGAATCTTACGATTTGAGGGCTCCAAGTACTGCTGTTTGATCATATTGGCATTGTGTTTTGATTGATGAATTGAATGGTTTTCGGATTAATGCATGACAGCTTGTTTTTTACTAGGAGAACCTATGATGAGGACTGAGATGTGCAGTAGAATGATGTAGGGGTTCAGTTTTTCAACTGTTTGCTTACCAACTGTGACTTGATCACTTGTTCTTGACAGTCGTTTATGCATCTAGTTCAGGGTATCAGAATGTGAGATAGAGCATATAGGTAGCCATGTGAGATTTGAGCCTGCTCGTTTCTTTCTTGTGCGATAGATCCCTCTTCCATGATGTGTAGCATTCACGTTGTCACTAGCTAAGATGATGGGGGCATAGGATTAGCCCACGACCAAAATTGACTGTCCTGATGTGTCATATCCCCTATTCAGCCCCTTTGAGCCGTGTCTTATCTTTTCTTTTGGTCTATAATGAAAAATCACCCTTTTGCATCTTTTAGAAGGTTCCACAGAGTGATTTTTACATATTCTCTGCTGTTTCTGCTAAAGTTGATGTGAGTGTTGGAGGTAGCGCTTAAAAGTTGGGCAGGTGTTTGAAATATATGCAGAAGTGGTGGCTCTCTTAAGAAATGGAAAGAAAATGAAAGAAAAACAAAGAAAAAAATTGAAAGCAAAAGAGAGCCACTACCAAAAATCTGAATAATGCCCAGTAAGTAGTGTTTCTGAGCAGTCTGGCTTGGAAATGCTGATGTTTATACCTCCTTCGCTCTTGTGCTCTTGAGATATTGAGTATTGCAGAATAACAGAAAAGAAATACCGGTTTGTTTGATTGTGATTGTGTGGGTTTGGAAATGTGGAACCTTGTGTTATGAATACTTCCACCACCTAAAAGGCCTTTTCCCCATGTCCAAGACCCTAGCCAGTCATTTGAACCTGTGTCTAAGACCTCCTGATTAGTTAGTGATGACATCCCATATGTGAACTCTAGCATTTAGAGGCTGCCATCATGATGAAGAGATGTTAGGGATTGAGAGAAATAGCATGCGCATTTTTCGCATTAAATTGTCCTGACCCCACTGGTCGAGAGTGAGTGATTCATGTTCATATTCTTTATACTCTTGTACCCCGGTGAGGACCTAGATTGCTCGGTCTCTGTTCTGATGTCTTGAGTTGGATGCATGAGTTGACTGTTTTGAGTGAGTGGTTGAGTCAAGTCTGGGTTGGTTGGTGAACAGAAGGGAGACACTTCCGTTGCTCGATTTTGCTGCACTCGAATGTCCTTTGTGGTGGTTGTCCAGGTTGCTATTGAAGTTGTTCATGTGTTGATGCTTGAAAACCAGTATGATTCACGTGTTCTGTGCCTTTATGACTTATCCCCAATGTTGGTTGATTGAAATATGTGAGCTTACCTTGTGTATGACTTGGTTTGCTTGGGGACAAGCAAACAGTTAAGTGTGGGGGAATTTGATAGCATCGTATTTGCACGTGTTTTCACTCTGGTTTCCTGTCCATTTTGGCTCGAATTGATTGTTCCTTGGCCTATTTTACGCTAGGTTGTGTTGTTTTGTCGTATTTCAGGTCCTAGCAAGTAAAGAGGTGCATAGGCGCAAGTTTCGGGTCATTTGGAGGTCAGATGGCGAATCACAAGAGGAATTACGGGCAGCCCCTGCCAAATTACGACCGTAATTGGTCAGGGCATGCCCGTAAATCTATTGCCGAGCCTCTTTGCCAAATAATTCTTCTTGGCGCTAAAATTACGGGCAAGCCTCCAGAGAATTATGACCGTAATTCCTAAAATACTGGCGGTAATTGTGGAATTACGGGCGTAGATCCTATTCCTTCAGAGTAATTGAAACGTGCGTTTTGGGGCGATTTACGGGCAGGCCGTGATTACGACCGTAATTCTGCCCGTAATTCGCCCAGAGTCGGGTTTTTGGAGGCAGATTCGAGCCAAGGAAGGGGCATTCGAGTTTCTAGAGCAAAAACAGAGTTTTAGAGAGAGAAAGAGCGAAGAACAAACCCTAGGAGCTATTTTGGAGTGGATTTCTCACCATTGAAGCCCAGATTGCGTCCCCAGGAGTGAAGATTGACATCCCAGAGCAGATTTTCCTCATCTTTATGAGTATGACTACTCTGATTTCTATTTTCCTTTCTCTCTGTATGGAGTAGAACCTTTCTCTCACTTGGGTATGTGTTAGGGATTTGATTGTAATAACTTGGGATGATTATACTGTTTGGTTTTAATCGAATGATGCATGTTTATTGAATTGATTGAAGTCTGATCAGCTTTCCTCGATTTCTGCTGCAACCTGAGATAGATAGAATCTGATTAGGTTGTTAGAGCCTCTTCATTCGATAGTGGGAGATTGGTTATACGAGAGTTAGCCAGTTTACTGCTTTGTACTGGAATTCAATTCCAGTAGTGGAGTTCTGTGTTCATAGCCTCAGCTTTCTATCCCGGTGAAGACTAGTCGTCTGCCGGGTAGTTAGACTGAGAGGGCTTGGTCAGCTTAAGAGATTCCAAGCTACTGTCGGATCTTCCGCAGTCTAATCAACAGTGAATCAACCCAGGGGAATTACAATTGAACCTAACTAAGGAGCTAGGGGGACTCATTCCCGAGTGACTCTTTCCTGCTTTTGAAAACCGAACCATTTCCTGCTTTCTTACTGCTTTTGCTTTAAACAACAATCAATCGAATTAGTTGGCTAGATAATAGATAATCACGGAGTAAGCAGTAGATCTAGACCCCGGGTGATAATAGAACTTGCCTGTTACTGCATTCCCGGGCTGCGATTACACTTGGTCGCAGTTTGGTGTTGTGTTTTGGCGTGTCACCTATACCCTAACATTATACTTTATACCATAAACAACGAACCGTCAAATTATATTAATATTGTCTATGATCTCAATTATTAATTCTTCATTATTAATATTGACATTGTGCTTATTTTATATGTCAATTTTACTTTTTTAATTTTGTTAAAAACATAGTGTCCAAGTGACCTTCATGTTTCAATTTTTTTTTTATTTTCTTAAAATATATAATATCAAGTGAGTTTCATATTTTTTAAATTTTCTAAACGAAATGAAAAATTATTTTACCTAAGTTTAGAATGAAAAACTTTATTTTGAAAAATTATGTATTATATTATAAATAAGTATTCAAGTGGATTAGGTGAAGTTCGGGTTGAGTCGGTCGGGTTACGGGTTAGTCGGGTTAGGGTCAATCGGGTTCGGGTTAATCGGGTTATGGGTTTAATCGAGTTCGGGTTGCGGGTCAGTCGAGTTGAGGATCAATCGGGTTGTGGGTCGGGCGGGTTACGGGTTGTTGACTTTTACAGTCTGTTTGGGAAGAGGGGTAAATGGGAGGAGGGTGCAAATGTGAGGGGTACATATTTGCACCTGTTTGGACAATTTGGAACAGTAGGGGGTGCAAATTGCAGTGCAGAATTACTATTTCGGCTTACCCCCAAATTGGGGTGCAAGGGAAGGAAGGAAGGAAGAGAAGGGGGAGTGGGGAAATTATGAATATTTATTTTTTAATTATATAATAATTAATATTATTAATTTATGGAAATTATAATAATTATAGTTATCATTAATATAGACATTGTTCGAAGTTGACTGTTTGACTCCTAGAGCAAGTTTATCAATGTTAGTCTACTCAAATAGAGATCTCTTGGTGGACTCGAATTTGCATTGAAAATTAGAGATAAGAAGTATTTGGGGTACTTGTTTGACTAAGTTTGACCATATTCAATTTAAAGATATATTAGACACGAGAACTTTGTAGCATGACCAGTTACGAGTTGGACTTCGAGTTCGCTCGACCAATAATTATTACAGTTGTTATAATTAATTACTATTTGAGCATTATTATATAATACTTATTTTTATTAAAGTATATTAATTATTATATGATTATTTTCTTTTATTATTTTGTGATAATATTTTATAAATTTGATAAATATATTTTATAGTAATATAATATTTACTTTTAACTCTATTTGCACTCCTCTACTTTTTTATCCAAACAACAATTTACCCCTCCACTTACTCCCCCACCAATTTGCACCCTCCTGCAATTTTCCCCTCAACTTGCATCCTCCTCATATTTGCACCCCCTTGTTGCCAAACATAACGTAGTCAATTCGAATTGCAGTCGGATTATGAATCAAGTTGATCGGGCAGATTAATCAATTCGGATTTTATTTTGACACCTATCCCTACACCTGAACTCTCACCACCCAACCAACTCCCAACCAGCATTAGTGGCTTTTAGTCTTCCCATTCTACTCCAAACCTCTCTTCCCTTTTGCTTTGCGCTGGAGGCCCTCAAAGAGTCAAAATTTAGTTTTCTGTTGAATGGATTGCACTCCATTCCATTCATGATTTGTGGAATTGTGGGGTTTTGGGGGAAATCTCTACAGTCTCCACTCCTTATTATCAAAGGATTAAAGCGGCAAATAGATTAATTGGCAAGGGATGAAGCGGTCCAGATGATTAATAGATACAGCCACTTGGACAATTAAGTTTGGATAGGGTAGATGATCTAACCCTTAGCTAATTATTATTATTATTATTAGAAAGCAATTCTGATCAATAACTTTATAGTAAAAAATCATGCATAACTTGTCACATCACAATTTATGACAGGTCCAAACTATTTAAAAAGCTATATCTCTTTCGTTTTAAGTCGTAATTTAAATGTCGTGCACAGATAAATCAACTAATTATAAATTGTGTTATTCAAAATGATAACCACTTTGATATATTTTTCAAACAAAAGAAAATTGTGACATTTAGTACCAGTTTATACCGTGGTGGTAATACTTGGTACTACATAAAATCATATCACGTGGTGCTAAAGTGTACCATAGTGGTATGAACATAGCAAAATGTATAATGGTTGAATACATGATTGTAGGTTAATATACGAACTATAATTTACCACATTCATCATTGTGTACCACTAGTTACCACCCCTATAACAGAGTGGTATGGAGTGGTACGTTTTGGTCCTGTATTTCTTTTTCTAGAATTGTATATCGAATAAATCACGATGATGAACTCGTTCCATTTATGCAAACAATCTCAAAACTCAAGTTAAAAACGAAGATGGTCGCGACTCGCGAGTGGTATGAAATTTTTTGGTTGAAATATATTGAAAATAAATATAGTTTTATATATCAAAACAAAATCGTTCAATTTGTGCAAAAAAAATTGAAATCCAAGTTAGAACGAAGAAAATAAAAGTCGGTTTAAAAACTACTAAAAAACCATATATACTTTTCCGGTCCCACTCAAATTTAAGTAACTAGATCTATGTATCACGATAAGATTATGAGTAGTAGACTTGGCAATCAGGTCGGGTAATTTCAGGTTGGGGTCTCGAGTTACGGGTCATGTCATGTCGGGTTAGCTGATTTCAGGTCAAATATTGACCCAACCCATCGGGTTTCGGGTCGGGTTACAGGTCGTTTCGGGTTATGAGCGCCCTCAGAAACAATATCAAACATGCTTCATATTTTTAAAAAGAACACAAATCTTCACATATGCATGGCAATAGTTCACCTAACACATGTCAATTAACATATTTTCAAATCCTCCCATACTAATGAAATAAAAATAAAAATTGCACAAATTGTCTAAAAGCAATCAAAATAGGAATATTACTATAAGAAATACATGATATTTGATTATTCTTAAACTACAAACATGTCTTTCAAATCCTTGTGAATTTTTTTAAACGTCTCACTAATTTATGAGTTATTTTAATATTTTAGAAGTGAAATATGTGGAACAGATCTAATGGATCGACCCGCCAATCCACCTAACCCGATCCAAAATATCACGGGTTAATTGAATTCGAGTCGTTGAGATTTCGAGCTATAAAAAAACATTTATTTTCGGACGGTTTCGGGTCGCATTTAATTTTGCCAGGTGTAATGAGTAGCATAAAAGGAAGGAAGGAATCAAAATCAAACCAACCGTCCATTTTAGCTCCCAAAGTACATATATTTTCACCAGAAGGATAAGGATAGAAAAAGGACCAGATATCCTTTCATCCATTCACGAGGAAGCCAAGAAAGAAGGTGATGGGGGTGATCTTAATAAATTAAGGCACCAGAAAAACCGCAGAACACACACAAAAATGAAAGCGCTCCCGAGTCGTCCCTACTCTTTGTTTGTTCGTGTGAAGTAATCGATCTGCTTCGTAGATAAATTTGTAGGTGTACGTGTTGTAGCTTCCTTCATCCATTTCAAGTTTGTGCGATGCATAGAGAAAGCAATAATTGAGCGCTGTGCAAGTACGTGGAAAAAGCTGAGCTGAGCTAGCTGCCTGTGTGTAGTTGTGTCTGTGTGTAAACGCACATTGCATTATTACACGAGGCATACAAAACAATTACAAAAGAAAGAGGTTGGTTGGTTGGGAAAAGAAAGAGCAGCTGCCATGTGCTTTGCCAAGTACCATCATGTGACGATGTGATATCTCTAATCAAATTATTCAATATATCATTTGTAGGCCAATCAGAATACACACATACTATTTACCGCTACGGTCCATTTTACTGTTCTAATGCAACCATGCGCATCCTATTATCGAGAGTATTGGCTGTGGGATTCCACGAATGTACTAATTGTCTAATTCTTACTGCCACTGTCTAACCCTATTATTTATTTGTTTATGAGTTCATATAGACGTACGTTTGTGGACATGTTCATTAGATAATTTCACCTAATTGTTGTTAGCGTATTAGTATGTTGGGACCGGATCAACGGCCGGGCCAGTAGAACCTCCAAACCAGTTATGATGGTAGTCCGGTTCATTGTTTGGACATATATTGATGGACCAAACGGTTTCTCACGGTTCAACATAAAATTACATGAACCACCACGGTTTAATTGGTCTACTGGTTCACTATTTTAACCAAAAACAAAATTAAAAAATACTTTAACTCAAACTAAGACCATCAAACCATAATTATTAATTTATATATGCTTCCTCTTCTCATTTTTCAACTTTGTTATCAACCACTCGACTGGCACCGTAAATTTTAATTTGAATTAAAAAATACTTTTTCTTGTGAGACGGTTTGAATGATTTATTAGATATTTTGGTGTTGATATGAATTTGAAACTTGTAATAGTCAATGATAACTTCATTCTTAAATTAGTGTAATATACAAGTTTTGTATGATATATATCATGAACGGTTCTATCAACGGTTCGCCAACGATTTTGTAACGATTAACCACTGAACTCCAGTCCGATTCTGAAAACCGAAGTTTTAGCCATCGTGTGTAGGCTTCTCTTTATTGGACCAAGTTTCATTATACCTTTACAACCTATGAGACTTGTGAAGGGCTTAGAGTGCACGTTGCATGCCGCATGGTGCTAAGGTTTATGAGCGAGTATCTAATCCTAATTCTAATTCTATTCTAACACTAATATAAAAAGATTTCTCCATGATAACATGCATAATTTTAAATTTTCAGTCTTCTAAGTAAATTTAGGAAGGACATTTTTGTCTTTTTATTTAATAAAAATTCCAAAAGAAGATTTTATTAATTATACTAATGAAAAATATTTCGTTGCTCACTTTTTTAAACCAATTAATATTATTAATTTTAGTTAGGAAAGAAATTTTTTGTATTTTAGCCGAGGTTGTACGTGTCTGTATAGGTTTCCTTTGATCTTATATGTGTGACGTTACTAATTAATTGATCTTTTATTAATTATACTAATGAAAAAAGATTTCGTTGGTCACTTTTTCAAAACCAATTATTAATTTTAGATAGGAAATTTTTTATATTTTTGCCGAGGTATGCGTGTAGGTTTTTTTTAATTTAATATGTTATAGGACTTTACTACGGTGACATGCATGTCACGGTGACATGCATGTCACGGTGACATGCACTTTTCGGTCGACCTCATATAGGATCAGGTCGACCTAATCTGTTGTTTCAGTGTAAAAACAGTTTCATGGTGCCTACTTTGGAGATTCATATCTTACCATTGGCTAGATGGAAATTGGAGATTAAAGGCTTGTTTTGAAGCTGAAGTGTCCCTCTACACATTAAAGTACTTGGGAGCTCAATAGAAAGTCCAGAAGACCATTTTTTAACCTGACCAAAAGGCTATGCCAAAACTGGGAAACTGCCTGAAAATGACTTAAGTCTGACAACGTGTTTGTCAAGCCTACTTTGGAGCTCAATTTGAGAAGCATGGATGCGAGTCAAGTCCAGGGGCCTCTACCACGTTAAATTACGTATTTTTTTATACAAAGGCAAGGCATTGGATGAAAGATTGAATATCTTTAAGGCTTCAAACAAAAGGCTCGAAGTTGCTACGAATGCTGTTTTTCTGGCAGCTTGCTTGTGCTCGAAGTCTGCCAGAAAACAGCCTTCGTAGCAACTTCGACCCTTTTGTTTGAAGCCTTACATATATCCAATCTTTCATCCAATGCCTTGAATTTGTATAAAAACATACCTAATTTAACGTGGTAGAGGCTCCTGGACTCGACTCGCATTCATGCTTCTCGAATTGAGCTCCAAAATAGGCTTCACAAACACGTTTCCAGACTTAGCCATTTCCAGGCAGTTTCCCAGTTTTGGCATAGCCTTTTGATGAGGTTCAAAAATGATCTTCTGAACTTTCTATCGAGCTCTCAATCACTTCAATATGTAGAGGGGCACTCCAGCTTCAAAACAAGTCATTAGTCTTCAATTTCTATCTAGCCAATTGTATGATATGAATATCCAATATGAGGTCGACCGAATTCTAAATGAGGTCGACCTAATCCTAACTGAGGTCGACCAGAAAGTGCAAGTCACCGTGACATGCATGTCACCATAGGCACACCCTATATTATAAGGTTAAGTGTTTGAGACAAATTTTATATGTGTGAATTTACTAATGAATTAATTCTTAATAACTTAACTAAACAAACCGAATAATTTTCAATTGTAACTTTGAATTTGCGGTTTTCCATAAAAAACATAAAAAAAAATAAAAAAAAATTAACGTGTTAATGAGAATCAATAATGGCGTATTAGTTTTCATTTAGAGTGATAAAATGTAGATCACAGTCTCCATCTAGAGACTAGAAGTTCAAAGTTTAAAATCAGTAGCTAGATGATTTGTTTTTAGGTTCTTTTTCCAGAAAACTATACAAAATTATGAGATCATAGCACCTTAGATCTAGGTTTGTGATGTATAGTTTTCTTTTACCATAGCGACCAACCGGCAACTCCGTTTGTTTTCTTTTTTTTACAACTTCGCTTGGTTTTGATCTAATATTAGTAAGAGAATTATATTAGTGTGATGATAATTCTTATCAAAACTTCCTTTGAAACTAACATAAAGTTTTGTTATGTTATAACTGTTTCAATATTATTTTGAGTTCTTAAGTTAATTCATACTATCATTGAGTACTGTATTTATTAATTGTACGACTAAAAATATACATTCACCTTGGAGAATCATCTTATTCTCCAATAATATATAGTAGAGTTTTGTCTACTTTTCTCTATTTCAAATTTCCTGCAACGAGAGTGAAAGTATGAAGGGCATTTTTGTCTTTACAATTAATTATTAGTTGCATATAAAAAATGTTAATATCAAGATTTGAACTCGGGTCTATTCAAACAAAGACAACAATCGGAATCAATTGCGCTAAACAAATTTTTTTGTATTTTTTTTAATACAAAACATACACGAAGTGACACTCTGAAAATCAGAGAACTTTTCATCATGATGAGCAAGCCCACTAAGTCTACCGTATGTATTTCTATGGTGCTTGATACTCCAAATTTTCATAGCAGAGTTTCATGTAATTTCTCAATTCTAAAATCATTGTTCTCTCCTTAATTTTTGCTAAAGGTAAATTGGCAATTAGCCAACATGGAAGAAACTAATTCTATTACTACGTGTTGTGTCCTTGCATTTTTCAATTTATATTTAGATTTGTACTTTTTTATCTTTGTTCTCATCCCTTTCTAACTTCCTCTGAAATTCCCTCGATCGTGCAATAGTTAGCACCCCTTTTACTTCACAGTACAAGACCGCCTTTGAAAATCAATCTTCCGGTCTCTTGGCACTATGATTTTATTCTTGGGAATTTAAACCCGGATATCAATCCATGGCGAATATAATGGAGTTCAATAAATGGAGGGGCAGAAGGAGGATTAAAAATTGAATTTTTCGTTGAAACATACGTCTCTTGAGATTGACAACGGAGAGTGGTGGCTATTGGATCTTTAGGTTTATGATTTTTGAAGCTATCGCAACCTAATTATATCTTAAAATGAGGAATCATCGATTGATTTACTGAAGTAGGTCGATCGATTCTTTATTCAACATACTGGAACTGATAGAGAATGAGTGTCTAATTTTGTTCCTTATTACTTTGATCGATTCTATTAGTATATTGGAGGTAACCCTAATTTTGGCATTTGCTCTCAAGTTGTGATGGTCCCCTCTTAGCTGATTTGTTACCATATAGTTGACTTGAATCAACAACTCTCCATTTATTTTTTATTAGTGGCATATTGTTCCTTAAAGGAGAGCATTGAACATTTATGTAGGATTGCGAGGTTTAAAATTTAGTTTCAAACTATATATGGTTCATGAGGGAATTTCAGTGAGCTTTTATACTCTATCTTTCTTGACAATCAACTAACCAATAGCATTTTACCGGGGACTTAATTATCATTATGAAAATGAGAACAATGATACATTTTTTTATTTTTCCAAATGTTATCTATATATTCTTTCTTTATGTATCATCTCGATCGAACGATTGTTAATAAAATTAAACGGGTTGATGGACTTAAATGTAACATGAAAATATAAATAATCAAATATGAATATTCCGACCAACAAGCCGGGTTATAAGCTAGTGTTCCTTATGTACTTGTAGTTGATCATCCGATTACACTGAATAAGATATCAGCTCGGAGAGGCAGCTTGACTCGCTAAAACACAACTCCTAACAATGGCCAAGTGTCTCTCAATGAAAGGGACTGCAGTATAGTGGCTCAAGTAATAAATATCGAATCCACGGGTCTCTAGAGTTACTATTACTCAGCTTCAGTTCATTATCTAGCAAAACAGATCAAGATGAAAGAACTAAAACTACTCTAGCAAACTACAGTTAAAGTTAATCTAATTACAGGTTGGGAACTCACTTAGGTATGATTCCCCCTAGCCACTAGCCAGATTAACGATCGATGATTTCTAACTTGTTTCACTTCATTCACAACGCGGAGAATCCTTGACTAGACCTTGAGTCTCGACTAAAGGAACAAGGCCCTCTTGAGTCAATTTCCTAGAGGGACGTATCCTTCTCTAGAACAATCGATCAAGGCGTTCTGAACTAGACTCCCTCTATCGAATGAGGTTCTCAATCGATACAAAGCAGTGAATCAACCCTCGACTAAAGCAATCGATCCACTACTATCAATCTATGGTGCTCTATTAACCTAATCAGGTATTCGCTCTCATAGGATCAAAGCAGAATCAATAATCTCGACTAAAGCAGAATTGAATCGTGAAAACATGCATAGATTGAATATGAACTCAAGATTATCAAGTCAGAGTACTCATACAATCATCCAATCAAACAAACATAGCTAGGGTTCCTCAAAACCTAAGTGAAGAGAAGTTACTCCATAGAGAAGAGAGAGACTGCAGTAAGAATCTTCAGATGATCAGTCTTCAAGTCCGGGCTTGATTCCCGAGCTCCAATGGCGAAGAAATCCTCCAAAATAGCTCCAAGAATGTTCCCAAGTCGCTCTCTCTCTCTAGGGTTCGTCCCTTGGGTGTTTGGGATCCAAAACCCAGCTCTGCCCCTTCCTTTGGCTGAAAATCGGGTTTTAAACAGCAATTCCCGACTCGCACGGCCAGGGTGCACGGCCGTGCACCTCACCATTCTGGCCGTGCACTCCAAAACGCGCCGTATCATTAAATTCGACCCTCAGGCTTCTTGCACGGCCAGGTGCACGGCCGTGCGTGCCCACGCACAATCCCACACGGCCAAACTGGTTACTTGCACGGCCGTGCGTGGCCACGCACAATCCCGTGCGTGCCCACGCACAATCCCGTGCGTGCCCACGCAACTTCCTCAGAACCTCGCCATGCGTCCGATCCTTGTCCAATCGACCTCAAACTCGCTCCGAAGCCTCCATTCACGTACTAGGACCTGAAATATCACAAACAAGCACAACCTAGCGTGAATCGGCCTAAAACACGAGAATCAATACCTCAAACGGAGTAAGAACGGGGGTAAAAACATGTGTAAAGAACGGTCTATCAAACTCCCCCACACTTAACCGTTTGCTTGTCCCCAAGCAAACCTTACTCAAACCAATGCAACTCTCCAGACCTCTATAGCAACAAACAACCTCGATCGGCAAATAGCGAACAGAGGACAAATGAATCGTGAATGAAGAGACTCTCAAAAACGAAAGATCATGGACTCACATTTTTCAAGGTGCTCGATTTTCTTTTTGGAGATGGTTGGAACCCCTTTTCTTTCTTCTTTTTGCTTGTTTTTCTGTTTTTCTCTTTTTATTTTCAAGGGTTCCAACCCGTTTTTGCAGAAAACGGGGGCTCCCACCTAGCAAAGGTTTTGCGGGAGCCCGGCTCTTACCGGCCATGCCAGGAGCAGTTGTCTCGAGCCTCGTGCGGGGGAAAGACTTGTAAGGGGGGTGGAGGTAGTAGGTGGAAATTGGGAACGGATTCCCGTCTCCCCTTACACACTTTCGCCCTATTCGCACGGGAGACGTTATTTTAAAGCACATTTTCGAGCACCTGTTATTTTCAAAACATGATACAAGAGTCCATGACAGGCAGAGAGTCCACAGCACCACACAATTCAAGGGTCCTAAGATCACTAATTCACTCAATCAACCAACACACTATGAAGAAGAAATGAGACGTCTTAAATGCATCAACATCCTCCATAGTGCTACACTACCTCCCTAGGTTGCAAATCACTACAGAGACTGTCAATTCAAAGCATACTGAGCAGGCAATTTGCAGGGAACACGTACTTGGAGCCCTCAAATTTAAAAATTTGGACAGTGGACTAGGCTCCAAACACACAAACAGCTAAACATTCACCCGCATACATAATCGAACATCCCCCCACACTTAAGCACGACATTGTCCTCAATGGAGGAAAGATAAGGAGGGTAGAACGAAGTTACCAGATCAAGGGTGAATGATGATGGACGGGGCAGGCGGTGCATTCCAGGAAGAGAGAGTAATCAGAACACAAACACCACACAAAATCTCACAAAGGTTGAGCTATTGACTCTAAAACCAAATAACAAAACTGACTCAACCGAGGATAAATAGAGAAAGAAATGCAAACCGACTGGTTGGGTTGCCTCCCAACAAGCGCTTCTTTCACGTCGTGAGCCGGACGATGGCTCCTAAGTTTCGGTCCACCCCAAAACCTCCTTGAAGTTGAGGTTCTCGTCGATGAGGTGGAGTCTCAAGTCACGAGCATGTGGTGCGGCAGGTGATGAAGGCTCGTGCACTTGATGCAGATGAAGTCTCCACCCTCGAGACCTCTTCTTCTCTTCTCTCGTCTCATTGCCCCAAACCAGATATGACAACATCGATTGACCACCATCGCGTCCACCAAGAGGGACCGATGTCGATGTGGCCTTGGTCTGGCAAAGAGACACTGCAAATGGGTCCTTGCTGAGCAATTCCTCGAAGTTTGGTGGGGATATCACAAGTAACTCATGGCCGGTGCAAGCCTCTTCCACCTCAACTCCGTCCTCAGCCTGGACGCCAATTGCTTCTTCAACCTCCATTTCTTCTTCATGTGGTATCACCCCTGGGAAATGATCAAGAATTCCTCCTGCTTCGCTTTCGTCATCCTCCACAACCTCTTTCTGCACCCTTTCTTGCTCTTCTTCTTCTAGCACGGATTGGAGAGCAAGTTGCCAAGCAATTTCTTTCATGAGATCTTCTTGCATCTCCTCACTCATGCCCACCTCTTCAAAGCTCAGTGTGGGATGTGGGAAAGGGTGGCCGGCTACGACAGGACATTCCTGATCATGATCATCACGGGAGCTCTCCGTGACAACTTCTGTGTGCTCCACAATGTCCTTGTAGCCTTCTTCTTCCTCGTCCTCTTCTAGTATGGTAGCAGACGGGTGATCTTGAGCAAGTTGTGAGCAAACTTGCTCCACCCACTCTGTTTGCTTCGCTGAGCGTTGAACAGCCTCCTCCATATCATGGAGAAATGAGGGATCGGAAGAGGAAAGGGCTTGGATTTGAAGATCCATCTTGCGATTGCGTCTCTTGGAGTCCCGAACGAACTGCTCCAAGAGAAGCCTCAGTTCATAGTTTGGATTTGGCTGTGGAGTGTAGCATGGCTCTGCAGAATGGCCCGTGAAGGCCGCCATGGGTAACTCCAGCTCTGATGGCCCTTCTGGTTGTGGAAGAAAGTCTTCTTGGTAATGAAATTGTTCTTGATATGCCCAGGGGTCAGATTGTACTCCGTAGTAAGGGGGTTGGTACTGGAACCCGAATCCATAGTCTTCTCCTCCTTGATTGCTCCAGGGTGTCACGGGGTAATACCACTCGGATGGTGGTGGATACCCCCAATGATTGGAGAAGCCATGAGGATCCATGATTCAGATCTGCACCAACAAAAACAAAAACACCCAAGTGAAAAGCAAGGGTGGAAAAGAAAAGAAAACCGCTAAAGTAACAAACTTCTGCCTTTCCTAATACTCTAGAAAGTCCCCGGCAACGGCGCCAAAAACTTGACTCGCTAAAACACAACTCCTAACAATGGCCAAGTGTAACCAATGAAAGGGACTGCAGTATAGTGGCTCAAGTAATAAATATCGAATCCACGGGTCTCTAGAGTTACTATTACTCAGCTTCAGTTCATTATCTAGCAAAACAGATCAAGATGAAAGAACTAAAACTACTCTAGCAAACTATAGTTAAAGTTAATCTAATTACAGGTTGGGAACTCACTTAGGTATGACTCCCCCTAGCCACTAGCCAGATTAACGATCGATGATTTCTAACTTGTTTCACTTCATTCACAATGCGGAGAATCCTTGACTAGACCTTGAGTCTCGACTAAAGGAACAAGGCCCTCTTGAGTCAATTGCCTAGAGGGACGTATCCTTCTCTAGAACAATCGATCAAGGCGTTCTGAACTAGACTCCCTCTATCGAATGAGGTTCTCAATCGATACAAAGCAGTGAATCAACCCTCGACTAAAGCAATCGATCCACTACTATCAATCTATGGTGCTCTATTGACCTAATCAGGTATTCGCTCTCATAGGATCAAAGCAGAATCAATAATCTCGACTAAAGCAGAATTGAATCGTGAAAACATGCATAGATTGAATATGAACTCAAGATTATCAAGTCAGAGTACTCATACAATCATCCAATCAAACAAACATAGCTAGGGTTCCTCAAAACCTAAGTGAAGGGAAGTTACTCCATAGAGAAGAGAGAGACTGCAGTAAGAATCTTCAGATGATCAGTCTTCAAGTCCGGGCTTGATTCCCGAGCTCCAATGGCGAAGAAATCCTCCAAAATAGCTCCAAGAATGTTCCCAAGTCGCTCTCTCTCTCTCTAGGGTTCGTCCCTTGGGTGTTTGGGATCCAAAACCCAGCTCTGCCCCTTCCTTTGGCTGAAAATCGGGTTTTAAACAGCAATTCCCGACTTGCACGGCCAGGGTGCACGGCCGTGCACCTCACCATTCTGGCCGTGCACTCCAAAACGCGCCGTATCATTAAATTCGACCCTCAGGCTTCTTGCACGGCCAGGTGCACGGCCGTGCGTGCCCACGCACAATCCCGTGCGTGCCCACGCACAATCCCGCACGGCCAAACTGGTTACTTGCACGGTCGTGCGTGGCCACGCACAATCCCGTGCGTGCCCACGCACAATCCCGTGCGTGCCCACGCAACTTCCTCAGAACTTCGCCATGCGTCCGATCCTTGTCCAATCGACCTCAAACTCGCTCCCAAGCCTCCATTCACGTACTAGGACCTGAAATATCACAAACAAGCACAACCTAGCGTGAAATCGGCCTAAAACACGAGAATCAATACCTCAAACGGAGTAAGAACGGGGGTAAAAACATGTGTAAAGAACGGTCTATCACAGCTTAGTCCCAGATCTCGGGGATACCACGTATATCGTGTGTTATCGTTTCTTATTTATGTAAATTCATCTCGATTGTTAACATGGTATCAGGGCTTTCGTTCGACGATTCTGATCGTCTTGTCATTCGCTTGAACTCCAAGAATTATGTTGTCTAGGAGTTCTAGTTCCGAGTCTATGTTGAAGGAAGGGGTTTGCTCAGCTTGATTGATGTTCCGAGTCTAAGTGATCTCAACAGGATCCAAAGGTGAGATCTTTGATTTTGGGATCCGTTGATCCTACGATTGTGTTTGGGCTTCGTCTATTAATGGATGCTCAATCTAGGTGGCGGCATCTCGCGAAGATGTATTCTTCACATAATATGGCTCAGCAGTTTGAGGTACAAACCGAGCTCGATCGCCTTGTCCATGGCGATAAAGATGTTCCTGCTCACTATAATGCTGCCTATGAATTGTGGACCGAACAGGATTTGTTAACGGCAGCTCTTCGTTCCACACAAGCATCGGCTGAGGTGATTGCCGATAGACAGCAGAATCGCATTGTACAATTCATAATGCCCCTTCGTCAAGAATTTGATTCGGTACGTTCGAATCTTGTCAACTAGGATACATTCACAATGAAAGGGATTATGGGTAAGTTGATGCGCAAGATAGCCCGCCTCCGCACTCAGTTGCAACTCAATGCTCGACCAGGCGAGGGTGAAGCTGTCTTCTCAGCGACGGCAGCTACATTGGGGTCCTCGATTGTTTCAGATCCGGCCTACGCAGTGGGACGTCCGCAATTCCATAAACGTGTTCCTATCTCTGAGATTGAATGCCACCACTACCATGTGAAGGGCCCTCTCCAAAAGCACTGTCGCCAATGCAATTTTTGTGTATATTGCAAGAAATCAGACCACATTATTCTTGATTGTCCTTCTGTAAGGAACCGTCGTCGCAACAATGGTGGTCCACAACCTGATGCCTCCAACTCAGCTGCTCCAACCCCATTTTCGCTACTCAAGCTGCCTCGGCTTCTCCTAAGTCCATCCTCACTGTCGAAGTTGTTGAAGGCTTTGTAAATACTGCACTTCAACGTTCTCGAACCTTGGCTCTTAGATTTTGCACGTTTTAACCACATGACGAGTGATACGAGTTACTTGAAGAATGTGTCCCTCGTTTAGAATCTATCTCTTCAGGTTGCTAATGGTCAAACGCTAGATGTTGCGGGTATAGGCGATATTACTGAATCGGGGATTGAGCTTACTAATACTCTTCATGTTCCTCGGTTGTTTCCTAATCTTGTTTCTGTGTGCCAGCTGACTGAACAAGGATATCGGGTTGTGTTTGCACCTTCTGGTTGTTTTGTGCAGGACAAGACGACTGGGAGGCAGGTCGGGCATGGGAGTAGACATGGGCTTGTGTTTGACTTGAAAGAACTCTCAGATTAGCCATCATCGAGTCAGTCTGTTTTAGCGTCTGGTTGCTTGTCAAAGTCAGTCTTCTCTTGTTCTTTTTTTTTTCTAGTTCAGTTCATCAAACTTTTAATCTCTGGCACTCTCGTCCTGGACATCCCCATTTGAGTCGGCTTGTATCCATGTTTAAACGTCAATTACTTGGCAATAATAAGATGGTTGCTAGTTCTCCCACTCTTGTGTGTACTAGTTGCGTCGAGGTTAAGTCAACTCGGAAACGCTTTCCTTCTAGTACCACAAAAATAGTTGATTCGTTCCATCTTATTCATACGGACTTGTGGGTCCTTCCCCCATCATTTATCAACATGGATATCGTTACTTTGCATTATTTGTAGACCATGGTACTCGTTTTGTCTGGGTTTACTTCCTCCATCTCAAAACTGATCTTCTTCCGATTGCTACGGAGTTTCTACCTATGATTCGCACCCAGTTTGATAAGCCTGTCAAGATTTCTCGATCTGATGAAGGTGGCGAATTTAGCTCGAATAGTCTCTTATATCTTTATCGGGCTCTTGGCATTTTGTATTAGAAATCCTGTCCTAGTGTCTCCCAGCAAAACAGTGTAGTAGAGCGCAAAAATCGTCATGTCCTTGAAATCACCCGAGCTCTTCTTCTTGAGTCCTCTATGTCGCCTTGTTTCTGGCCTGAGGTTGTGTCTACTGCTGTTCATTTGATCAACTACCAAATCACGTTTTTCCTTAGTGTTCAGAGTCCTTATTATGCTCTATCTATACGGCATCTTGATTATGCCAGCTTACTTGTTTTTGGTTGTACGTGCTTTGTTCTCCTTCCGCATCGTGAACGTGATAAACTGTCTTCAAAAATTGCTGGATGTGCATTCCTTGGTATAGTATTGTTCAAAAGGGGTACCTTTGTTATGATCCCTCTGTGGATCGTGTTCGGGTTTCCTGTAATGTGGTGTTCTTCGAGCACCTTCCCTTCTTCGAGTCCTCCTCCTAGGACTTTTGCCACCGAGTTGTGTCCTTTACTCTTTGTCTGCTGATCCGAGAGATGTTTTTCCTACTGAAGATGGCGAAGTTCAACAGCCCCAACTGCCCCCTCCACCTTCCCCGCCCACTAGCCCCGCTACGTCGCTCTTCTCTTCCTCCGATTTAGATGATTCCTCGCCCTCACCGTCTCCTCCACCAGTGGCCTTCCACCATTTGCATCTTTCTAATTTTGGGATGCCCCCATCGTATCTTCGGGATTTTGTGACGTTTAATGTTGATGGCATTGTTATTCCTACCAAGTTTAAGCAAGCTCATGGGAATCCATGTTGGGAAGCATCAATGGACGTAGAAACTAATGCCCTTCATGCAAACAACACTTGGGATTTAGTTGATTGTCCTCCGCCACCCGTTCCCGTGATTGGCAGATGTTGGGTGTACAATCTCAAATTGCACCCCGATGGGAGTCTCGAGCGCTATAAAGCGCGTGTGTTGGCCAAGAATTCGGTATCAACTATAGTGAAAAAATTTCTCTTGTTGCAAAGATGCAGATTGTTCGTGCTCTTCTTTGCGTGACAGCTATGCGTCATTGGCCTTTATTGCATCTGGATGTGAAGTATGCGTTTCTTCATGGTGATTTACAAGTTTATATGTAGAGGCCTTTGAGTTATGCTTATGGGACTCCTAATCAGGTGTGTCGGCTTAACAAATCGCTCTATGGTCTGAAGCAAGCCCCTAGGGCTTGGTTTGATAAGCTTCACCAGACGGTTACCAACTTGGGACTTTGTCAAAGTCTCAATGACCCTTCTCTTTTTACTAGGCAGTCTGCCACTGGCCTTGTGGTTCTCTTGATATATGTCGATGACATGGTGGTGACTGGTGATGATGTTGCGGGTATCCGTGCCTTGACCGATGACCTTCGTGTGGCTTTCAGTCTTAAGGAGCTTGGTCCTTTGTCTTACTTCTTGGGTCTCGAGGTAACATGCACACCTGCTGGGATTTTCTTAAATCAGCATAAGTATATTGATGATCTGTTGCAGGATACTCACTTTGATACTAGTCGTCCTGTTGCTACCCCGATGGAGGTTAATGTCAAGCTCGATCGTGACACTGGCACCTTACTCCCATATGGCTTTCGTTATCGGTCTATTGTTGGTCTCCTGATTTACCTCACTCACACTCGTCCTGACATATCATATGTAGTCCAGGTGGTTAGCCAGTTCGTGACAAGTCCTCGGGATGCTCATCTTCTTGCTGTCGAATGCATTCTACGTTATCTTCATCAGACAACCCATGTGGGTCTCTTCTTTCCGTCTCAGGGGAATGCTGAGTTTCATGCCTTTTCATATTCTGATATCACAGGGTGCATTGATACTCTTCGCTCTACGAGTAGGTGGTGTGCTTGTTTCGGGGAGGCTTTCATTTCCTGGCTCTGTAAGAAGCATGATAAGGTTTCAAAATCTTCGACTGAGGCTCAATATCGTTCTATGTTAGAGGTGGGTTCGTAGTTGGTCTGGCTCCGGCGGTTGCTCGCTGATTTTGGTGTTTCTTGTTCGTCTCCTATGCCCTTATTTGTTGACAACACTATTGTCATTCATATTGTTGTGAATCCGATCCTCCATGACCGGACAAAACACATTGAGATACATATTCACTACATCCGAGACTTGGTTCGCGACGAGGTGGTGCTTCTCCATTACTTGCCGAATGAAGAGCAGGTGGCTGATCTTTTCACTAAAGTTTTATCTTCTATTCGTCTTTGGTATCTGTCTAGCAAAATGATGCTTCGCGAGCGGCATCACATTGGCAGAGGCTGTTAGCGTATTAGTATGTTGGGTTTTAGCTCATTTTGTATATATGTATCTCGTGTGTAGGATTCTGTTTATTAGATCGAGTTTCATTATACCTTTACAGCCCATGAAACTATGTGAAGGGCTAAGAGTGCATGTTGCATGGTGCTAGGGTTTATGAGCGAGTATATAATGCTCCTTATGTGCTTGTAGCTGATTATCTGATTACACAGAATAAGATATCAGCTCGGAGAGGCAGCTAGATGATTATGTACACAAAAATCATATGAATCATTCAATTAACTACCTTCAGCCCGATTATACACCTTTAATGTAGCTGCTTCCACCTTTTTATTTATTTCGTAACAAAAATTGCATTATAATTTGGTACCCATTTTCTGTTAGACTTCCAATACTATGCATCCAATTTATATATAAATTATGTAGCACCAAAGTTGTTAGAGATAAATGTAAAAGGTCATGAGGGGAGAGATAAAAGGGTTATGATCTTCTTCCAACGAATCCCTGCAATATGTGGATTTAGACCCAAGTATGTTAATGAAATATAGTATAAACAACTCAAACTTGTAAGATTACCCACAACAAGGATTGAAAAGGAGGGGAAAAGGAGGAAAAAAAAGGGTGAGAACGGCTACAATTGGGAAGGATATGATCGAAAAAAGGAAAAGAACGATATTCGAGGAGGATTTATCCTCCTGAAAATGACGAAAAGAGGAGGGGAAGGAGGGATCCAGGAGGAACACGCAGAGCCAGACCTGCAGCCCGGAGGTGAACAATACGGGTGGCGTTGTATTTATTTTTTTCTTTTTTTGGTTTTTCATAGTGGTTTTAAGTGGTTTTTGTGTGTTTTGGCCAACCCCCATATTTTGCAAATGCCATATTTCCAACGATCATTTTTCCAACAACCATATTTCTAACGACTATTTTTCAACTGTCATATTTTCACCGACATATTTTTTTCAGCTCTATAAATAGAACTCATTCTTCACTTTCTTCCAACACTTCTCAAACTCTCTTCCTACCTTCAAAACAAAAATAATTCTCTTATTCCCAAACTCTCTATAATCGTAATCATGGCTTCTTCCGGCAACGAGCTCAATTCGAATTACATAACGTGTGAAGACATTGTTTTGTGCCAAGCTTGGATGGAAGTTTCACAAGATCCTATCATCGGTCATTATCAATTTTCACCAGCTTTCTGGAAAAGAATTCAAGTAATTTATTCTGCAAATGGTTTTATGATCAGTCATACCGATGGAGCCTTGAAGACTCGATGGAAGTTTATCAACCATTCATGTCTTAAGTGGTGTGCGACATTGAGGAGTGCAAATGCTAATCCACCGAGCGGAACTAACCAAGTAGACCTGGTTAGTCAACTTCTAAAACATCTCTTATTTAATTAATGGTATAATTTTAGACGAATCATGTGTGTTTTTTTCTAATTAATTCTTTAGACGAATCACGCGAAAGCTATTTTCAAGGCGGACACGAAGAAACACTGGAAGTTGGAAGAATGTTGGTAACTAATACTCCAAGAGTGTCCAAGATTTATGCAACAATTTTATACTCCTGTTGCACCCATTCCACCAATAGATGGATCTCAATCGACTATGTCAAGTGATGAACCTGATAGCCTCGTCCTTAATGCAGCTGTAGCTCCAAGTGTGCTCAAACATCCTGAAGGTCGACATCAACAGAAGAGGAAGAAAAGAGGAGGTGGCAATTCTTCTGGCATGGAAGCTTTTCAAAAGAGCTTGGTGGACATGGTGGAAAGTTCGGCAACACATGCAAGATTGGCTGTCAATATTGAGGAAGGAGAGAAGGCCAAGGAAGCAAGGGAAAAAAGTAGGTACGAGCAAGAAATCATGTTTCAGGATCTTTCTCAATTGGATCCTCAACAAAGAGCATGGTACCAAATTCAAAGAGATCAAATTATGTTTGTGTACAAATGATAACACTATATTCGAACATGTTTTTCCCATCATTTCTTGATCGTTTGAGCTTGTATTCTCGTTATCGTGGCTAGTTTTATACTAGGTTGTGTTGGTTTATAATGTTTCAGGTCCTAGTATGTAAACGGGGGAGAAAATGTGAATTTTGGGACGATTTGGAGCGAACGGCCAGAGAGCAGTCAGGAGTTACGGGCCAGCCTTGGGAGTTACGGTTGCGATCGTAACTTGTCCCAAGTGCCCGTAACTTCTGGGACCAGGCGATGCTTTCAAGTTACGGCCAGACCTTCGAAGTTACGGTCTGGACCGTAACTCTCCACTTGCACCCGTAACTTCTGGGAAGCGATGGCACCAAGATCCAGGAGCTAGTTTTGAGTTACAGGCATTCCTTCCAAGTTACGGTTGCCACTGTAACTTCTCCAACGACGCCGTAACTCTTGGTTTACGGAATGCAGCGATGACAACGTTTTGAGGAGAAGTTACGGGCTAGGAGAGCGAGTTACGGTCACAACTCAAGTCGTAACTCGCGATTCTTAAGCATATAAAGGGACAGCTCGGGAGAATTGCTAAGGATCCGGATTTTTTAGTTACAAAGGCAAAAAAGAACCCTAGAGAGAGAGTGATGGAGGACAACCCTTGGGTATAGATTTGGACGATCTAAAGACATTGGAGCTCGATTCCTCATCCTCGGAGTACCAATTAGCCGCCAGAAGAAGAAGAATTTTGTTCTTCACTTGATGTATTCTCCTTCTAGCATGATGTTTCCACTACTCTCCATGGAGTAAACTTCTCTTTCATCTGGGTATGAAGAACCCTAGTTTTGTATGCTAGGAACGGTTGTATGAACCCCGTTTGTGAAAGATGGATTTGATATATCCAATTGAGGAATTAATCAGAATTGCATGAGTCTTGATCAAACCTGTGTGATTCCTGCTTTAACCTAGAACGATAGTCTATGCATAGGTTAAAAGAGCAACCTTAAATTGGAAGTGGTGAATCGACTGCTTAGGTCGAGAAGTTGATTCACTACTCTACTCGAATTAAAACCAGTAGAGGAAGTTTGGTATTTTAATGCCTTTGTAGTTTATGCCGGTGGAGGTTAGTCGCCCGTCGGGTATTCGAACCAAGAGGGCCTGGTCTCTTTAGTTGAGATTGCAGACTTATTGAGAACTTTCCGCAGTGTATCTATCAATCTGACCAAATTGGGAACTTATAATTTGAACTAACTGCATACTAGGGGGAACCAAACCTAGATGACCTTTGACATACTTGAAAACCCAGAACATTTCTTGTGTTTTGTTTAATTTGCATTTGAACCATCTCACTACACTTAGTTTGCTAGAGAATAGAAATTCACGGAGTAGGCAGTAGATCTAGACCCCCGGTTGATAAATTAAACTTCACCACTATTCTACATTTCCATTCTACGATTATACTTGGTCGTAGCGGGTCAACCAACCATCACCAACTTCTACATCACCTGGAGGATCTACCAGTAGCCCATTTGATGACATTTACACCCCGACCATTATTCTCTAAAAAGTTGTTTGATTTATTATTGATGTATGTTTTATTTTAGTGTGTTTGCTTTAAGTACTTTTTTTATGGTTAATCAAAAAATGCATTAAGCTCTAGGAGTGCTAACTGCAACTCCTTTTCTCAATTACAATGTTCTGTGACTATAAACTATTACAACTTTTAAACTCCTATACGGTATACAAGTAAACAAGTCCTACATCATCTGGTTGTTATAAGCCAACATCCGAACTTCATCATTGATCTTCTTCTCAAGCTGTTGAGGTGTACAAATAGGTGATGCTCCATACATTTGTTTGCATCTTTCTCTCTGGAGATCACTAATAGAGAGATTCCAAAGCAATCTACCAATCTGAGTTGCTTTGGGTACTTTCAATTTACCCTTGATGTATCCTTTATTTTTAGTGTGTTTGTTTTAAGTACTTCCATTTTACCAGTGATGTATCCTTTATTTTTAGTGTTTTTGCTTCAAGTACTTATCAATTTATCCTTTTTATGTTTTTTTCAATATTTAATGCAACAAATTTCTTTATTAAGACACCACAAAATGGAAAATACATTGATAACAAAATAGAAAATAAATTGATTACAAAGCACAACAAAAAGACATAAAATAAAGGGTTAATACATTAGTTTGGCCTGAACTATACTCATACTTTCTACTTTGGCCCGTGGTATTGAAAATTGCTATTCTGACCTGAACTATGTAGCAAACTTCCTCATTTGGCCCGGAGGCTGGTTTGACCATCAAATTAGACGGTCAAACCTGTTGACCGTTAGTCAATGTCCACCTCACCTGCCACGTCAGCTTTGAGGACATACAAAATTATTTTTTTTATTTCTGAATTTTATTTTCTTTCGATTAATAAAAATAATAAATCAAAAAAATTATTTAAAAGAACGAAAAAAGGGCACATTTTTAGCAAATGGCAAGAAAACAAAATTCAGAAATAAAAAAAATATTTTTTATGTCCTCAAAGCTGACATGACAGGTGAGGTGGACATTGACTAACGGTCAACAAGTTTGACCGTCTAATTTAACGGTCGAACCCGCCTCCAGGCCAAATGAGGAAGTTTGCTACATAGTTCAGGCTAGAATAGCAATTTCCAATACCACGAGCCAAAGTAGAAAATATGTGTATAGTTCGGGCCAAACTAAGGTATTAACCCTAAAATAAACTCAGCACACAATACAAATTCAAGTAATTAAAGTGCATAAATGAAATTTAGGGCCATACCATATTTCCACAAATGCTCAACCAAATCCACTTTCAGCGCATGCCCTTCACGGTTATGAATTCTATTATGCCTTATCATGTACTACATGAGAGTCGGAGTATCATGATCTGGTGGATCCAATGTGACATCTGGATTAGTCTCATTTTCAAAGATCTCCACATGTTCCTCTCCAAACTCATTTTGTTGGTATTCAACTATCATATTGTGTAGAATAACGAAAGTTAGCATAATCTCTCCCAATGTTTGTACATCCTAATATCGACCCGGAGCTGTAACAATGGCTCATCTTTCTTGTAGAATGCCGAAAGCTCTCTCAACATTCTTGCGGTATCACTCTTGCCATTTTGCAAACAATTTCTTCTTCTGGTTACTAGGGGTGCTAATGGTTTTCACAAATGTAGACCATTCATGATAAATTTCGTCAGCCAAGTAGTAATATTGATTGTAAAGTTTACCATTTACCGTATACCTAAATTTTGGAAGATCTCCTCTGACTGCTTCATCGAACAGTGGGGAGACTCCAAGCGTGCTTAGTCATTGTTTGATCCAGGACTTCCAAAGAAGGCATGCCAAATCCATGTGTCATATGACGCTACAGCTTCAAGGACAATTGTAGGCTTCCCATTGTATCTAGTAAATTGACCCTGCCACGCCATTGGACAATTTTTCCACTCCCAGTGCATGCAGTCAATTGAACTGATCATACTCAGGAAGCCACGCCGATCATTGTGATGAAGGCGACGAAGATCCTCCGCATTTGGTGATCGTAAGTACTCAGGGCCATAGATGCAGATGATGGCATTACAAAATATACGCATAGACTGCAGTATAGTGGTCTCACCCCGTTACACCTGACAACTTTACGTGAATGTGAACGATGTCGAGATGAGGATGATTTCTCTTGGAACATGAAGGCTCCCGCCATCACCATCATCTGTTGACGATCACGGTCAAGCTGACACTCATACTCCTATTGCCTATCATCATCTTCCTGCTGCCTCTCATCAGCCTCTCTACTAGGGAAATTCATGATGAAAAAATAGGTTTGTGTGTGCTGCGAGAAACATGAAGTTGAGAGAATGAAGAAGGTTGAATGGTGGGATGAATGGATTTACAAAGTTTAGCCTTCATTTATAGAAACACGAAAAGATTCTCCGGCAATAATATGACAAATAGATGAACAGTTGATAGCACCACTCAATATGATTAAAACTGGCAGAATAGTTGATGGCACCACTCAATATGATTAAAGTTGGATAAACAATTGATGACACATGTCATTGTTATTAAAACTAGATGAACATTAGATTTTACCACTCAATATGATTAACGCTGGTCAAAAAAATTGATGAAACCACTTATTATGTGAAACATGTCATGAGTCATGGTATTCTGCAAATTATTGAGATTCGTCATTGATGATGTCATATTGATTAGTGATAAAAAAATTATGTCCAAATTAAAACAAAATTATATCGAAATGTTCGTCTTAATTAATTATTACCAAATATCATATTTTCTCTCCCCCCTATTGTGGTCAAACCCTTCCCCCTACCCTCTTTTCCCGCCCTTTTTTACATCTATTCCCTTCCACCAGGGGCGGAGGCAGAGTAGAACTGCATGGGTCTCGGGACCCACCCTGCATCTTGTCCAGAAGATCAAAAAATAAGGAACCATTGAAGGTTGACAACGATAATCAAAACCAGCACCACCTCACTCCGTTGAAAGCTTCAAGCGTTTGCTAGTAGGCTATTAGGAATTCTGTAATAAAACTACCTTTATTGGGTATATAGACAATTATATTTTGCATAAACAAACAAGTCAAACAATAAACATACATCTTATTATTTTTTTTTTCTAATTTTCAATCCCTAATTTGGTTTTCTACAACTCCTTCACAAACCAAGCTACCCCAAACCCTCGCCTACCACTCCAATGTGTCGCCTCTCGTCTTATTGCAGACGACCAACTCTCGATCTCCATTGGTCTTCCATCGTCTTATAATTGTCTCACCTACCACTCCAATTTGCCGCCTCCCGTCGTATTGCAGACAACCATCTCCCAATTTCCATTGGTCTTCCATCGTCGTATAATAGCTACTAACTAGGTAGGATGAACGTATTTTATAAACTTTTAAATATATGTCGTAAATTATTGTAAATATTGATAAATTTAAATATATTAAAAGAAATTATTTTGTATTTTTTTCATTTAGGACCCACTCTAAACCAAATCCTGGCTATGCCCCTTCCTTCTACCATTGTGGAAGGTCTAAGATTGTATCAACCTCTTGTTTTGGTGGTTCTGTTGAACAAAGAACAAAGTACTTGCAACATAGTAAAACAGAGCAAGCAAGTGTAACAAATTGAACACACACAACGGGTTTTTGTCAACCGAGTTCAGCGTATTGCTTACGTATCGGCTCAAAGGTGTCTCACCCTTTCAGCCCTAGGTGTCTAGATTTTTAATTTATTCACGTCTAACTCGAAGCTGAGTTCCTTTGGGTGTAACTAAAACTCTTGACAAGAATAGAGCAATATAAAAACATTCTCACTTCCTCACAAGCTCACGTTAAAGAGAGAACCTACACAAGCTGACAACACTCAAGTAGGGGTGGTAAGAGGTCTACAGGTAAACGATTTACTAGTTACTGAACTAGTTTAATCCTTTGCAGATCTCTCCTTCTAGAAATAATCTCCATAGTCGTAGTTGTAGTTGTAGTTGCGTAGCTTTCCATAGGAATCTCCATAGAAGTAGTCTTAACTTAGATTCTCAAAAAATACAAACACTCTCATTCAAACATTTTCGGAAAGGTGAGAACCGTAGTAACGCCCGTCTTGGTTTTCAAAAGTTGGAGGTGCAATCCTGTTAATTAACACTGAGAAAGTTTTCACCATGAAACAATTTTGCACACTCGGTGGGATAATTGTGTTTGATTTGAATATGATCTGCTGTGTGTACAACACGGTGATGATTTTAAACAAGAATCTGTGGAGGAGGAGCATATGGCCGACACTGAAGTTGGCCAGGATAATGAGGCGGATAGACGTATTAGAGGGACGGAGGCAGATGAAGATGTATGTGTTGCAATTCTATCTCTACGTCAATTCATGGAGGAGTTTTGCCTAGAGGTAAATTTCCATTTTGATAATCTTGAAAAAAACCTAGGTAATTTTGGGGAAAACATGGATGAGAAATTTGACAATCTTGGGAAAAGACATGGATATTGGGTCGATGGTTTGATAATTTGGATGAGTGTGTTTCTGATTGTAATATGTGGGTCCACGTATGATTTTGATGTGTTTAAATATGAAATCATGTCTGACGCATGTGACGACCTAGATAATCAATCACGTGTGAGAAGCGGACAAGTTGGACAATGATGACGCGTGAAAATATCTATTCTAGATCCACATGTTGTGACCCAAAGTGCATACATTTTATATCAACAGTGTCATAATACATTGTATTATTGCTATGATTACTTCAAGTGTGTTCTAGCAACCCAAGGACTGGGCGCCTGGAGCGTCGTTTTAATGAAGAAAAAGGGCGGCCATAGCGCCGTTTTAGGGAGGACGTCCACTTCATTAGAAAGTTATCCTGGAGCATTCTGCTTCATTGGCCACTTGTTTGGAGCACTCAGATTGGCAAAATGACGCAGAAGGGTCGAGTTTTCCTCCTTAGAATGGCTAATCGAACATCTATAAATAGGGCTCTAAAGGAAGAGTTCACGAAGGGAGCCGAGAGGTCAATGAAGGGTCGTTACTCTTCTGATAGAGCAACCCTCCTGACTTAGAACGAGGCCACCATAAGAGAGAGGATTGGCGGTCAATACGACGCCTAATTTCCGTTTACTTTGTTCGGATAAATGCTTCAACACAAGGTAGGATCTAACGAAATAAGAAATTGACAGCTTGTATGCAACGATCATCGAAGGCGCGTGGTTAGGAGACCTAGGGGGAACATTGCCCATGTAACATTTTCTTCAATTCTCTTATCTCTCGCTTCTCTAGTAGTTTAGAAATTACTTTTATGTACCGCTTTACTTTTCAAACTCTTACCTTCATCAAAACCGGAGGCACCTCAACCCTCTAAATCGACCTCTTCTTTAATAGAACCATACCTCGTGCCGAAGTAAGGATTCTGTGAGAGGTCTGAGGGAATACGATCCTAACCTTAGGGCCAGGTAAATTCGGTAGTGACACTCCAATCGACATCAGACAACCATCGATTTCTGTGGATAATCATCAACTTCTACATTATCGTGACCAAAGTAATAATTAATGGTCAATCCACTGTTGTTCATATCAATATTAAATAATCCAGTTTAAAATGTATGGCTGGTAGTGAATTCATGGAAGTCAACCATGAACTAATCAATGGTGGTGAACCAGCTAATGTCAACCAAACTCCATCGTCGTTTATGGCTACAACAGTGTTGTGAGAAGCGAGCAAGTTCATTTGAAATTTTATTAATTGTGGCTAGAATATGATGGAATAACAGTAGAATTCTAAATTATTTTAGTAAAATTACATATAACTTAGACAAACTGGATCGATAATGAACGGGTCGCATTAGAAATAGTATCAACCTCCCGCCTGTCCCGCATTACCCACACCCAAAACAAGACGGCCTTACGTACCCACACCCAAAACAATTTCAACATATTTGATATGATGTGTCGAGTCGAAATCGACATATATAATCAGGATGACATATGATAGTCCTACTTAATGAAACAAACAAATAAAAAAGAATAGAAACCATGTATAGCTCTACTTAACGTAAACTGTGAGATAGGAAGGTTAACCAAATCCAGATGATTGAATGGGTACGAGAAAGGTTAGGATGACATCTCATTCCCAAAAGTTGACATCTCATCCCACCACCTGCCCCGCCCAATCCCCATTTCATATTATTATCATCATTATTACTATTGTGCTGAGTTTGATTAATGAACCTATTAATCTTCCATATCTCCCTTCTCCTCTCGTCCTCTGCCTCATGGCCTCTACTGATTAGCGAGTAAATAATAATAATATGTTATTATGTCCCCACCACCCCATATGGGCTAAGTCCATTCAAAGTTGGACCATCGAGAAGTGTGTATCTAACTCCAATCAATTTTGCCTCTTGCCGAACACAACCCACAACTAGCAGTAAATGCAAAAGATAGCCAGCAAGGTTAATGGGTCAACCTTCAAAACAAGTCTCTGATATAGTTATCCATATGATACAAAACAACTCGTGATGCTAATTTCCCGTTAAAAAAAGTAATGACCTCTGCTTAATTTCTTACGTGCCAGGTATAAGGAACTTAAATGTTTGACAAGTGTGTTAATTGATTAATCTGGTGGGTTAATTAATAGCCTATTAATTAATTAATTAATTAAAGGGGTCGGGAGTGGAGGGCCGATGGAATGGGAAAGGACGGCGGGGGAAGTGGAGTTGTGAGAGAGGCAGATCCAATGCTTCAACTTACATAATAATAAGAATAAAAATATTTCTTTATATTTCATAAGATTTGTGAGCTGAGGGAGGACACGTGGTTGAGTAAGGGAGTCCACTGGTGTTGGCTTTTCAACACTGCTACTCCTCGTCACTCGTCAGTCATCACATGATACCCCACCCCCACCCGCGCCTCGCCCTGGGAAAAGGCGGATGACCGGGCTGCATGCTCGTTATATAAAAAGGGCCTTAAATATGATTAGAAGCATTCACTTTCCTGCGCTAATATAATTGTAATTAGGACTGGAAGTTTGGTATCGGTATTAGGGATATACCGAATACCGTATCGAATTTGTCTATATTTGGTATTATCAAATACACATATCATTTTTTGGGATTGAGATTGAGATTGAGATTGAATTTCAATTGTTATTCGGTATTAGGAATTACGGGATTGAGATCGGTATATACCGAAATACTGATCAAAACCGAAATATAAGCTAGTGTGTATTTTATCCTCTCAACTAGACTCTCTCATTCACTACTACACGACCCTAAACTATCAAGAGTGTCATTTAATTATACATAGATCATTCTATCACTATTAATAGTCGTCTCTCAACCTCCAATTCGTCAAATTAACGATTACCAATGACAAGAACTTGAGATGTCTCCTCTCCTCCTTTCTCCTTAATAATATCCTAATTCAAGACACTTTGCTTAGTCTTTTCCTTCTAAATTAAACAATAAAATCTAATTTAAATGTTTAATTATTAATTGCAAAGATAATTAATTTTGTAATTGATAATACCGATTGGGATACCGAAGTACCGATTGAGATACCGAAATATTTAGGGATTGGGATTGGGATTAGGATTGACTTTAGGGTGTAATTTGGTATTTGGTATTTTGATATTTGGTATTGGGATACCGATACCGTACCGATTTCTACCCATAATTGTGATGCTTGTTTGCAATAGGGATGGCAACACGCGCTACATTACATATCCGTTACCATATCCAAAGTAATTTGGATTTTACTTATACTTATTATCACATAAAAAATGGGTAGAAAATCAAAATTATGTCCATATCCGTTCGAATTTCGGGTATCCATGATTATCCATGGGTCATAATTTTCCTTTATAACTCCAACCAATATTTTAACATTCACACATACTCATATTAGATAAGAGGAAAAGTATGACAATAATCACTAGAATGAGAAAAATTAATTAAAACAACGAAATTTCATGACAATATTATATTTGTATGCTATATGTAAAATATGTTAGAGAAAAGTAATGATTATTTCTAGACAACATAAATATGCCTGAGTATAATCGGGCGGGTTCATGCCCACCTATTACTCGCAATATTAGGGTCGGGTTTACCCGTACAGCTGTACCCACTAAAATCCTTCGGGTTTAGGTTTTACCCTACCTAATTAGGTCGAATTCGAGCAGATATCCACGATTACTGATATTTTTGTCATCCCTAGTTTACAATTACACCTAAACTTCTACTTGCGCAACTCTCCTTCCATGGATGTAGGAGTAGTGGAATACGAACAAATCTCCATATGAGTATAAGTAATTTAACCTAGATTCTTTCAAACATCAACAATCTTATTTGAACTTTATTTAAGAAGGTGTGAACTATAATAGTATTGTTTTGATTTCCATAAATCAGCAACGCCATCAAACCAACACATAAAATTTATATTGCCAAAGACATACAAACTATCATATTTTGATGACATATAAGACATCTAGCTAGGGCAAGTGATTGTTAGAAACTTAGAATTGACTTTCGTAGAAATAATTTTACACTTATATGAAATTCCAATATATGATGGTCCATGAAATCCTACCGGAGACCGTATCGGGAAAGTCAACGGTAGGGTATTTTATGGTAAAACCGTGCTTTAACCGTAGTTCAACCGTTGTACTGCTAAATACCGTCTACCGATTTAGCCTCCGATACTGGTATTTCGTGGTTGAACCACCGATACGGTATGGTTTAATGGACCATGCAATATATATTACGGTTAAAATGAGCACTTCTACTATGCTATATAGCATTGGTGCTTTAATGTATAACTTGAAGTTGTACCATAGCATTAAATGTATAAGTTTAAGTTGTACCATAAAGGAATTTGTATCATTATGTTATGGTACAATTTTACAACTTGAAGTTGTAACATCACATAAATGTACAAGTTCAAGTTGTACCATAAAAGAATTTGTACAAAAAGTATAGGTAAAATATGAAGTTGTACCATAACATTAAAGGTACAATTTTAAGTTGTACGATAAAAGCAAAAATCTATAGCACCAATACTATATAGCATTATAAAATTCCTAGGTTAAAATACATGAAGAAAATGGAAAGATTTAAGTTTTTCTATGGTTAATATTTGCATATGATCCGAACATTAATCTAATTTACTATCCTGGTGAATCTTTTCATAAATTCTTATCTTAACCTTAACTATTACGTCAGAGTCAACTAACAGTGAACCGGAAAGAAAGTTAAGGATTTGGCTATTAAATTGTTTTCGAAAATGTTTGACTATTATACTATATTAACATATCTAATAATATTGCCCCTAAATTTAATACAATAAAACTTATTAAAACATGTAAATTTTCTGTTATAATATCAAATAAATATAATACATCATAAATGTTGAGTAAAGCTTGTCAATAAGGAAAGAATCGACAAATCAATCAAGGCAAAAATGGGAGTTCTCAAAGGAGGAAAGCAGGAGCAGATTTGCAGGCAATCAATGGCTGGTGGGGTTCAGTTCCCGGACATTGATGATCCGTTGGTGGTGGAGGTGCTGGTGCTGCGTGAAGCTGTCCACTGGTGCATGAGTCGAGGTGTTATGGAGGTGTGTTTTGAGGGGGATGCTAAGGTCATTATTGACAAAATTAACCAGGCTGATGCTAGTGATAGTCGGATTGGGGCTGTTCTTGCTGAAATTATACATCACATGGCGGATCGCTCAGGGTATAGTATTAGATTTGTAGGTCGGCGTAGCAATAGGGTAGCCCATCTGGTGGCTCGTAAAGCCCTCTCTTTGTACCCGACTACACGTCGTTTTTTTGATTTCCAGGCCTGGCTGTTATCCAGGGTGTAACTACCTTTTCTTTTGATCAATGAAGATTATCTTTTGTCAAAAAAAAAAAAAAACCTTGTACCTTGAAGTAGGAGTTTTTGTCATCCGAATTCATACGAATATTATCAAATTCGAGTTTGACTGATTCGAATTTGGTTCGAAAATGTGAAACCAAACCGAATGCTGATCCCTCGCCAACAATTACATTCAAGTCAAGTAAGTCCCGGCCGGATTAAATTATTCTTAAAATACATTTTTTTTGAAATGATTCTTACAATATTCTAGATTTGTTTCCCTTTTAGTGAAACAAGAATAAGTCAATTAACTTAAACTCACGCAAACCTGCTTTTTACCGTGATGGATTCGTTGTCTTTACGGTTCAAAAATAAAAACAATGCCTACACAAAACCCCAAAAAAGGACGAAAAATAATAGCAGAGTAGAAGTATATATTAAACAAATGGACCGTCACTCAAGTGAAGCTGCCGGTGGGTCCCTTTTCACGGCTCTCTCACCACCGCCTCCATCTCCTTCTTCCCCAATTCCAGCTTTTCCATCCATCCATCCATCTCCCCTGTTTCTGCATTCCCTTCCCTCTCCCCTCGCTTTCACCATTTTTCATTTCCGAATGCCATGAATTATTACCAGAAACATAGGCCTGCTCTGTGCACATGAACTGGATTTAGACATCTCACAACAACTACACCAGCTCTCCCTCATCTTCACTGAACTCTGCCTGGATCTTCTCCTCCTCCTTCTTCAAGTTACAGAGCGGCGGCTTTCGCCAGCCTGCTCTCTCGCCGCCACCGCATTCCGTCAATCCAATGAGTAGAAGCAATTTCCGAGAATCTCTGGTCGGCGGTGGCGGAGGAGGCAGAACTCTGCTCGCCGCATCTCATCACCTCCACCGTCGCGGCCACAGTTTGAATTCGCTCACCAAGGACTCCGATGAGAACTTGGATCTCTTCTCCAGGAACCGCCGCTCCTTCTCCCTCACCCCTTCCGATGACCCCTCCGACGGTACTCTTCACTTACTCATTCTCTGCACGGTCTCCTTTTGAGCTAATTGATCCAAGATCTAATCTGGAGTTGCACTCTGTTTTCCATTATCTTCCAATCTTCTTCTTTGTCCGCATCCGGTGTGGACAGATTTTCATTATCCTTCCGGAATCCGAAAGAAAACGATTGTTCGCTAGCCGACATTTTTGTGCCGATTATAATCCGCTCCCGCCACTTCTGCTTAATTAATCCCTTCCGCCTTAATTGAATCTGGTTTGTTTGCGAATCTGGTGTTGGTTTTCTTGACGATCTGGTATGGGGCCTCAATTTGCAGCTACTTCAATCAAACTTGGGAGGCTTTCACTTGGATCTGCCAAAGTCGCCCCCAAACCCGGGATCGACGATCTACTCGCATCCATCGAAGGAGGCAAGAACGATTACGACTGGTAAGCAAAATGTTCCACCCTGGTTGTGTATCTCCTGATTGAATCATGCTTTTTTGGAGATAGGAAATGAATACGAGTAGAACTAGAAATGGAGTTTGGGTTACTGGTAAAAGGTCGTAGAAGAAGAGATAACAATGGCTACAGCCTACAGTGCTTAAATAATGATTGGCCGAGTGGTTAATGCTTCTGGAAATCCTGAGATGAGCATTTGATGCAAATGGCAACTTTGTCGTATTACTCAATAGTGCCTATAAGTAGGAGCTACTTGCACTAATTTATCCCTTTTTTCCCCTTGTTTTTAGGCTACTCACTCCTCCTGGAACTCCCCTTTTCCCGTCGACGGATGCAAATGAGTCGTCACAACCACCACCTCCAGTGGTAGCTCCTAGGAACAGTGCTGCTGGTCTCTCTAGATCAACTTCTACAACAAAGGCTTCAAGGGTATGGTACTAGCTAGCGACCTATCACTTTCTGAACATGGAAACAGAAATACTGATCTGTTTTCTGTTTTGCTTCAGCTTTCAGTTTCACAATCGGAGAGCTATCATTCCACTAGACCTGCTAGAAGTAGTTCAGTGACTCGTTCCTCTACTACGGCCTCGCAGTTCACTTCATATTCATCCAATAGATCTCCATCTTCAATCCTAAACACAAGCTCAACTTCAGTATCTTCTTACATAAGACCATCCTCCCCTCTCACTCGTTCACCATCCATAGGAAGGCCTTCGACGCCTTCAGGCCGCTCGTCTACATCGAGGCCATCAACTCCGTCCAGAGTTCGTACATCGCCCAGTGTCTCTTTGCCGGAGCGATCTCGACCATCCCAACCCTCACGACCGTCGACCCCGACTTCTTCCAGGCCACAGATCCCTGCAAATTTGAACAATGCTCCAGCTGCTCGCTCAAGTTCTCGTCCATCAACACCAACGCGTCGGGCTCCTGTGTCTTCAATATCCCCTGTGTCAACTTCAGGTGGACGTCCTATGTCAAGTGGGCGCACATCAGCACCATCATCCCGCCCTAGCTCCCCGGGTCCACGAGTTCGAGCCCCTGCTCAGCAGCCTGTTGTTCCTCCTGATTTTCCACTAGACACACCGCCGAATCTTCGAACCACTCTGCCTGAGAGACCGCTTTCTGCTGGAAGGTCCAGACCAGGTGCTGCCATCGGCGGAAGAGGAACCCAAGATAGTGCAGCAAGCAATGCCAATGTGCCGCGAAGGAATTCATCCCCAATTGTGACCAGAGGAAGAGTCTCGGAACCACCTGGAAGGGGTCGTATCTCTTCCAATGGCCATGCTGCTGATGTGCTCGAGTCTCGGAGGAGCACACATGGATCATCAGATTCAGGATCACGGAGAACTTTGAAGTCGTCTTCTTCTTCTTCTTCGACTTCTGCTGACAGCACCGGATTTGGAAGAACCATATCCAAGAAGTCTCTGGACATGGCTATCAGGCATATGGTATGCATCTACACAACACTTCTCCTGTTGTGATAAGTTAAGCATGTTTAAGTTACCCCGTGAAAGAACGTGCTAAGAGGGACATCTCTAGCTTAATTCTCTATCTCAAGAAGTTTGTGTTTGATCTAGAATTTGAATGGTGATTGTAGGACATAAGAAATGGAGCAGGAGGTTCTCGCCCACTAACAGGGACTACACTCTTTCCCCAAAGCATCCGCGGTGGCCCGGCCAAAACACAGAGCCAGAGCCAGACTGTTCGCTCTTCTACTGCTCTAGAGGCGGCGGCATTGGTCAATGGCAACGGCCACCACCTTCGCAATGGGGAGGTTGTGGAGAATGGGACTTACGCGACGGGGAGGCATATGGAGACGGGAAACCATCACCAAGGGAACGAAGGACGGCAATTCGGGAGATTGGGCGAAGGGGATGTATACGAGAGCTCGCGGTATGATGCAATGTTACTGAAAGAGGACGTTAAGAACATGAACTGGCTGCACAGCATTGACGACAAATTCGATCAAGGTTCCATCTTTGATCATGGCTTTGAGCCCCTGCCCGAACCTTTCGCTCCGCTATAACTACGCAAAAAAAATGCCAAGTTGGTGGGATTTCCGTTCTTTGTCTCTTTGAACGTTATGAATTTCTTCTTGGTGTTGTATTCTATTTTTTCTTTTTCCTTCTATTTTCAGGTGGGGTGATATACTGATATTTATTGATTTATCTAGTTCTTCCCTTCTGATTATTATTTTGACCAGATGGGGGGAGGATACGTATATGACGAGTTTAATAGCTTCTAAACCAGACTGTATTGCCCAACTTCTTAATGATGATTTGATGAGTACTACGAAACCAACGTTCTGTTCTGTTCGATTATGTGCTGTGAAATATGAGCAATACTTTTAAGTGTTTCTTTGTGTTCATTAGCCAATTTTTTCATATTATCCAAATTTATTAAAATGATATTAATTAGCCAAATCTTTTATAACACATCAAAATATTAGTTATTTTTATGTTATTGTTAATAATTTTGTAACTCTTTTCTTAGTTAAAATATTAAAATTTTGGAATGTTAATTTTCATATTCTTTTTCAAGTCAGTATCATGTCGTCAAGTCAAGATTACTAACAAATAAACTAGTTGAAAATTAATATTTGACTAATTATTAATATTTCGATAGATTTAGCTAATAAATTTTTTTTGAAAAAGATTAGGCTAATAAATAGTCTTTACCCTTGTGTTTTGTATGGGAAATGTCAACTTTATCGGAACTTCCAGAGATTATATCTAACAAGCGAACTATCAGCTCAATCCTCTCTAGCAATGAGGGAGAGTGAGCGAGCTATCATTTTGATGAGCGGGTTCCTGTAAATGTTGCTGAATAATGTATTTTGGTAAAAATTTAAGAGTAAAGAAACAAGGAAGCTGTTGGCTGTTGGTAGGGGTGAACAAACACACCCGCAAACCGACCCACCCGTCCAACCCGACCCAACCCACCCGTATTTATCGCTAAAACGAAGGTTTTGGGTTGGGTGACGATTTTCTTTTGTGCAACCCGCCTCTTTTGGGTTGGGTTTGGATTTTGGATTACACAACCCGTAAAACCCGACCCAACCCGTGTTCCAACTATTAGTATGAGTTCGTATCTAAAAAATATTTATGTCGTATATAGCCATACTTATGTGAAAATTAAGATATTTCGCCATGTTTTTCTATCATGGTCTCCCTAATCTAATGCATTCTTCGACTTAAAGTTTAGACATAAATTGAATATAATTATGATTCACGTAATCATTTTTGTTGTATACAATTTTAATAGAATAACATATTATGGATGCATTTGTTTATAACCTTTTTAGCCTATTTCAACAAATATCGTGAAAAAAACTAGGCATATGTTGAAGTAAATCACATTTTATTAAAACTCAAACAACATTTGTGAATTTTGATACATTTCACATCGGTTTATTTGTTTGAAATTTTAATTAGTTATAAAATATTTTTATGGTGTATAATAATTATATATTTTATGTTGGGTTGGGTTATTACTTAAAAATATCGCCAACCCGACCCAACCCAATTAGAAACAAACCGTAGGGTTTAAATTTTTTTGGGTGGGTTTGGGTTTGACAATTCCCAAACCGTAGTGTATGGGTCGGGTGATTAAAATACTTAAACCCGAACCAACCGACCCATGTACACCCCTAGCTGTTGGCTGTTGGCTGTTGGACACACACAACACACACATGAATGGGATCTTGCAAATTGCAAAAACAAAAGAAAAAAGAAGGGGTTCACTTGGATGCACTTGGGGTCGACATGGTCCGTATGCTGCTCGTGCTCGGCAATACAAAGACAACGAAAGTTGAGTCCAGTTGTCTCTTGCTGGATTATTGGTCCATTTTTAGGGGGGGGAAAAATCCCAAATAGACACATGTAATTCTGAAAATACACATGTTTGATATTCACCGTTTTTGTCAAACGCAGTGAATATAATCACTGTCGAAGACAACAACGGTGATTCAATCACCACTTTAAATAAAAACGGTGATCAATCACGTTTTAATAAAATGCGGGGAACATATAACCGCGTTTGTGTACATCAAGGAATATTGCACAACATCGGACGGCTATGATGAAGGGTTGGGGGACGTGTAGGCATTCATTGCCGTGGACAAACGCCGTGAATGCCCTACTGTCCATGTTAGCGATCCGCGTCGCCTCGCCCCTTCGTCATTGTCGTCGGATGCAGTGAGGCTCGGATTTTGGTTTTTCTCCCAGATTCGACGCCTCACAGCCGCCCACGTCAGCTATCCAAGTCGTTCATTGCGTTCGAAAAATGCTGGGTCTTCCCTGCATTAGACGAAGGCGGTGAAGGCGCTGTGTTTGTTTACAGCAGTCCCCTTCCCCTATAAATACCACCCTTCTCCCTTATTCCAAATCACACCACCACAGTACTCTTCTTTCTCACTCCATTCCTCCACTCTAGTTTCGTTCTAAGTATACTTTGTGGTTGCGGCTAAGTCCGATCATCCACATCAGAAAGATTCCTAGAGTTATATCATAAAGCCCTCCCCTCTAAAAACCCGTCGAGCCTCTATCCAGTTTCCGCCAAAAAATGGACGAAAAGGCTCTTCGGGTACATTCTTGGTAATCATTTTGTGATTTATTTTCTTGGGTAATGTCTATTTTTTATCCAAACCTTTTTCAGATTCTTTTATATTATCAAAACCTATCAAAATACTAAGAATTAGCCAAATGTTAACTTTTAGTTAGCAATTTTGTTAGTAATATTGATTTAGCAAAATGATATTAACTTGGAAGAGACTCATTAAGGTCAATATTCCAAAATTTTACTATTTTAACTAAAAAAAATAGTTACAAAATTATTAATGATAACGTAAAAATGGCTCATATTTTGATGCATTATGAAAGATTTGGATAACTAATAGAATTTTAATAGGTTTTGATAATATAACAGAATCTGAAAAAAATTTGGATAAAAAATAGAATTACCCTATTTTTTTGTAATAAAAACAATCTGATTTCATTCAAATTTTTTTGTAGATGAGTGCCGAGATATACGATCCTCGATTGTATATCCATTATGGACCAAGAGATACGAAGTATTTATCCGAGCAAGAAACATATCGCTCGCGTGCAATTTGGCACAACAATCCGACAAACACTACATACCTTATAATGTTTTAAATATTTTATTATTTTAAAAGGTTTTATTTTGCTTTCCTTTGGCTAACAACTTGGCGTTTTTTGTACTTTTTTGTAGGAATCACTTCTTCTCGTCATTTATAGAGAGGCCACAAACTTGCCCGTTTGGCATGATCGACTCTCGCTCTATCTAGAGAGGACGGGATTGGTTATAGGGAGGCATTTCATGCGGATTGAGATCGACAACGCTCTGCTGACGACAATGGCAGAGCGATGGCGCCCCAAAACCCTTACGTTCCACTTTCTGGAGGGGAAAATGACGATCATCCTCAAAGACGTTGCCATCCTCACCGGACTGCCGATCACTAGAGAGGCCATAATCAGTCTCTCTACCAAACCCGAAGCAGGCTGGGGGCTGCTGATTCTTGACAGTTTGGGCTTCGACATGCCGACCATGACTCCAGTCCAAGGATAGGGGCATCCACCTTTGAATGCGGCACAAGTATCGATCCCGTAGCTCGTTACTTACACCAAGATGAGGTTGATATCGGCCTAATGGAAGATCAAGTGGAGCAGTATGCACGTGTCTACCTCATTGGCATGGTTGGTTCCCCGACAAGGCAAACAGGTGGATTCAAGGCATGTGGTTGCCATTGCTACTCGATGCGCGATCAGGACAAAGAGTTGGGGGTCGGCCGTGTTAGTTGGGGTATATTGGGAGTTGTGTACTTGCTCGAAGGTGGGAGCGAAACAAGCTGGTAGTGCGATATTCATCCTCCAGCTCTGGGCATGGGAGCATCTTTCAATGTTCTCACCTCAAGACCCGCGTCCATTCTAGAGATAAAATAAGGACCTTTGAGATGTGCCAAATGCCCCCTATGATGTCAAGTAAGTTTAATTTAGATTTATTTATTTCTTGATTTGATTTATTTAATTTTTGCTTCATTTAATTTAGATTTCTTCCATGCTTAATTTTATCCCATGCTTAGCTTGATTTAATTTAGCTTTATATAAAATTTATTTCATGCTTAGCTTGATTTGATTTAGATGTATTCCATGCCTAAATTAAATTTATTAAGTAAATTAATTAGTTATTTAAAAAATTCTTACATGCTTAGCCTTCATGCTTTAAAAAATTCTTATATACGTACTTTTACTTATAAGGTGGATCGGAGCAAATACAAACGACCACCAACGTGGGCACTCTTTACTGTTTTAGCGTGCTAAGTTTGATAAGCCTTGGTGGAACCAGGTAATCATGACAATTCAATATTTTAACGAATTATAATTTTGTGCATGTAATTGGTTGCTAATTGCAAATTATGAATGATTGTAGGTTACCTGGGACCCATATCCAGGTGAAGTGGTCGAGCTGCATCATCTTAGACACCCTGAGGATCACGAGATGTGGTTGTGCAAGGTACCCTTGATCTGCTGGCACATCGTGGAGTGGCACCTGTCCGATCGATCCTTTAGGCAATATCGATTGGAGCAACCAATTCCAGCAACCCCACCTCAAGATTTCAAGGGGCTCCATCCCATCGACCTCCGCCACCAAGCAAAGAATTTGCTTCTCAAGCATCAGTTCTACATCAATGTTTGGCAGGATAGAGAGATAGCGAAGTGGGAGAATAGAGTGAATCGGGAGTTTACGCTTAGATGGGTGTCAAAGCAAGGTGCTGTGATGGGTTCGTTGGTAAGCCATCCCCAGTTTCCCTCTTTGTCTTATTCTTTTGTTTTAATTTTGATTAATTTTGTTTTACTACTTAAATTTCTTAGGTTGATGGTTTGGAACATGCCAAGCACATAGTGCACCCACCATGGATGAGCGAAAGACATCTTGGTTGCGAAGGCTTATGAACAACCTCCTGAGCTGTACCCGAGAGCAAAGGAGGGATGTCGTAGCATATCCTTCACTGCCTGCATCGACCCACCCATCATTTCGTGATGGTGAGCTCATTGTGCCCCCGGTTGAGCCCCCACGGAAGAGCAAACGCAAGCCTCAGCCAACCTTTCAAGAGCTTTGTCCGACTCAAGAAACAGAACTCCGTGAACCATTTGAGTACGAGTGGGAAGCTGCACCGAAGGTCGCTGGAGTCTCATCGAGCTACGCCCATTCTCACGAACATGACATGTTCCCCCAAGGATTCCCTCAATTCCAACATCAGCAGCAGACTTCGATGTATCATCCCACCCACCTCCACCATGTATACTCTGGTGGGGGAGGGGGGGGGGGGGTCGGGTTAAGAGGAATCTGCGAACAGTTGTCCAACAAGATTGCAAAGAAGGAGAAGGGACAGAAGGCGAAAGAATGGGCTGATGACGCCGTGTAGGATAAGGAATAGGGTGAGAAGGGGAAGAAAATAAAGGGGAACAAAATAAGGGCAACCAGTGAACTATACATGTTATCTTTGTTTAGTTTAGATTTGTGTCTTTCCATTGAACTATCCATGTTGTCTATATGTAGTTTGGTTTTGTGTTTTCTATGAACTGTCCATGTTGTCTTTATATAGTAGCAATCATAGTAGTATAACAAGCATAGCATATTATAGCATCACATTACATAAAACATTAGTGTTCATTCACAAGAGATAATTAAAGTATCATGAGTACAGTAAAGCATCTAAAGAAACAAGTATTGATGATCATAACATCGACTGAAATAAGCATCTCATTGATGCATAGAAAGAAATATTCAAACATCATAGCATCACATCCCCAAACAGATCGAACTAGAAAAGCATAAGATGAGCATAGACATCACCATTGATAAGATGGCATCTCAAATGAGGAGATGAGCATTGATGACTCGATATTTGCACATGTTTTCCCCTCTACTTCTTGATCGTTTAAGCTTGCATTATCTCTTATTTGGCCTATTTTAGCCAGGTTGTGTTCCTTTGTCACATTTCAGGTCCTAGTTAGTAAAGGGAGGCATAAGTGCAAGTTTCAAGTCAATCGGATATCAATTGGCGATCGGGAGAAGAACCTCGGGCATGACCCGAAGAAGAATGGATTTATACCTCATTTATAGAAAAGTAATCATGCAATATTGTCATGAAAAGAAAGAGGATGAGACTACGAGCATATGGGATCAAACGGCGACTGATTCGGAGTCCGGACGAGGGAGAAACGAAGTATTGAATATTGGGGAACAGGTTCGGCAGTAAAAACACGGGCAGACTACCCTAAAAAACGGCCGTGTTTTATCTGGCCCACGCTAGTGTTTTTACTACCGAGGGCGTGTTTTGAGGGCTGCTGGGGGCAAAACAAGGGCGGGCAAAAGTAAAACACGACCATGTCCTCGACCGTGTTTTGCACAGAATCGGGTTTTTGAGGCAGATTCAAGCCAAAAGAGAGAGGGAGCTGGGTTTTGGTTCTCAAACACCCAAGGGACGAACCCTAGAGAGAGAGAGAGCGACTTGGGAACATTCTTGGAGCTATTTTGGAGGATTTCTTTGTCATTGCAGCTCAAGAATCAAGCTTGGAGATGGAGATTGAAGATCTAGACCAGATTTCTGCAGTCTCTCTCTTCTCTATGGAGTAACCTCCCTTCACTTAGGTTTTAGTTCCATGTGTTAGGATCTTTCTTGTATGAAGTTTTGGATGCTATATTGTTTGATTATAATTGATTGAGGCATGATTTATTGAGTCAATTGAAGCCTGATCATCTTTGTTATAAACGCGCTGCTACGGATCGGAAAATCGCTGGAATCGACAAAGCAAGAATACGAAAGCGAGAATCGAAAACACGACACACGATATACGTGGTTCACTAACACGATGTGTGTTAGCTACGTCCATGGGCGAGAGAGAGCCAATTCACTATAACGAGTACATCAGAGATTTCAGAGGAAGAGGATTCAAGTCAAGGTGGAGATTTATTGGTGTGACTTGAATCGGACTATCAGCCGCTACGACTGGTAGTCGGGGGTCTCGCTGCCCGGTCAGCGAGTGGGGTCCAGGGGCAACGCCCCGGTGGGGGTGCGGAGTACATCAGAGATTTCAGAGGATGAGGATTCAAGTAAAGGTGGAGGTTTGTTGATGTGACTTGAATCGGACTATCAGCCGCTACGACACGGTGTGTGGGCTCAATGTTATTTGGGTTCGGGTTCTGGGCCTGGTCTGTAGCCGTTTCCTTTGCCAGATTGGATTAGGTTTAGACCCACATGGAGAAGTACTATAAATACTTATCATACTCTTCTGTACTCTATAATCTCCTCGATATAGTGAAATTGGCTCTCTCTCGCCCGTGGACGTAGCTAACACACATCGTGTTAGTGAAACACGTAAATCGTGTGTCGTGTTTTCGATTCTCGCTTTTGTATTCTTGCTTTGTCGATTCCAGCGATTTCTCGATCCGTAGCAGCGCGTTTGTAACAAGTGGTATCAGAGTCGCGGCTGTAAATCTGGCTAGGGTTTTCGATTCAGAAGAATGACGTCGGTGAACATGAAGATCGAAAAGTTCACGGGGAAGAACATCTTCGCTATATGGCAGATCAAGATGCAGGTTTTATTAAAACAGCAAGGGCTGTGGGGGCCGCTGTCTGCGAAACAGAAGAAGGCAGCGGTCGATGACGATGAGTGGAATACCCTGGAGGAGAAGGCCCACTCGACCATCATGCTATCGTTGTCTGATGACGTCATCATTGAAGTCCCTGCTGAGAAGACTGCCGCGGGCTTGTGGTTAAAGTTGGAGAGTCTGTATATGACGAAGTCCTTAACCAACAAGCTGCATCTCAAGCAACGGTTGTTCATCTTGAGGATGCAAGAAGGTACGCCTTTGAGGGAACATCTCGAACAACTTAACTCTATTTTGCTGGATCTTCGTAATATAGATGTTCAAGTTGATGACGAGGATGCTGCCCTAATCCTACTAGTTTCTTTGCCGAGTTCATATGAGAATTTCGTTGATTCTTTTATTGCTGGTAAAGAAAGCGTGTCGTTGGAGGATGTTAGGTCTGCTCTTCATATGAGAGAGATCAGGCATAAGGCGTCTGGATCTGGTACCGGTGGTGAGGCATCGGGTTTGGCTGTTACAGGTGGAAAAGGAAATAAGAAATCGGTAAAGGGAATTCGAACAAGAATTCCAAGGGTTCTGGTCCACAGCCAGGTGATGCTTGTCACAACTGTAAGGAAGTGGGGCATTGGAAGTACAACTGTCCCAAGAGAAGAGGGAAACAGAAGAAACAAGGTTTAGTTGCCGTGGCAGAAGTGAACAACAGTTCTGAAGACGATCTCGACTTGGCTGTAGATGAGAAGGCACATCGTGGGGATGTGTGGTTTCTGAATATTGCAGCCTCATATCATATGTCTCCGAACATGGATTGCTTCACAACCTACGAGCAGATAGATGGTGGTAACGTGGTCATGGCAAATGGAGCTGTCTGCAAGGTTGTTGGAATTGGGTCCATAAAGGTTCGGACACATGATGGTTCGTTCTGTACCGTGAATGATGTCAGGCATGTTCCACGAATGACAAAGAACCTGATCTCCTTGAGTCTACTCGACAGCAAGGGTTTCAGCTTCAAAGGAAAAGGTGGAGTTGTGTATGTCTGCAAAGGTTAAAGGAAGGTGCTGAAGGGCGTGAAGCATGGGACCTTGTATGCATTACAAGGGTCTGTGTTGTCTGGTTCTGCTGCAGTTGCATCGTCTCAGGTTCATCAGGAAGATATGACCACTCTCTGGCACATGAGACTGGGCATATGAGTGAACAAGGGATGTAAGTTCTATCTTAGAAGGATCTTCTTTGCGGGCACAAGGTGCAGAATTTGGAATTCTGCGAGCATTGTGTGTTTGGGAAGCTACATCGCAGCAAGTTTCCCAAGAAGGGTATCCACCGGACAAAGGGGATACTGGATTACCTCCACTCCGACTGTTGGGGTCCTTCACGAGTTGAATCCATTTGAGGCAGCATGTATTTTCTATCTATTATTGATGATTATTCGAGATTTACTTGGATTTTCATGACGAAGCAGAAAAGTGAGGCTTTCATGAAGTTCATGCAGTGGAAGACATTGGTGGAGAATCAGACCGGGAAGAAGATCAAGAAGCTGCGAACGGACAATGGTCTGGAGTTCTGTAATTCCGAGTTCAACGAATTCTGCAAGGATGAAGGGATTGCCCGTCATCGGACCGTGAGAGATACACCCCAGCAGAATGGCGTTGCAGAAAGGATGAACCAGACATTGTTGGAGAGAGCACGGTGCATGCTCTCTAATGCTGGACTAGAGAGAAGATTCTGGGCAGAAGCAGTAAACATGGTGTGCTTCCTAATCAACCGTGGACCTCACACAGTTATCGAGTTGAAGACTCCTTATGAGGTGTGGTATGGTAAGCTTGCTGATTACTCTTCAATGAAAGTTTTTGGGTGTCCTGTTTATTATCATGTGGATGAGGGTAAGCTGAACCCAAGGGCAAAGAAGGGTGTATTTGTGGGTTACGGAGATGGAGTTAAGGATTTCGAGTCTGGTCACCTTCTGAGCATCGGGTTATACTCAGCAGAAATGTGATATTTGATGAGAAGTCTATGTTTAACCCCATGTTGAAGGTTACTGTTGTTGAAGGTAGCAGGAATGTTGATAAGCAGGTGGAGCTGCAAACTCTCAAAGAGAGTGAGTTTGAGCACCAAGGTGGAGAAGATCAACATGATGAGGATGTCTCTGCAGAGCCAGAAACTTCAGAGTCCAGTGCATGAGCTCAACAGTCTATTGCTTCCGGTAGACCGAAGAGAGCGATTGCAGGAGTACCTCCAGAGAGGCATGGTTTCGAGGACATGGTGGCGTATTCATTTCAGGTTGCTGAAGAAGTGGATGCAGGAGAGCCACAGTCCTATAGAGAAGCCGTTTCGGGTGGCGAAGCTGATCATTGGCTTGCCGCAATGGGAGATGGAATGGAATCCCATGACAAGAATCAGACTTGGGAGCTAGTAAAACGACCACAGGGAAGGAAGATTGTTACAAACAAGGGGATCTACAAGAAGAAGGAAGGAATCACTTCTAAAGAGGGCATGAAATTTAAAGCTCGGGTGGTTGCACGAGGCTTCTCGCAGAGGGAAGGAGTTGACTACAATGAGATTTTCTCACCAGTGATAAGACATACTTCGATCAGAGTGCTACTAGCAATAGTGGCACATTATGACTTGGAGCTCGAGCAGCTAGACGTGAAGACAGCTTTCCTGCATGGAGAGTTGGAAGAAGAAATTTACATGACTCAGCCAGAAGGATTCGAGGTTCCGGGAAAATAAGACTATGTTTGTAAGCTGAAGAAGTCCTTGTATGGACTTAAGCAGTCTCCGAGGCAGTGGTACAAGAGATTTGACAGTTACATGCTTGAGCTGGGCTACAACAGAAGTCCATATGATTGTTGTGTGTATCACAACAAGGTGGAGGATGGTTCGATGATCTATCTTGTTCTGTATGTGGATGATATGCTCATAGCTGCGAGGTCGAAGTCTGATATCCAGAAGTTAAAGGGCTTCTCAGTGCTGAGTTTGAGATGAAGGATTTGGGAGCTGCTCAGAAGATCTTGGGTATGGAGATTTACAGGGACAGGTCGAAGAAGAAGCTTTTCTTGTCACAGAAGAGCTACATCCAAAAGATACTGTCGAGATTTGGCATGTCTTCGGCAAAGCCCTTAAATACTCCTAGTGCTTCAAATGTTCATCTATCATCAGCTTATGCACCGCAGTCAGAGGCTGAGAAGGAGTACATGTCGAGAGTCCCATATGCTAGTGCAGTAGGTAGCTTGATGTATGCTATGGTATGCACTAGACCTGATCTTGCACATGCTGTTAGTGTTGTTAGCAGGTTCATGATACAACCTGGAAAGGAGCATTGGCAGGCTGTGAAGAGGATCTTCTGGTACCTTAAGGGTACACCTGATGTGGGGATTAGCTTCGGAAGTGATGCAGAGTGCTTGGTGTCTGGGTATTCTGACTCGGACTATGCTGGAGATGTTGACACGAGGAGATCGATGACCGGTTATGTATTCAGTCTTGGGAGTTCTGTAGTGAGATGGAAGGCAACTCTGCAGTCGGCGGTGACATTGTCTACTACTGAGGCAGAGTATATGGCGTTGACAGAAGCTTCTAAGGAGGGAATATGGTTGAAGGGACTGGTTGGTGATCTGGGTCTACATCATGATCAGGCAGTGGTGTATTACGACAGTTTGAGTGCAATATGCTTGGCCAAGGATCAAGTCCACCATGAGAGGACTAAGCACATCGACGTGAGGTATCATTTCTTGAGGACAGAGAAGAGGATTAAGGTGAAGAAGGTTGGCACCGCGGATAATCCTGCTGATATGTTCACGAAGCCGGTTCCACATGGCAAGTTCCAACACTGCTTGGACTTGCTGAATGTCTTGAGTGGGTGACTCCGCCCTGCGGGGCATTGATGGCGGGAGAGAGAGAGAAGGATCAGAGTACATCAGAGATTTCAGAGGAAGAGGATTCAAGGTGGAGATTTGTTGATGTGACTTGAATCGGACTATCAGCCGCTACTACTGGTAGTCGAGGGTCTCGCTGACCAGTCAGCGAGTGGGCTCAATGTTATTTGGGTTCGGGTTCTGGGCCTGGTCTGTAACCATTTCCTTTGCCAGATTGGATTAGGTTTAGATTCACATGGAGAAGTACTATAAATACTTCTCATACTCCTTTGTAATCTTTAATCTCCTCGATATAGTGAAATTGGCTCTCTCTCGCCCGTGGATGTAGCTAACACACATCGTGTTAGTGAACCACGTAAATTGTGTGTCGTGTTTTCGATTCTCGCTTTCGTATTCTTGCTTTGTCGATTCCAGCAATTTCCCGATCCGTAGCAGCGCGTTTATAACAATCTTCTCTTGATTTCAACTTTAACCTATGATAGATAGAATCTGATTAGGTTAAGAGAGCTTTCTTGATTGATAGTGGTGAATTGGTTGTGCGAGAGTCAATCAATTCACTACTTTGTATTGGAATTCATTCCAGTAGTGGAGATCTGTGTGAATCGCCTTAGCAGTCTATCCCGGTGAAGGCTAGTCGCCTGTCGGGTATTCTGTCTAAGAGGGCTTGGTCAGCTTAAGAGATTCCAAGCTAATTTAGGATCTTCCGCAGTTTAATCAACAGTAGATCAACCAAAGGTAATTGAAACTTGGACCTAATTGAGGAGCTAGGGGGAATCATACCTAAGTGAGTTCCCAACTTGTAATTAATAGAGTAGTTAGTAGAGTAGCTTAGTAAATCAATCCTTAATCTAGTTTGCTAGATAATGAACTGAAGCTGAGTAATAGTAACTCTAGAGACCGTGGATTCGATATTTATTACTTGTGTCACTATACTGCAGTCCCTTTCATTGGTTATACTTGTCCATTGTTAGGTGTTGTGTTTTAGCGTGTCCAGCATCTTGAAGATGGATGCTTCCTCGATGAATTTTAGCAGAGCTTTGCCTCCTTTCTGTGGATTTCTAACTCGTGCCCCTGGGGCAAAGTGCTGACTAAGGTATGTGTAAAGTCTAGGACCATGCATTTGTTTATACTAGTTACAAGAAGGGGGTTTTAAGGCCTTTTTCCTACTAAAGTCGGTCAAAACCTTCCTTTTCTGACTGTAACTCGGATTCTTCTGACTTGGGGATTAAGTTTCCTTAAAAAGGTAGGAATCCCCCAAGCTTGGGGCCAGCGGCGATCCCCATCGCTGTTGGGCCTAGAGGTTTCCAAATGGGGTGATTTTTCTTGAACAACTTCCACTTGGGCTCATGAACCTACTCCTGAAATTCAGATCCTTTGGACTTATTTTCACCCGTCAGCTTAGCAAAATACTACTCTCTGGCCCATAAAGCTTCCGGTGTCAGAATCCGTCTTTGTCAAGGCTCATGAGTTCATAATGTCGACCTCATTCTGATCCAGTAGGTCTCCATATTCATCATAGCTCTGAAAAGCACAAAACCACCCCAAAAGGCAAAAACTGTACAAAAACACATTCAAGGTCTAGCTTAAGCACATTAAACAAATAGTTCTGATTTCAATAGTAAAATAACTAAATATGCATCAAAATAGCGAAATATGTATCAAATATGGGCATGATAAACACTATAATTTGAGTTTCATCATGATGTAGTATTGCATCATTGACGATATCCTTCCTTGGGGGCTATTGTTGGGCTTTCAGTTGATCTACTTTTCTCTGGTTGACGAGGTCGAGGACATGAACTTCCATTTCCTAAGTTCTTGCCTCTATGGAAGATTCTCTAGACTTTGGGCCTGAGTAGCAGTAAGGTGGTGGTGGGTTGTGCCACTGTTTTTTCACTTGGACTGGCTTTCTTGGCCTTTAAGTAACCTCTCCTACAAATTCTTTGTGACTTTGGGCTAGTTACTCCTAGTTGCGGTTAGACTATTACTTGGTTGCCACTGATTCTTTGATCATATTCGGTCGATTCTTCCTCTATTGGACTCATTTTGGACTCTACTTGTAACTTCTAGTAGGCTTGTCCATCATTGGACATCATCATTTATGTGAAAATTCAATAATCTTATCTATTTAGTTCATTTGATCCTCCAGATGTCTCCAATGCTTTATCCAAATCATCCTAAGTTATGTTTTACCTTGGAAAGGAAAAAATCAAGGATTCATGTCATGAATGGTGTTCTCTTACAGTGTATTGTAGTCCTAGTGGTCAGGATGTTAGATACAGTTTGTTGTACACTAGAGAATCAAAATCCTTGATTATTAGATTCTCAGGTTTGGATTTAGAGAATGGAGACCTAGAAATTATTCATTATATGTTAGAGTATCCGTTGCAAGTCCCTCTCCTTCCGTTAAAACGATCCTCTTTTATTTTTGTTCACCGCGGCACAAAATCTCGAAGAATGAAGAAGCTTGAATAACTCGGAAAGAGAGCATCTGTATTAAAGTATTATCACACCTCGTACTGAATTCATATCATGGTCTAGATTGAGCTACATCATTAGGAGTGCTCAGAGTATCTTACAACATGAGTACAAACAACAGATCCTTTAGATTATATATCTCCACATCAATATAAGGGGATTCTGCGTGACAAGGGGTTTAAAACCCAAATTGCAGTCCTGAGCGCATCTCACGGAAGGATGCATAAGTCTTTTACCTTTTTATTTTGTTTTTTATGAACACTTCTCATCTATTCCGCTGAGGGAAAAAAACTTCAATGTTGGGCTTGGCTTTTATTGGATAACCATGTTTATATTTTTAGTATGCAGTTTTAGCATTTTATTTTTGAATAAATACTCATCAGAAAACTATTGTGCTAATCAAATGGATTTCGATACGGCTTCGGCCATTCTGAGTTCTAATTAAAACTTATATATGGAGTCTCTTAAATAAATCTCACAATGAGATGGACAAGGCTTTTTTTATTTTTGATAATGGAGAATGGAGATGGACATGACTTAAGCCTTTAAGCCACACAAATTAACTATAATGATCGAGCTAATTATTTATCAACAACTCAATCAATGTTTTTCACACAAAGTTTTTAGATTTTGAACAAATCATCACAGGCATGGCCCAATCAGAAATATGAATATTTGTTAAAAAACAAACATCTATGTCCAAGCCCATTCAAATACGTTTTATTGGATTGTTTGGAATAAAATGAATTGAGATTTCATTTCATTCTAAAATGAAATCTTACGTAGAATTCAATTATCAAATGAATTACTATGTTTGGAATATTATATTCAAATATGTTGAAATAAGTTAAATTGAATTCCAATTCATGTTTGGAATACATTCATACTTTAATTAAATTAAAATCTCCAACTATACCCTTATCAATTTTCAACAAAAATAACATTACTTTTACTCATTGAAAACATATCTTTTGAGAACACAGGTGCCAAATTTATCATCTAACCAATCGAACCAGGTGAAAAACAATAAAGTTCCTCAAAAAAGTAAAAAATATGACAATTCATCTTTTAAAACATTCGTTGTAACTCCTTTTTCACCTAAGCCAAGAAAATTGGTCTCCTCATGGTTATATATAGGCTAAGTAGTGGGCTAGCTACTGAGAAAGGAAGGTTAGGCGTAAATATGGAGTATTGGCACTAAATTAATACATGGTCAATTTATTTGATATTTGAGAATACTTATGTCATTTTATCAAAATTATTAAAATATTTGTGGAATTTATTTGGTAATTCCACTTCAATTCCTCTAAATTGCTAAAACTAGCTTAAATTTCACAGAATTCAAAATGAATTCTTTATATTCCAAAAAAAACAATTATTTCAAAATAAATTCTTGAAAACTTATGGAATTCATTTGTTTTGTTATAAGTGATATGGAATTGGAATTGGAATTCATTTGGTATGTAATGTTTAATTGATTAATTAGAGTAAAGTTTATATGTGCATGTGATATTGTAATTTGTAATGACAACAAAAACCGTATGAAATATTTTAGGAAGATTTTTTTTAACTTAACCAAAATGGTATTTCACATTTGTAAATATTTTATCATTAAGTTCTAGTTTTCATTGAAACATAGGAAGAAAACGGAGTATTCTAATGGTGGAGATAGTGCATTCATTGATGGAGATAATGATTTTGTTGAGAAGAAAGTACAGACAATTAACTATGGAAATAAAAATATAAAATATTGGCAAGGAGCAAAACCAAACAACATTCCGTATTTGAAAGAGGTAATATCAATATGTTTTCATATTTGTAAAATATTCATTGTTAAATTTAGTTTTCAATGAAATTTAGTAGAAGAGCGGAGAGATTGTTTAAATACAAGGAAAACAATAATGCAATATTAATATTGGAAATATAGGTGTTATTAATGGAGATGAAGGTACTCTAATTGGTGGGGAAGATAATGATAATGATGAAGCACTCGGAAAGTCCAAAAGAAAATATGCAGTAATTTCTAATCAAAGTGCGATTTGAGAACTTTTCGGGAGTTGATTACCTTGCATGATTTATTATAACTTTTGATACTGATGGTAGTTGATGAATCAGTTAGGATGGCGGAAAATTTCAAATTTATGATTCATGTTATTATTTTTTCCCCCAAAATTTAATATTTGGATTATCTTATGGTAGCAAATTGAAAAAGTTACTATTGTTGTTTATATCATTGATAAAGTATATCCGGCCAACGGGCCGGGTTCAAATCTAGTATCTCATAATATATGATCATTTAAGCCTTAAATGTATGATGAAATATTAAATATGTCTCATATATAATAATGAAATAGAAATTACATGTTACACGTTAATTGTATATTAATTACTATGAGTTATCAAACAACATGATAAGAATTAGTTTACCTATTCAACCGTCTATACTTATAAATGAACCAAACTCGATCCGAACTTATGAGTTGATTGACAAACTGAGGTTGAATAGAGCTTTCCAGCTCATTAATGAGCCGAGCTCAAAATAAGGTCGTGTCAAGTTTAAGCCAAAGTTTTATGGAGAGAGTAGAGTTCGAGCTCAACTTATTTTATAACGAGTTGAGTTTGAGCTAATCAAAATTTGACTCGTTTGCAGCCCTAATGTCAAATAGCTCAAGTAGCATGTCTTACTTGTTAACGAGAAGGAGATGTAAGACAAAAAGAGTGATGTATGATTCGATGGAGACCACCAGAGCCGAGGGAGATATGTCTCAATACCAATGGCTCAGTCGTTGACTCTCCTCTAACCATGACAACAACTAGGGACATCGTGAAGGGAGACGATTGTTGCTTGGTTAGAGCTTATATAATGAACCTTTTGTCGAGGAAGGGATGGGAAGGGGGGTCCATAACCTAGCTGGGATTATGCATGGTATAGGTTTACTTAGAAATAAGAGGTATGGAAGTTGTTCCACATCCAATTTCAACCATTTCCAAGACACCGCCAAACTTAGGACATCGACATTATGAATTGATGGGGGGCTTTCGTCATCTATGTTCAACGAAGCAGATAATTCTAATGCATCGCATTCAATAACGCAACAAATAAACGAAAAGCTCAGCGGCCCATGGAATCCGTAGACAAAGCATTACAAATAACAACCTCAACGCAACATTTGGGCAACTGATTTCCGAAGATTCTTGTTAGCTTCAATGAGTACACCATTTTTTTCTGTCAAATATACATTCTCCAACTTCAGACGTGTAATTAGAGCATCCAACCTATGTCTCTCTTTTTCAATTGCCACTCGTATATCAAACCATTCAAAGAGTCCACATCCTTTGTCCACCTTCAAAAGTAACAGAAAATATCGCACACAACTCGGCAAAAAAAAAAAAACACGAAACTATTCAAACTGGTCACAGGATTGTTACCCACCATAAACCGAGAAACTTGAAAATTTGTGAATGGACACAAAAAATAAATATACCTGTTTTGAATCGCGTTTAGCGCAACAGAAGAACTTCCTATTAGGATTTAGGGTTGTGCGTGATATTCTCACAACTGCAAGTCGTCCACATTCGCACATAATGTCGTTGCTTATCTCGCCATGGCTTGATTCTTTCTTTTCCGGTTTCTTCGGTTTACTAGGGAGATGGAAACTGTGTACTTGGTACGACATGGGCACCACCAACTGAAGGAATTGAGACATGATATTATCAACAACGATATGATGTTGAAACAAAGAATTGTAAACAGAATAATAGTTATGAGAAAAGTTACCATTTTGCCAAGTCCTTTTAGAAGCCAATTACTGCTATAAGATTACACAGCCGCAACTGCAAAAACAAAAATGATTCTATCAGATCGGGGAGTTGAGATTGATTTCTCCCTCCGGATTGAAGAGGGTCCAATTTGACACCAGCTTCGATCTTTGGGTGGGGATACGGATACCCGAAATTCATGTTCAAGCTTTTATATCATTTCAGTAACTTAATCATAATCATTCACACAGAGAATCGCACAAACAAAGATCCGAGAAAACAATCGCAAAATCGACAATCAGAGCCCATAAAGAAAAATCGACAATCAGACTAAACCAAGAGAAAGACAAACAAAAGGAGAATCCAATTGACTCTTCAAAGCGGTTTGTCAAGGCACAAAACAGAACGAAAAGGAAAAGGCAAAGAACACAACAACTACTGAAATGTCCACTCGTGAAGATTGTCCACCAACGAGGCTCAAGAGTCGAGAGAGGCTGCTTGAGGTCGATGGAGGCATTTCGTAGCAAGGACGCGATGAGGGCATCGCAAGAATAGGTGGGGGAGGATGTCACGCGTGGCGGCGACATGGCGAATGATGTGGCGGATCATGACCAAGTCAAGCACGTGTGGCATTAGGAAGACCTAGTAGCATAGGATGCTCCTAGGATTCCCATCTTGAATATGAGCTTAATGGTGCACATAAAGAGCCACATTATGAGGTGGTATAATGGTGTGCATTATGGGGGAAACTTAATAGGGTGTGTTAATGGGGGAGAGCATTATGATAGGTATTTATACCTTGTAAGAGAGGAGGGCTTATAAAAGGAGCACCTCCTCCTCATTTGTAATCATCCATCATTTTTTGTGAGCAATACAACTATAGAGTTTCTCCCATCTTCTTGTGTCTTGTTCTTGTGAGTTGAGTGAGTTTGAGAGCTTGTGCGAAAGCTCCCTAACATCTCTACCGGAATTTAGAGCTAGGGCCGCACGACCAAGAGTAAGGGCGTGACAGTTGGTATCAGAGCCTGGTTCTGAAAGAAGAAACGGTGTCCTCACTCCCCAAGAAGGAAGATAAGAAAGAGCGAGAACCTCACCAAAGATGGCTGGATCAGAAGTCCATGACGATGCGGGAGAAGCCACGTGGATGAGATCCCACTCCGAGCGCAAGGTCAAAAGGTACGTCGAGCACTCGTGATCCTCTCAAGTCTCTAGAGAGGCGAGTCTCGAGGATGGAGGTGAAGCTTTCCGAAGATGTCACCGTCATGGAGGATTTGGGAGCTAACTTCACCCAAATCCAAGGTGATGTTCAAAGTGTGGCGGCTAGAGTGACGAGTTTGGAGGTTGGCAATGAAGGGCTTCGAGATGAGCTCATGGCCTCATCAAAGACACCATCTCCACCGCCATGAACGATGCCATTGAGGTAATGAGGTAGGCGGTTGCTGCTGAGGTGACCGTCTTGAAGGAGGAGATTGCGGAGCTCAAAAGCGAGGTGACGCTTGTGAAGAGGGCCATGGCTAACGGACCTGCCATCCGCACAACCTGCCTCAACCATGGAGATTCCAAGACCAAAGAGCTTTCAAGGGTATAGGAATGAAAGGGAGTTAGAGAACTTCCTATGGAGCTTGGAGGAATACTTCGAAGCTTCGGTATTCGAGATGAGAATACCAAGGTAAAAACAACACCTCTTTACTTGAGTGATGTTGCTATGCTGTGTGTGGAGAAGGACCCAAGGCGATATCAATAAATGGACGTTGCGTGATGGAGTCATGGATGACTTCAAGAGGGAGATCAAGAGGCAATTCTACCCAGATAATGTTTGAGTTTGAAGCCCGGTCGAGACTAAGGAGGCTTGCTCACGAAGGAGAGATTCGAGGGTATGTGAAAGATTTTTCTTGAATTGTTGCTCGAGATCCCCGACTACACCGACAAGGAGGCCATGTTCACCTTCCTTGCAGCCTCAGCCATGGGCGAAGTTGGAGCTAACAACGGCGAGCCGTGCAAAGTCTTGCCGAGGCAATGGCGATTGCCGAAGTCCCTAGTCGAGTACCACGAGCCGGAGGAACGTGTGGAGTTTGGAGGCAATGGAGGTGGACGCGACTATGACAGAGACACACGAAGGCGTGGTAGACTAGACCAAGGAGGTAGTCATAAGGTTGAGAAACCACTTACTTGCTTCCTTTGTGATGGTCCGCATCGAGTGAGAGATTGCCCAAGAAAGCACAAGTTGTCGGCAATGAATGCCGTACTAGCAGAGTGCTCGAGCTCGGAGAGGAAGCGAGGCGACTCCAAGAGTGGAGCCCCATGTCGCGAAGATTGGTTTGCATGAAGAGATTGAGCGCCATCAAGCGGACGGAAGAGCCCTCCCCATCCCGAGCAACACGGCCAGTGCTTCGTAGAGGCAAAGCTCAACCAAAGGAAGACAAAAGCCTTGGTTGATACCGGGGCAAGTTGCAACCTGCTCGACATAGATGAAGCGCGGAGGCTGGGCATCACGTACGAGAAGAAGCGAAGAGGGTGGATGAAGGCTACCAACTCAAGGGCCACAAGAACTCATGGAGTAGCGCGCCAGGTGCCACTCAAGCTAGGAGGATGGACCGGGTGGCGGACTTTGAGGTTGTGTTTGTGGATGATTATCAGGTCATCATCGACATGGAGTTCATGGTGCGGGAGGAAGCTTTCCCGATCCCATACGCCAATAGATTCTGCATCAATGGCGGAGCAAGATCGGTTCCCATGACAAGAGAGCAACTCGAAGTCAAACAAGAGGTGTTTGGCAAGGCAAGGACAACGAGAAGTGGCAACGATGGTGAGGCAGCGGCTCACTCGAAGACTGTTGGAGAAGGACGAGAAGGAGGAGTGCACAACATCGTGGAGCCATGAGAGACGAGGATGGATCATCTTCGACTTGCCCGGAGAAGCAAGGAAAGGCCACCATGATCGAGAAGGCGGGACACTCGAAGACGCGCTGAGAAGACCGCGGAGGAGTGCGCAACATCATGGGAGCACAAGGCTCGAGAGCGAGCCAGTGCCATCCTTGGTTTGGAGGAAGGTGCAACGAGACCTTGCAAGCAATGAAGCTAAGGCAAGGGAGGCGTCTGCCAAGAGCCACGACGAGGGCGTCGTGGATTGAGTGGAGGAGAATGTCACCAACGAGGCTCAAGAGTCGAGAGAGAGGCTGCTTGAGGTCGATGGAGGCATTTCGTAGCAAGGACGCGATGAGGGCATCGCAAGAATAGGTGGGGGAGGAAAGTCACGCGTGGCGGGCGACATGGCGAATGATGTGGCGGATCATGACCAAGTCAAGCACGTGTGGCATTAGGAAGACCTAGTAGCATATGATGCTCCTAGGATTCCCCATCTTGAATATGAGCTTAATGGTGCACAATAAAGAGCCACATATGAGGTGGTATAATGGTGTGCATTATGGGGAAACTTAATAGGGTGTGTTAATGGGGGAGAGCATTATGAGAGGTATTTATACCTTGTAAGAGAGGAGGGCCTATAAAAGGAGCACCTCCTCCTCATTTGTAATCATCCATCATTTTTGTGAGCAATACAACTATAGAGTTTCTCCCATCTTCTTGTGTCTTGTTCTTGTGAGTTGAGTGAGTTTGAGAGCTTGTGAGAAGGCTGCCTAGCATCTCTAACGGAATTGAGAGCTAGGGCCGCACGACCAAGAGTAAGGGCGTGATAAGATCTACAGATAAACGAACCAAAACACTATAGGAACATGAGAGAGACCAGATCGAAGCTATGCGGATGAGAAGCAATTAAACGGACCTGACGAGGAAGCGAGAGAAACAGGCTGGCTCCCAATAGAGAGGCGTATCTATTGATTATATTCAGCCTCGAAAACCCTACCCTAGAGTTAACTTCTACGTCTCTGACCGTCCGATGGATGCGTCACTTTATTATTTCGCAAGCAGGACACGATCACCGTTGGACTCTTTTCTACAGTCATGAAAGTGGGTTAGGCCCACAATGCCAATTTCATACTTCTTTTGGCAAATCTATACTTTAATTAACTAGCACAAGTTTGATAATTGTATAATTTGTATGTGTCATTCACACTGATAATTAAATAGGAGAAATACTTCATTGTCACAGTGAACAAGTAAGGAGAAAGAGGATCTCCTTGTCTAACACCCTTTCCAGCAGAGAAGTATCCGCACAGACCTCCGTTAAAAGATACACTGAGCATGAGGGTTGTAACACACAAGCCTCTATTAGCCTAACAAATGATTATGGAAATCCCATTGTTAGAAGCATGTTAAACAAAAAGCACCAGTTTACCGAATCAAAAGCCTTCATGAGATCGATTTTTAGGACACATCTCGATGTAGTGTTTACTTTATGATAGTATTTTACATGCTCACTAGCCATAAAGATATTATCACTAATTAATCTTCCCTTTATTAAATCTGATTGAGATTTACTGATAACCATAGGAAGGACAACTGCTAATCTATTTGATAGGAGTTTAGATATACCCTTATATAGCACATTGCAACATGAGATGGTTCTAAGATCTTTCGTTTTTTCTGCACTAGCCACCTTAAGTATTAAAGATAGGATTATAGAATTTACCTTTTGTGGCATCACCCCTGTTTGAAAAAAATCCAGCACCACATCTTCTGCTAATTTACCAACTACAGACCAATCAGATTTTTGGAATTCAACAATATAACCATCGAACCTGGGCTTCATCATTTGGCATTTGTTTAAAAACCTCTCTGATCTCCTCCCTCGTAACTGGATTTAACAGAATTTGGACACTTTCTGGTTCCGGGTTATATCTGGTCCTTATGCCTTATTTCTTAAGGAGGATCTTAAACCCTTACCAGCCAATAGGAGGAGGAGAGAGATAGATAGATGTAATCATTAGCTAACTACCGAAAAGAGCAGAAATGGAAAAAAATTAGAGTTAATGTCATTATTAATAAAATAAAAATGGAAAATTAATCCAACGAAATCAAAAGGGGCGCCACTAAACCTGGCAAATTACATCCCGACCCGTTAACCCGACCCGAAACCGCCCGAAAACTAGAAACTTTTGTAACCCGAAATCCGAATGACCCGAACCCGATAACCCGTGATTTTTTGGGTCGGGTTGGGTGGGTTAGCGGGTCAACCCGTTAGACCCGTTCCATTTAATATATTACTCCCAAAATATGATAAAATCACTCATAAATTGGTGAGATGTTTTAAAAAATCACAATGATTTGAATTACATGTTTGGAGTTTAAGGATAATCAAATATCATGTGTTTCTTGTAGTAGTATTACTCTTGTGATTGTTTTTTGATGATTTGCGCAATTTATATTTCATTTCATTAGCGTGGGAGGATTTGAGAATATGTTAATTGACATGTGTTAGGTAAACTATTGTCATGCATATGTGAAAATTTGTGTTCTTTAAGAAAATATGAAGCATGTTTGATATTGTTTCTGAGAACGCTCATAACCCGACCCGAAACCGAATGGGTTGGGTCAATATTTGACCCGAAATAAGCCATCCAAATATGACCCGACCCGTAATCGTAGTTCCCAACCCGACCCGATTGCCAGGTCTAGGCGCTACCTACCATTAATGTCATTATTAATGACAATTAATTCATTATTAAATGTTATACTAATGACTTCGTTTTCTTAATGTTACTTCGTATGAACGTTGATAACATCATGTTACATTGTTAATAATTGTAAAAAATTATTAAATGATTGAATTATTGGTTATTGTTAATGTTATATGATTTACGTTGAAAAATGATGAGATCCCATCAATAATAATTTTGTAAACAACCAACAATGATTTCAATATACTCATCAATTATTTACAATCACATTATTAATAATTTTGGGTCAATTGTTAGGGATTTTTTCAGAAATAGCACCTTTTCTTAAAAAAATTACAAAAATAGCACTCAACCCATAGAAATTACAAAAATAGCACCCTTTTTTTAAAACCGCACGCCCAAGGTGCGGTGGGCGTGCGGTTTAAGGTTCTGGGCCAAAACCGCATCTTTGCAATGCGGTTTCGTGTCTGACCTAACAGAACCGCATGGCCTAGGTGCGGTTCTTGGTCTGACCTAGCAAAATCGCACGCTGGGGATGCGATTTTGTTTCTCCAAAACAAACCGCACCCTCAACATGCGGTTTTGGCCACATAAACCGCATGGGGGGCGGGGGGATTGTGTGTCGTCCCCATTTTTCCGACATCAAACATGTTGCCATGCAGGTTGACAGACGTAGGCCTTCATGGCAGATGAAAACCGCACCCTCCCCATGCGGTTTTCATTGATGATTTTCCTATAAAAGACAGCCCCGGTAAACCTCTTCTCTTCACACCTCTCCTTCTCACTTTCAATTTTCTGTTTTAGCTCCCTACTTCTTTAGTGTTTTTGCGCTAAACGTTAACTCGTAAGATTATTTTGTATTACTTTTAATTGTGATTTGTGGTTTTTATGATATTAACTGAACTAGGTTTATTTTTTGCAGATGACATTCCAAAAGTTCACGCTTGGGTTACAGTGGAATGGTTAAACAGATGTGGCCAATTACAGTACATTCCTTTTTGATGATATAATATACGAATCGATTCATAAAAAAATACTTTTACAAATAAGTCCTAAAAATATTGATGGAAATTTACATTTTCGTACCTTAAAACTTTTTTCATTACATTTTGATAGTTGAACTTTTAAAAAATTACAAATAAGTCTAACATTATGAGATTTCTGGTATGCTTTTAGAAACTTGTGGTGTGCATTAATTAACATGTCGTATGCTTTAAAAAACTTGCGATATATTTTATGAAACATGTGATATGCTTCATGAGACTTGTGGTCTACTTCAAGAACTTGTAGTATGCTTTTATAAACTTGTTGTATGCTTTAATAAACTTGTGATGGTGCACTATAAAACGTGTAGTGTGGTTTAAAAAGCTTGTGGTATGCTTTCTAAACTTTATGGTCTGTTTTAAGAAACCTAGGCTGAGCTTTTATAAATTTTTGGTGTGGTGAGGTTGTAGTATGTTTCTAAGCTTTGCGGGTTTTTTTTTGTTGTTGTCTGGTTCTCGTGTTTGTAGTCTCTGTTTGGTGGTTCCCCAATCAATGCACCCCTTCCCCATACACACACGTTGGTCCTCATTTCCCCAAATTTTATTAACGACCATCGTGCCCCTCCATTCCCTCTCTCTCGTTAATTGTGGTTAACTCATTTAAATTAAAAATCATAAAAATGAAATGTTTTTATTAGATTCAGTCATTGTTAGCACTACAATTAACAAAACAAAAAAGTGCAGCACTATACCCCTTCTCATTTTCGGGTGGTTTTTGTTAACCCCTATTGGCAGGCCATGGACAGCGGAGGCAGTGGTAATAGGTGTAGTGGCAGATTTAGGGTTGGGACACCTCAGGCCACGACCCATCCCTCCTTCGGGTCTAGAGCTAGTATATTACTTATATATTTCTCGATTTTAGGTATTCGGTCCAGTAATATTTGAAAGTTGGCCAGTGTTAATTGATAATAGGATTTTGTGAACTAAAAATGTTCTAGATGAACATATCCAAACCTAAAAGTGTAAAATGTATAAAAACTAAAAGTATATAGTTTCATTGAAATAAAAAAAAAAAACCCTCCAAACTAATGCTCACCCTTCCATGTCAAACCTAAAAAAATTCCCCTAACCCCCCAAAACAAAAACGGGTAGACGAACAAATTCAAAACGGACTCCTCCGCTAGTCCGTCATGCTATGGTTTTCTATCCAATATATTAATTAAGAAAATATTTATAAATTTGCCAAGCCATCATTTAGATTGCTTCAGTTGAGTGGTTGACCAGATCCTAACAGTTCTTTCCAGTCTTTTGATGAAGAATGAACTACGATATTATGCCGCTCAGGTGATTCATAGTCAGGAATATGAATTTTCTTCCCTTGAAAAATTATAAGTGAAACTGGCGGAAACCAGGACAGACACACAATAATAATTGATTTGTCGATTGCTTCGCCTAGTGTTGACATTGCTAGTTTGAACGACAACTATGGAGAGAACATTTTTAGCAATGAAACATGTGGAAACCGATATGCGCAACAAAATGAGTGATGACATTCTCGTTGATTGCTTAGCTATTTTCTTGGAGATAGAGTATACTATTGGCATGGATGAAATAATAAATTCTATTATTGATGAATTTGCTAAATTAGAAGACATTTTTGTATAATTGGTATTGTAATAAAAACTATAGATATTATATATTTTTGTTTACATTATGTAATGTTCTATTTTAATGCGGCTCAGTGCTCTACTATGTCATGGATCCGCAGCAGAATAGCTGTATCAAAGGATTCATTTACCCCATTTGACCTTTAGGCAATCTGGACCATGCGATCATCGCATAACAATCTTAGGTTCATCTAATTAATATTTCGATCACCATCGGCCATGTTTGCTAAACTAACTCATTTGCCTTTTTTATCCTATTAATCTCAACTTGCATTTTTGGTCTGCAGATCAGGACAAGCTGAGTGAGTTGGAGAGGGTGGTTTGGAATTTTGGCAGCAAATCCCATCACAATTCACAACAGATCACCTTCTTAGTCTTACATCAGCCACCACCTAAACCCTAACATACACACAAACAAACGTTTTACACTCTCCCTTTTCTTACTAATTTACACCATCATTATCGTCAGCCTTTCAGCTCTTCCATTTTTGGTGACCACCGGTGAACTAGTTCCTACAAGAAAACGCCATTAAAAATAAATTATCAGATTAGTGAAAAAGAGAAATGAAAAAGGAGGAAGACGAAGAAGAAAAGAAATGGGGTGCAGAGTACAGAGTGCAGATGGCCATCGAGATCTACGTTTCTTCATCTCCGTTTGTTCCCCTCTTGCTTCAACGTCAAGCTTCCTTCCTCCCAACCATGATTAATAAATAAATAAAAAATGGCCATTAATTTCTCGGCTAATCCCACCAGCCAAATTGAAAGCAACAAGTTCAGAACTCCCTCCTTTCTCTATCTCGCTCTCTCGGCTGCTTGCTTGCTTTAAAGATTCAAGAGCAACGGTCGGGTAGCTTCACCCACTTTCCTAACTGCTCTCTCCTCTTCCTCTCCTCCCAACTCCCAACTCCCTCCCTCGCTCCCTTTTCCTTTTCCTCTACCAATTTCGTCGCTATAAACATTCCGCCTGTCCACTCTGCTTCTCCCTCAAGATACCAACCGCCGAATCTTCTCCTACTAGTACTACTTCTTCTCCAATTTCCAGGTCGGCTCTCTCTGTCCCTGTTTTATATACATGGCTCGTGTTATGATGATTCCTACTATACAATCAGGTTGCCATTGCTGTAACTAGTGATCGATCGCCTGAATGCTGTTTTTGCTTTTATTATTCTTATGGCTATGGCTGATCTTCCAAGAAGAGGAAGACTAATCTTGCTTCTAGTTTTAACTTTTAACCAATCAAGAAACCACCCACGATTTTGCTTAGCCATTGCTGAATTGGGTTCGATTCCATTCCATCTCTAACTCGACCTACCTTGAGCTGATCAATTCTTGTATGCTGCTTGCTTTTCCTGTCCAGTTTTTTTCCTATGCAGAGAATGTTTGAGCTCTCAAGTACACCGTCATAGAAAATTGCAGCTCATAATGGTTCTTACGAGGAACAATCTATTGATAATTTGTTATTATTGGTCATCAACTTTCTTGAAACCCTATTTCCCACTTTGCCAAATCACAGGTTCATAGCACAAGAAAGGAAGGAAAAAAAAAATTGAATTGACAGTAGCACCACCAACTCATATGAAGCATGAAGAAAATTTCCCATCTCTTCGCCTTCACAGCTCTCCTCTTCCTATGTCTTCTATCTCCCCTCCCCCGCACAACCGCTGGTGACCTTCGATCAGACAGAAAGGCACTTCTCAACTTCGGCACATCAGTTCCACACACCCGCAGGCTCAATTGGACGTCCAATGGCAGCCCTTGCAACTCATGGATCGGCATCACTTGCGCCCGAGTCGACTCCTTAACCCGAGTAATCGCGGTTCGCCTCCCTGCCGTCGGCCTCTACGGTTCGTTTCCCGCCAACACCATTGGCAACTTGGACGCCCTCATCACCCTCAGTCTCCGATCCAACCAACTCGCCGGCGATCTCCCTCCCGACGTGCTCTCTCTGCCTTCTCTCCGCCACATTTACCTTCAGCACAACAATTTCTCGGGGACCATTCCTTCCTCCTTATCACCCAACCTCGTGGCACTCGACCTCTCCTTCAATTCTCTCACCGGCGACATCCCGAAAACACTGCAAAACTCCACGCAACTCACTAGGCTGAAGCTGCAGAGCAATGGCCTCACTGGGAATATACCTTCTGCTCTCAATGTCACTCAGCTGCAACAGCTGAATGTTAGCTACAATCAATTGAACGGCTCGATTCCTTCAACGCTCCAAACCTTTCCTTCTTCTTCCTTCGTAGGGAACAATGAGCTCTGTGGGCCACCTCTTAAGAAACAGTGTCCTAATCTCGCACCTTCTCCTTCACCTTCCCCTGCCCCTTCCCCTGTTCATTTACCGCCGCGAACCCGTCCTACAGTCCCTCAACGTAGAAAAGGCGTCACAAAATCGAAGAAGCTCAGTGGAGGATCGGTGGCCGCGATCGCTGTCAGCTCGGTGGGGGGATTCTTTCTAGCCATGGCTGTGTTGGTGTGCTTTTTGAAGAAGAAGCAAAGGAAGCCTGAAGAAGGTGTAGGAGGAGTCAATGGTAGGGCGAAAGGGAAAGGCGATGAGAAGCCAAATGAAGGTTATGGGAGCGGTGTGCAGGAAGGAGAGAAGAACAAGCTGGTGTTCTTCAATGGGTATGCTCAAAGTTATGATCTTGAGGATTTGTTGAGAGCTTCTGCTGAAGTTCTGGGGAAGGGTAGGTATGGAACGAGCTACAAGGCCGTTTTGGAAGACGGCACGGCCGTGGTCGTGAAGAGGCTGAAGGAACTCGTTGTTGGGAAGAGAGAGTTCGAGCTTCAAATGGAGATTGTGGGGAAAATGAGCCATCACCCGAATGTTCTGCCTCTGCGTGCCTATTACTATTCCAGGGATGAGAAGCTTCTGGTGTTTAATTACTTCCCCTTTGGCAACTTTTCCTCCCTTTTGCACGGTATGTGAAAAATCACATTCATTCCCTTTATGAATTGATTGCTCCGACGGCTTTATTAGCTAGCTGACCATCAATTTTTGATGCAGGAAACAAAGGGTTTGGAGGAAATGAGGTGGACTGGGAAACCAGAGTGAACATTTGCCTCGGAGCTGCTAGAGGGATCGCACACATCCACTGCTGGTGCCAATGGCGACAAGCTGGTCCACGGCAACATAAAGTCGTCAAATGTGCTAATTACATTAGAACACCAGGGATGCATCTCGGATTATGGATTGGCAGCCATGATGAGCTATCCAGTTCTCCCAACGAGGAGCTCCGACGGCTACCAGGCTCCTGAGGTGATTAGTATGAGGAAGTGTACTCAGGAGTCTGACGTGTACAGCTTTGGGGTGTTGTTGCTAGAGATGCTTACCGGGAAAGATGCGGCGGCAGCGGTGGAGGTACGATCGGGAAAGGCAGCGGAGCAGGCGGTTGATCTGCCGAGGTGGGTGCAGTCTGTGGTGCGGGAGGAATGGACGGCAGAGGTGTTTGATGCTGGTTTGACGAGGTTCAAGAATGTAGAGGAGGAGATGGTTCAAATGCTTCAGATTGCGTTATCTTGTGTGGCTAAGTTGCCGGAGACTAGACCATCCATGGAGCAAGTGGTGCGGCTGATCGAGGATCTCCGACCATCGCCTTACTCTGCCACCCCTTCGCCGTCCCCTTCAGTGGTCTCGATGTCCTTCTCTGCCGCTTCCACCTCTGACTACAGGAACGAAAGGTGATGCATACAGCACACATTGATACAACCATGAACATTGAGTATCCATACTAGTAGTATGAAGTAATAGCAGCTGAACAAAAGGAACTTACTAGTTACCGATTACTACTGCTTCACTGTCATTTTGGTATACTATGCTTCTATCCTATAGAGTTATCATTTCTTCATACACATTCTTCTGCCTTTAGAGTCATCTTCACACACATTCTTAGTATTACTCATCTTAGCATTGAGCATTGGTTCTCACCATCCTTTACCTTCCATTCAAACACCTCCAAGAATGAATGAGTATAATGGAATGTATATATACAATGCGCAGCGGCCCAATGAAAAGCAAAGTTTCAGCTTCTCTCTCTACCGTAGGTATGTGTATATATATGTACTAGAATCAATACCCACGGCTACGCCGTGGTAACTAAATTTGCAGCAACATGTTCATATGGTGGCCAGTTTCTTTGATGCCAAACTATAAAATTATTTGAAGAGTTCCCTAACTAAATTTGACAATGTAACCGTTGATACATGAAGTGAAAGATATTAACAGTCAAATCAATAAGCACACAACAGAATATGTAGCATACCTAATAGATATTCAACACTGAAAAGTACCCTAATGGGTCGTTTACTTGCCATTCCATTTCTGTTAGGTGCCACAACAGAAAACAAAATTAAAATGAAAACGAAGCTGACCATTTCCTGGAAAACAAAATCTGAAAAAACCTTGTTTAGCTGAGAATTTTGGTGAGTTCTGAAACTGAGTTCTAAAAAGAAATCCTGTTTAGTTGTTTCATTCTGTTTTCTGATTCTTGATTATCATACAACCCTAGCCATGATTATAATTTTTAATTCGAATTAAATAGTTTTTAAACTACAAATAAACACAATACAAGTACAACATCTTATATTAATTAAGTACTAGTACAACATAAAAATTCAAATAAGTCCAGCTTGAAAGTCATCCCACAACTTGTTTGCTATTACATCTCGTCGTGCATCCATCGCTCGAGTTTGGCTTGAACTATGATTATATGCTTCTCGTTCTTGTCCTCCTTGCACTCCATTGGCATTCTCCCCCGTGCAATAATTTTGAGCACCTTCAAACAGAGTGTCGTCACCAGAGTGGATCCTAATAAAGTTATGTATAACACAACATGCAAGAACAATGTGTCCTTGTTTCTTGAGAGCGAAAGGAGGCATATGCTTCAAAATGGGGAATCTAGCCTTCAAAACTCCAAAACAACGCTCGATAACATTGCGTAGAGATGAATGATAATAGTTAAAAAGTTATTTACGAGTCTTTGGTCCACCTCCACGATCGATATCTTGAAAATGGCGTGCTTCTTTTGTCTTATATGGCGCTAGAAACCAGGAATGTTTGCATATCCAGAATCAACAACATAATACTTACCTATAAGATATAAAATCAATTAGTCAAATGAAATGTGTACTATAATTACTAAAATAAAGAGACAATCATTTCGTACCTCGCGGTGGCATGGGAAAGTTGTTAGATGGGTTGGAAACTGTTTCAGTAAGAATTCTTGCATCATTTGCTGTACCCTCCCATCCGATAGCGCCAAGATCAAAGATGGAGGGGGAAGAGAGGCTGGAGGGAGGAGAGGTGTGGCGGATGGAGGGGGAGGAGAGGCTGGAGGGCGGCGAGTCGAACATGGAGGGAGGAGGAGGAGAGGCTGGAGGGCGGCGAGAGGAGAGGCTGGAACGCGGATGGAGGCGGAGGAGAGGAAGATGACAAGATCAAAGATGGAGGGGGAAGAGAGGCTGGAGGGAGGAGAGGTGTGGCGGATGTAGGGGGAGGAGATGCTGGAGGGGGCGAGTCGAACGTGGAGGGAGGAGGAGGAGAGGCTGGAGGGCGGCGAGGAGGAGAGGCTGGAACGCGGATGGAGGGGGAGGAGAGGAAGACGACAGTTCTCCTCTAGGGTTTAGGAGGGCAGCGCTTAGGAGGGGTAAAACGGCAAAAACGGCAGCGCTTAGGAGGGCAAAAAATCGGGGGGGGGGGGGGGGGGGGAATGCGTCCCTGGTGAATCGAACGCGGGTCGGCTTGTGTGATTAGGTCGTTTTCCGCTGGGAAACGGG